>JANAVB010004799.1:0-362443 GCA_029216955.1 Iris pallida
GAAGTGTGACCTAATTTGGGGACACCCTTAAGGAGTGTCAAACATGTGGTCAAGAGTATATTGTGGCTATATTTCTGAACAAAAATTTGCTGCTTATCTTCCTGACATATGTAATCTGTTACAACAAGCATATGCATAAAAAGCAAACATTGATATTTGACATCGAAGCTTAAACATGAAATTGCACAATAATCGTATGATCATTATGTACCTGAATAATCGCAGGATCATTGTGTACAGGGGCAGCCTGTGCAGGTGGTGGGGATTTGACCTGTAGATCCTGAAACAACATAATAGAACAAATTATAACATAATCCTTCTGATCTTTATCATGCAGGAAATAGGACAATAGTTTGGGAAATTCAGTGGAACATGTGAAAACACTCTTATCATATTTCACAAATGACAAGCAGGAAATAGGAAAAAAAATTCAAATGTATGTAAGGTAAGCTTTTACAAAGCTAGAGACACAGCAGATCTATCAAGTAAACACTGAACAACACTCAAGAAACTCCACTCTTGGATGGTTGTCGATATAGTTCTTACAATAATTATTGCTAAAGTGCCCTCAAAGTTGACCTCCAAAGTCAAATCATAATTATCTTACAAAATAAGAACTTAAAAGTCAACAGTTGCTATCAACAAAGTAGGTCATAACTTATCTAAGTGATGTATCAAAATAATGAAGTCCAGAAGATAGTAGTTCTCCTAACAGGTTGGCATTAGCATATACAAATAAACATCAAAGGAAATTACTAGGAAAAGACATCTAGATTGGCGAGTGTCATCTCTCCGGACTTGCTGATGGCTCTCGTGTCGATCTCTTTGAGCTTGTAAAATCCCTAAATTTCTACTATATTTTTTATTATTATTTTTGGTACTGATTTAAAAAATTTTATTGTACGTCGCATAGTCGTATTGCACGTCGCGCACGAAATTTTATTTTTCGAATTTGCTCGACAAGTGCCATTATGTGCGAGCGTACATATTTTTAGAAAAATATTTTTCTATTTTTATAGTTTCAAAATAAAATATATAATAGTTATTTTTATTTATCGTACCGAAATTTTCAAATTATAATTTTTCTTAGAAATGACCTTAGCCATTGTTAAATTTTGGGACACAAGACTACCATGAATTTTGGCACGGAAGATGTAGCAGTGTGCCTTGACTAGTGTACTAGCCATGCCGGGGGAAGCCTAGCCATAATGATGTCCGAACTAGAAAAACCAGACCAAGTTGTGAATTGACTCATTTAAATTATTTTAATTAAATGTTATTTTATATATTAATTTTTAGATGACCTGGTTTGTCCAATTCAGCCCGAACTGGACCCGACCCAAATTTAAGCCCAGGTAGGCATGTGATGGGACCAAGGTGGCCATGTGAACATATTTTATGTATGTACAAATATTTTCTAAAGTATTTTAGCATTTCATTTAAAATTTCTAATTATTTAACTATTTGTACAATTATTGGTATTTTATTATTAAATAATATTTTGCAACATTTGTATAATTTTTCTGGACCCAGATAAGGGTGAGCCCACCTATACTACCATTTATTATTTTAATATTTTTACTATTATTATTAAGGTTATTTTTATTATGATTAAATAGTCATAATTATTAATATTTAATAATATTACTAGTTGTCAATTTTATTGTCAATGGGTTATATAAAGATATTATATTAATATAATATATAGGTAGATAAGATGTAGATTATATTTAAATTATAAAGAGATTTATTGGGTATATATATATATATATATATATATATATATATATATATATATATATATATATATATATATATATATATATATATATATATAAAATATATATATATAATTATAGATATATATATAAAAAATATATATTATTAAGACCCTGTACTGTTCCTTTAAAGGAACAGTACCAACAAAAACCCGACCCCTTCAGCTTTTTTCCGCGAACAAGAGGAGATCGATAGGATTTGAAACCTATCTAAATCTTCAACTCGAATTCAAATCCTAACCTAACCTCTAGTAGATAAGATTGTTTCTCATCAAATTTTTGGTTAAAATTTGTATGAATTCCGATCGAAATCCAGCGGGAGCCTCGCGTATAGAAACCTTATATGGCCTGTGCTCGAAAATCCTTAGAGATTTAAAAACCTACGAAAATTCCTCAGGACCAACTCTGAAGGCTTCGCCGACCTCCCCTGGCCCCAGGCGCAC
Organism: Iris pallida; assembly: GCA_029216955.1. Lineage (NCBI taxonomy): Eukaryota > Viridiplantae > Streptophyta > Magnoliopsida > Asparagales > Iridaceae > Iris > Iris pallida. The sequence continues at coordinate 2,222 of JANAVB010004799.1, forward strand.
ATCTCAGGCCGCCTGCGACCACCGTGCGTGCATCGAAGCATTGCCGAGTACGTCGAGACCAATCCCGAAACAGAGATACCCTGTTTCAAAACTCCGCCAGGTATTCAACTTTCCTCGATGTTTTCTTCGATTCTACTTGATAACTTTTCGATCTAGAAATTCCTAGATAAAGCTCATCTGACCCTCTTCAATCCTCTTCAAAGGAATTTGATTATACCCCATCAGAATCGACCTGAAACACGACGCCAAGTCGACCAAAAACCTGTCCTAAATTCGACCAGAAACTCGATTCAAACCCCCTTCTTGGAAGGCAAAATTTTGCCGATTCCTCGTCATCCTTGAGAATCTATTTGAACAGATCTGATAATAACATATACCAGATGGAGACCCCACTTTTAGTTTATTTTTAAACTAATTAAATCGTTGTTAAAACCTTTTCAAACTTTAGGAAAAATCTGTTTCTAAAACTAAAATTTTTAGAAAATCCAACCGATACGGCGTGCGCCCCGATAAACCGGGCGACGTGGTCGCACACTATATGCATCGAAAGGTGCGTATAGGTGTTGCTGACGTGTGAGAACTGACGGAACTCGATTTCGTTGCGTGTGCGCGACGAAATCAGTGCGTATCCGTCGAGATACCCCCGTATCGACACTTTGCAAACTAGCCCATAACTTCAGGCACGTTCGTCGTATCGAGACGAAACTTGTGCCATCAGGACCGTATCATTTTTTTGGTCCTGTATGCCATGTTTGGTCCGATTCTGAGAAGGTCGAATCGGAACGCCTTTTTGGCGGGCCCGTGACCCGCTCTAACGGACGAATTTGTGCATGGCTCATCGGAATCCAAAACTGGACATACCGTTGAGTTCGTCTCCTCAAACCGGACCCGTAGACATATAGTTTGACGACTTAAGAGATCGTAGGTTCTGGCACGCGTTTCGGTGCAAAACGGGTCCAACGGCGGACATCGTTTTGACCCAAAATTACGAATTTGCCCCTGTTCCAGAATTTAACTTTTGGATAGGCGTTTCCTAGGCATATCTTTTATTCCAAACTTGTTCGTGATGTTTGTTTCAGCATCCGGTGCTCCTTGTGGATTTTGACTTTCGTGTTGACGATTCTGACTGTTAGATTTTGCTTCATCTCGCACCACCCTCAGGCAAGACATCTTGCCATTTGCTATTTATTTATGTTAGCTCATATTTCATGCATTATTTATTTTCTTTATGCAAAATAAACTGTGATACATGGCATAACCTGTTAGAACTTACTGTTCATTTATATTCTGCTATGTATTATTTTTCTTACACGTTAAACCTAGATTTAAGGGACCACCTTTGTGTATTGCATTCATGGCCTTGACACGTTATACCACAAAGTTGTGTGTCACATGTAGAACACAGAAGTGCATGATTGGCTGGCCACCAGTACGTACAAGCCGTGCGATAGGAATAATCGCTAATAGAGGTTGCATGCTAGTTTGACTTAGCGGTTATAGAGTTAGCATTGGGCGGGAAGAACATGATTGGAAGTTGACTACCACCCTATCTATCGTAGACTCGCACGCTACTGAGGAACGATAGGTAGACTATATGCTATAGACTCGCTCGATACTGAGGAATAGTATATGGTGTTGTGACTCGCTACTAAGGTACTATATTGGTATTTTATTGACTTGACCGGGTAGTCATGCGACCATGAACTGTTCTTAAACTGTATTCACTTAGAATGGTTAGGCTACCTTATCCGTTAGGTACGAGTACTCTTGGTTTGAATACTTGTATCTGATCGTGGCTTGGAACAATAACTTGTCGCGAATTAGTTCGTCACATCTTGTCTTGTTTGGTTGTAGGTGTGACTTACTACTTTGATAAGAAGGTATTGAACCTTGTTGGGGTCCGGATACCATATTGGATTCTTAGCATGGAAAGATATGTCACCGTGAATTAGTTTACCATCTCCTGTCCTTGTTTGGTTGGGGGGATGGTACGCTCGTTCAGTAGGTGCGTATTGGACCATGTTATAATTCAATTGACTTAATTATTTGAGCAATATTTATTCAGTTTATATGGCATGATATTATGTGTCTTGTTACGTCCCTCTGAGGACCTGGTTATCTCTCCAGGTGTGTGCTCTTGTCTTTTACAGGTGCTTTAGCTCTAGCTGTTATCATCGCTATTTCTTCGAGGATGATTGCACTTGGATCGTCTTCGCTTCGCTCGCCAAATTCATATCTTTTCTTATGTATTTTTCCTTTACTTGTTGGTAGTGGATTTGTCTCCGTCCAACATATTGTATCAAGACAATTCATTATCTTTATATGATATCTTTTATTCATTTATATTGCGTGGATGAGATTAGTTATGGTTCTACTGCATTTTACAGCTTATGTATTCATACAAGGTTTCCATATATTGGAGTATACTTCGTATGTATACAGCTGGCATGTCTACGTTCCTAGTCCTACGTATTTTGGGACTGGGGAGTTACATGTTTTGTGGTGGCCCATGCAGGTCAAGATAAATTGTTTGGTTACTTTACCGTACCAAACAAGCCTGCGAATAGGATTAGAAGTCTAGGATCTCATCCACATACTTGACCTTTTTCCTCGATTCCATATTCGACCGACTCATCGATTGCATCTTGCTTGATTCCTCCTATCATTATTCTTATCTTCCCTTTGTGCTTGCTAGAGATTGACCCTACTAGTTAGATGTCCCAAACACCCTTAGCTTAATTCTTTAAGTTGGGTAGAATACCCCACACACCCTTGACCATTAAGGGAATACAAGTAGTATTATCTAGACCATAGAGACTAGAGAAATTTAACCCATTTGGTAAACCAAGCCTTGGTCAATAAAACCGTAGAATGATGGTATAGGAATAAACAAGACTTAGATTCTTAAGAAGTTCGAACTAATTCTAGTCCCTTTCAATAATAATCTCACGTGCCTATATTTACCATCTTGACTAAATGTTGCTACTATAGCCTAGTTTTGCATGTTTAACCGTTATCAAACTTGTTCAAGACACATGCTATTGAGCACGCGCTCACTAACATATTGTCTAGTCAGAACCGGTGCATGATGGTCTGATCAACCGAGTGCACTTTGGTTCGCTTTTATTTATCGTTATATGTGGGTAGAGATATAGTTAAGCTTGCTCTCTAGAATCTCATCCACGACTGCCTTGACAATTCCTTTGAAATTCTTTTCGGTCGTCTTTGAGCCAAGTATTTGTATTCGATAATATCATCTTTTGAACTCCTTATATCGCTTTCGCCTTCACCGACTTTAGAAGGACGAAGGTACTTGTACTTGAATTTCCTCCAGCTATCCTACCAATTACGACCATTACCACTCAATGTTGCTACATCTTCATCTTAAAATACTCGTCCTTTTCTTAGCCCTATATTCGCTATCATGAACCTTCCAAATCACTTAAATTAGGCATGAACCTAATCGATCTCTTATTCGTGCCTCAACCTACTCTCAAGAACCCATATCTACTAGGTCTCTAACTTATTTTTTCTTGATACCATATCATTCTCTATTGTATGATACTCTTGATTTAAACTTTAAACCCTTAATCTCCTACTCGTGCCTTAACTCGCGACCCTCGTAACCATACCGTGTTAAATTCTATGATTTAGATCACGATTTCCTACGACATGATTTTGTGGAAACATTGTCATTGTTTATTCCCATCGATACCCCCTTGTGTTTTCTCACCCCCTACTTATTCTTAATTTCGAGGACGAAATTCTTTTAAGTTGGGTAAGATGTAAAACCTCTAAATTTCTACTATATTTTTTTATTATTATTTTTGGTACTGATTTAAAATTTTGTATTGTACGTCGCGTATTCGTATTGCACGTCGCGCACAAAATTTTATTTTTCGAATTTGCTCGACAAGTGCCATTATGTGCGAGCGTACATATTTTTAGAAAAATATTTTTCTATTTTTATAGTTTCAAAATAAAATATATAATAGTTATTTTTATTTATCGTACCGAAATTTTCAAATTATGATTTTTCTTAGAAATGACCTTAGCCATTGTTAAATTTTGGGGCACAAGACTACCATGAATTTTGGCACGAAAGATGTAGCAGTGTGCCTTGACTAGTGTACTAGCCATGACGGGGGAAGCCTAGCCATAATGATATCCGAACTAGGAAAACCAGACCAAGTTGTGAATTGACTCATTTAAATTATTTTAATTAAATATTATTTTATATATTAATTTTTAGATGACCTGGTTTGTCCAATTCAGCCCGAACTGGATCCGACCCAAATTTAAGCCCAGGTAGGCATGTGATGGGACCAAGGTGGCCATGTGAACATATTTTATGTATGTACAAATATTTTCTAAAGTATTTTAGTATTTCATGTAAAATTTTTAATTATTTAACTATTTGTACAATTATTGGTATTTTATTATTAAATAATATTTTGCAACATTTGTACAATTTTTCTGGACCCAGATAAGGGTGAGCCCACCTAGACTACCATTTATTATTTTAATATTTTTACTATTACTATTAAGGTTATTTTTATTATGATTAAATAGTCATAATTATTAATATTTAATAATATTACTAGTTGTCAATTTTATTGTCAATGGGTTATATAAAGATATTATATTAATATAATATATAGGTAGATAAGATGTAGATTTTATTTAAATTATAAAGAGATTTATTGGGTATATATATATATATATATATATATATATATATGTATATATATATATATATATATATATATATATATATATATATATATATATATATATATATATATATATATATAATTATAGATATGTATATATATATAAATATATATATATTATTAAGACCCTGTACTGTTCCTTTAAAGGAACAGTACCAACAAAAACCCGACCCCTTCAGCTTTTTTCCGCGAACAAGAGGAGATCGATAGGATTTGAAACCTATCTAAATCTTCAACTCGAATTCAAATCCTAACCTAACCTCTAGTAGATAAGATTGTTTCTCATCAAATTTTTGGTTAAAATTTGTATGAATTCCGATCGAAAACCAGCGGGAGCCTTGCGTATAGAAACCTTATATGGCCTGTGCTCGAAAATCCTTAGAGATTTAAAAACCTACGAAAATTCCTCAGGACCAACTCTGAAGGCTTCGTCGACCTCCCCTGGCCCCAGGCGCACATCCCAGGCCGCCTGCGACCACCATGTGTGCATCGAAGCATTGTCGAGTACGTCGAAACCAATCCCGAAACAAAGATACCCTGTTTTAAAACTCCGCCAGGTATTCAACTTTCCTCGAAGTTTTCTTCGATTCTACTTGATAACTTTTCGATCTAGAAATTCCTAGATAAAGCCCATCTGACCCTCTTCAATCCTCTTCAAAGGAATTTGATTATACCCCATCAGAATCGACCTGAAACACGACGCCAAGTCGACCAAAAACCTGTCCTAAATTCGACCAGAAACTTGATTCAAACCCCCTTCTTGGAAGGCAAAATTTTGCCGATTCCTCGTCATCCTTGAGAATCTATTTGAACAGATCTGATAATAACATATACTAGATGGATACCCCACTTTCAGTTTATTTTTAAACTAATTAAATCGTTGTTAAAACCTTTTCAAACTTTAGGAAAAATCTGTTTCTAAAACTAAAATTTTTAGAAAATCCAACCGATACGGCGTGCGCCCCGATAAACCGGGCGACGTGGTCGCGCACTATATGCATCGAAAGACACGTATAGGTGTTGCTGACGTGTGGGAACTGACGGAACTCGATTTCGTTGCGTGTGCGCGATGAAATCAGTGCGTATCCGTCGAGATACCCCCGTATCGACACTTTGTAAACTAGCCCATAACTTCGTGCACGTTCGTCGTATCGAGACAAAACTTGCGCCATCAGGACCGTATCATTTTTCTGGTCCTGTATGCCAAGTTTGGTCCGATTCTGAGAAGGTCGAATCGGAACGCCTTTTTGGCGGGCCCGCGACCCGCTCTAACGGACGAATTTGTGCACGGCTCATCGGAATCCAAAACTGGAAATACCGTTGAGTTCGTCTCCTCAAATCGGACCCGTAGACATATAGTTTGACGACTTTAGAGACCGTAGGTTCTGGCGTGCGTTTCGGTGCAAAACGGGTCCAACGGCGGACATCGTTTTGACCCGAAATTATGAATTTGCCCCTGTTCCAGAATTTAACTTTTGGACAGGCATTTCCTAGGCATATCTTTTATTCCAAACTCGTTCATGATGTTTGTTTCAGCATTCGGAGCTCCTTATGGATTTTGACTTTCGTGTTGACGATTCTGACTGTTGGATTTTGCTCTGTCTCGCACCACCCTCTGGCAAGACACCATGCCATTTGCTATTTATTTATGTTAGCTCATATTTCATGAATTATTTATTTTCTTTATGCAAAATAAACTGTAATACATGGCATAACCTGTTAGTACTTACTGTTCATTTATATTCTGCTATGTATTATTTTTCTTACACATTAAACCTAGATTTAAGGGACCACATTTGTGTGTTGCATTCATGACCTTGACACGTTGTACCACGAAGTTGTATGTCGCATGTAGAACACGGAAGTGCGTGATTGGCTGGCCACCAGTACGTACAAGCCGTGCGATAGGAATAACCGCTAATAGAGGTTGCATGCTAGTTTGACTTAGCGGTTATAGAGTTAGTATTAGGCGGGAAGAACATGATTGGAAGTTGACTACCACCCTATCTATCGTAGACTCGCTCGCTACTGAGGAACGATAGGTAGACTATATGCTATAGACTCATTCGATACTGAGGAATAGTATATGGTGTTGTGACTCACTACTGAGGTACTACATTGGTATTTTATTGACTTGACCGGATAGTCATGCGACCATGAACTGTTCTTAAACTGCATTCACTTAGAACGGTTAGGCTACCTTATCCGTTAGGTACGAGTACTCTTGGTTTGAGTACTTGTATCTGACCGTGGCTTAGAACAATAACTTGTCGCGAATTAGTTCGTCACATCTTGTCTTGTTTGGTTGTAGGTGTGACTTACTACTTCGATGAGAAGGTATTGAACCTTGTTGGTGTCCGGATACCATATTGGATTCTTAGCATGGAAAGATACGTCACCGTAAATTAGTTTACCATCTCCTGTCCTTGTTTAGTTGGGGGGATGGTACGCTCGTTCACTAGGTGCGTATTGGACCATGTTATAATTCAATTGACTTAATTATTTGAGTAATATTTATTCAGTTTATATGGCATAATATTATGTGTCTTGTTACGTCCCTCTGAGGACCTAGTTATCTCTCCTGGTGTGTGCTCTTGTCTTTCGCAGGTGCTTTAGCTCTAGCCGTTATCATCGCTATTTTTTCGAGGATGATTGCACTTGGATCGTCTTCGCTTCGCTCGCCAAATTCATATCTTTTCTTATGTATTTTTCCTTTACTTGTTGGTAATGAATTTGTCTCCGCCCAACATATTGTATCAAGTTAATTCATTATCTTTATATGATATCTTTTATTCATTTATATTGTGTGGATGAGACTAGTTATGGTTCTACTGCATTTTACAGCTTATGTATTCATACGAGATTTCCATATATTGGAGTATACTTCGTATGTATACAGCTGGCATGTCTACGTTCCTAGTCCTACGTATTTTGGGACTGGGGCGTTACAGAGCTCCAGTAGCCTCTTCACGATCTGCGCAAATATTTCACTTGTATGTCCAGTCTATTCTTAGTAGAACCACTTATATAGGAAGTTTCAGTAAAATGTTTAGGACAAGAATTAAGATTTTAAAAGAAGAGTTGATAGACGATCCACACAAATTTCCCATATATTTTAGCTCTAGTAGCCTCTATGCTAATTGATTTGGTTCAGTACTAGCATTAGCATGGTTCCTTAGAATTTAGCAAAAAATCTTGGTTCAGATGACTACAACAAGTCTAGAATTTGAAGACTGCGCATGTTTGATCCCCCTCTTTATTCTTAGTGGACTCCTGATTTTTTAAGTGCATGTGTGATGCACATTGAAGATTCTAAAATTGATTCAACATACATGATCGTTTGCTTGGAATAGAGTCAAGGAAATGTATTGTAGGAATTAGTCTGGAAAAGAAAGTCTATGATTAATATTTGAAGGGACATATTTCAAATAGGCTTTAGTACTTGTTTCTTTGAAGTTTGGATAGTTTAGTATTCCATCATGCTTTACTGCTAACATACTATATATCTTCAAAAATATGCATATGCTTGCATAAAAAGTTCAATTTTACTTCTATGTTATAAACTTTATACAGATGAAAGTTTCCTTTTTATTTGTGTTAACTTACTGTGGTTCTTTTAGCTATTTCTGATACAAGCTTAGCCCCTACTGACTAGCTTGTCTAGCTTTACATTCCCACTATTTTCCTCCAAATGTACTCTATACCTTCTACTAAATCTTAGCCTTAGATCCGAATATGAGACAGTATCGGCATCACGCTGTGTCGTGTCATAACTTGTAAGTAAATGAGCAAAGTTTACGAAATATACCATGCAACAGTGCGAAGATTTCTGCTCCAAAGTGGTTTCGGGATTTGATCTCCTGTGACCACTGGTACAGTCCCCTGCAAATCTCAGAAACCCCCATTTTCTACCTGGAAGAATGGAGAAATGGTTAGCCTACAAATACCAACCAGCTACTGTAATCGAATCTTTATTCAAGAAAAATCTTCTTGCACACAAAATCGATGCAATTCTCAATCAAGACTAGAGTTGAATCAAAACCAAAGTGGTACTAAGTTTACATTTTTGCACAGACCCCCCTGTTGCCAACCATTATTCATCCAATTTGGAGAATAACTGCAACCAATTCCAGTTATCCTTCCTTGTTGATTGTCCCAAAAAATATTAGGCAAGTTTCAAGCTTCTGTGCAGTTTCATCATGTTATAAGAAGCTTTAGGTTATATACAAAAATAAAACTCTTAATAATATTTATAAGTTATAAAATTGATTGTGTAATCTCTTGCCATTATAATGTAACTTTCTTGTTTCTGGTACCAGAGATGAAAACATACAGCAAGCTGCTTCTTTCTGACCAAGGTGTAGATTGCCTATAATTTCATGGTACAACCCTGGTGTGTAATAGATACTTCTATTTTTTTCCTGAGTATGCATTTATCATAAAATTTGCAGCATTCCTGATGAATAAATAAGGTTGTTGCCAACTTGGATTGATTTGAGGAATCTTTCAAGGCTAATTATGTTTTATTCCTGTTGTAGGGACTGGTGTTGTTCTTGCACGTTCATCCCAGCCATTAGTTGGGCTTATGATGAATATGATGAGGTAATTTATTCCTTGAACATGCACAAAAATTACATCATTACGTCCTCACAGATAATTGCATGCAAATATCATCATCACGACCCATGCCTTCTCATGTTAGATGGGTTCAGGTATGGAGCACGAGAAAGCTCCATAGGAGAATGGGAATGTCAACCTTTTGTGCCACTGCCCATTCCTAGCCAGGCAGATACCATGAGGTGAGGGCCTCACAAACCTATATACTTAGTTGGCAGGTAGGTATACCTAACTTTTCGATGATGCAGTTTGAACTGATGCAACCAAGGATTACCCTAAGTTCCCCTAGACTACAAAAAGTCTTGACAAAGCAACTAAGACAATTTGATTTGCCATAGAGAATCACATTAATCCCTATGACATAACCAGCCAAAGTGCAAAAGGGGATTATATATCTGTAATGTAACATAACATATGAATTTAGTATAAATCATATTTAGGGGTTATGGCCTAACAATAATCTCCAGTAGCATATGAACCTTACCAACACCTTTTTGTTATCCTCAATTGTCAGCAAGATTTGAATTAATCCGTCGAGTCAAATATTTTGAGATTGTGATCTCCACAGTATCAGTTAATAGGGTTTGGATTGTGTTGAGAAAAGAAATTATGGAAAGGTTGAAGCCATTGCCAAAGGAGGTCAGTGTAGCCCTACTCAAGGATCACACAGAAATCAAGAAATGATCAAAAATATATGTAACAAAAAAGAAAAACAGAGATTCCTTTCTTTCTCCCAATACCCCATAATTAACAATGCACCTTTTTTCTTAGCCAAATCTAGGAAGAACATTGTAATTCATGAAGAAGAATGTGAAGAACATCAATCTTAAATATTGGGTAGATAAGTTCTCCATCTCCAATTTTTGGTATTCTGAACCTCTCTAAGAAGAAAAAGGTAGCTAGCATTTAACTAATTTTTCTTTCATCAAAACTGATGCTATGTGAAATTTTGCTCGAGGAAGTCCGGGGAGACGACACTCGACACGGCCTCTAAACATGAATTTGATCCAAATCCATCTAAACCAGAAATCAATACACACCTCAAGCAAATTTCACAGATTTCGATGAACTAAAAGCCCTAATTAGAATAATTATTTATAACTAGAGGGAACAAAATAATTGTACAGAATCGGGAAACTATTTTGGTCGTCACCACTCGAAGCGTCGGCTCCGGTGTCGTTCTCGATCTTGGGGCGCATGGCCTCTGCGTCGCTGAAGATCTTCGCTGCGATCTCCTCCGTGCGCTGCTTCGCGAGCTCAATCCTGTCGGAAGGCGGCGGAACGTTGTTGTAGGATGATGGAGGATGTTTTTTTGATGAAATTAGGGCCGAGAATCCGGTCGGTCGACGAATGGCGGATGTGGAAGCCGGCAATATCGCGGATGGGTCGTCGAACTTTCGCTTGTGGGAAGACAACTGAGCTTCGTCCGCCATTAGAGAGAGAGGGAAAAAGATCAGATTGAAACCCTAGATGAAACCCTAGAACGTTAGGGAGAGGGGAAAACTACGATTAGGGTTTCTTTCTTATATTGGAGAAAGAAGAGTTGTGGGAGATTCTTTATAGGAGAGGGGAGAGTATTCTCTCTCTCTCTTAGGGAGGAGAATGTCAAAAAGAGGAGGAGGAAAGGAAAAGGTGATCGAGAGAAAGTTTACGGGATTCCTGGGTTAAAAGGAACCACAACCGTCAACAAATATAAATGGTTTGAAAAAATTACTAAAATGGCAGCTGAAAAATTCTGCCAAGTTTTTTGCACAAACATTAGTTGACGGTTATCACCAAACAGTCAATAAATAAAATGATATTTCTTGACAGATCATCTAAAACCGTCAACTATTATGCTATAAAATTGTTAAATTAACATAAAACGTGTCCTTTCTTAACGTAAGGATAAAACCGTCAAGATAACCCATTTTCTTGACGGTTTTTTACGACCGTCGAGAAATAAACCGTCAAGAAAGGCCATTTTTCTTATAGTATATGGTATAAGCCTATAACTCGTGAACCAAGTTATAATTTACTCATTAGATTTTATCTCACTCTTTTGTGCTCCCTTGTGGTACTTACTATTCGGAACCTGACCCCGCTGGTTTTGTTTGGCCAAATCTCGTAGCAGTGCCAGAGGATCCAGCCTTCTACCCGAATAATGATGCACACCAGGAGTATGGGCACCAGGGACCATGAGTTGGTTTCTTCTTCACTGCTCAAATATCTTCTATTTTGTACTTAGCGTTTAGCTACCGACACCTGTTTAGCCGGCAGTTCTGGACATTTAGATCCTCACATAATTGTAATTAAATCAGACTGCAGCTTACTATAGTTATGTACTATTGACTCTCGGTACTAGCTTATTATTTTGTATAGCTAGGCTCATGAATCATTTTGATAAAGCGTCGGGGATGCCTTACTGCTTTGTCTTATATGATTATTATTTACTGCTTCTTGTTTTGATTGATTGAGACATAGATGCTCTGTGAGACCATAGGAGACTTGATTGAAACATGCACCCCCTAGTCTCTTGACAGCCATGATCGTCGTATGACGTTTATATACCTCATATGGAGTAGCTGGCCTAGTCTGTCTCAGTATTCTGGTACTGGGGCGTGACAATACGTCTCCTTTGGCAATAACTTGAGAGGTAATATTATTGGTAATGACACTATTGGTATGACTCCTTATCCAGTAATAAAAGACGTATGTCTAGTTACGGAGCTAAAATATAACCTACTGAGCATAAGTCACTTGGCAGATAATGGTTATGGCATCAACTTTGTAAAAGACAAATGTTCTATATATGATTTGTCATCTGGTAATCTTGTATATATATGAAGGGATTAGAGAGGATAACATTTATTTTTCTTTTTAGAGAGTACTAACAATGCACGAAAGTATATGGTAGCCAACCAAGATAAAAGCTGGCTATGGCACATGAGGCTAGAATATGCCAATATAGACACTATCTTACGACTATGCACCAAAAAGTTGGTAAAAGGAGTTCTAAAAATCACATTCAAGAGTGACATGGTATGTACTGATTGTGAAAAGAATAAAACAACTAGGTCAATTTTTAAATCCATCAATGCTGTAAGTATTTCTAGACCCTTGCAGTTTATTCACATGAATTTATTTGGTCCTAATAGAGTCGTTAGTCTTGGCGGTAAGCTCTACGCTTTTGTAATTGTTGACGATTTCTTTCGTTATACATGGGTTTTCTTTTTATCAAATAAAAGTAATGCTATTTTTGAATTTCAAATATTTTATAAAAGTTACAAAACGAGAAAAACTTCATGATTACTCGAATCCGAAGTAATCATGGTGGCAAATTAGTAAATGTTGATTTCAAAAAGTTTTGTGATGATATATAGTAGATACTACTACAAAATTTTTTGTCCTAGAACTCTCCAACAAAATAGTGTTATGGAGCGAAAGAATTGAATTAGTACAGCATGTTATATTTTAAATAGGGTGTTGATTCGATCTATCTTGAAAAAAACACCATATGAGATGTGGGTTGGAAGAATTCTAAATATTTTACACTTTAAAGTTTTTAGATGTCGTTGTTTTATCTTGAACATCAAGGACAACTTAGGTAAGTTAGACTCTAAAGAAGAAGAAGGAATATTTCTCGGATATGCTGCTAAGATTAAAGGATATAGTGTTTTTAATAAAAGATTTATTACTGTTAAAGAGTCTATTAATGTTACTTTTGATGAGATCAATAGTCACAGATCTAGTGACAGTGTTGATGAAGATGTATAGAATAAATCCAAGACATCTGAAGATACTGCTACCAACGAGAGCTATCTGAAAAGTCTACTGAAGAAAATAAAGTTCAAGCCAGACCATCCAGAGACACTTATCATAGGTGATGTATCAAAAGGTATAAGTACTTGTTCTTCTACTAAGGATACTATTGTAGCAGCTAATGTAGCTTTTATATCTCAAGTAGAACCTAAGACTGTAGCAGATGCATTTAATGATGAGTTTTGGACTGATGTCATGCAAGAAAAACTAAATCAATCTGAGAGAAATCAAATTTGGGAACTTATTCCTGAACCTACTGGTCAATCAATAATTGGTACCAAACGGATGTTCCGAAATAAATTTAGTAAGGATGGGTAAATTCTATGCAACAAAGCACGTCTAGTGGCACAAGATTATAATAAATAAGAAGGTATTGATTATGACGAGACATATGCTCCTGTTGCTAGACTAGAAGCTATCTGCATGTTTTGTGCATTTGTATGTTTCATAATTTCAAACCTTTTCAAATGGACATAAAAAGTGCATTTTTAAGTGGCTTTTTAAAAAGGAAGTTTTTTGTGAAAAAACCCCCTGGTTTTGAAGATTTTCAAAAATCGGATCACGTCTTCGAACTTAGGAAAGCATTATATGGAGTCAAACAAACACCTCATGTCTGGTATGAACGCCTAGGTGCCTTCTTACTTGAAAATGGTTTTTCAAAAGGAAAAGTTGATACTACTTTATTTATCAAGTCTTCAGATGATTGTACACTTCTTATGCAAATTTATGTAGATTACATAATATTCGGTTCTATTAACGAATAACTTTGTTAAGAATTTGTTAAGTGTATGCAGAGTGAGTTTGAAATGAGTATGATGGAAAAGCTAAACTACTTTCTAGGACTTCAGATCAAACAACAGTCACAGAAAATATTTATCAACCAAGCTAAGTACATGAAGGATTTACTAAAGAAGTATGATTTTGACAACATAAAGCCTATCGGAACTCCAATGGCTACATCAACTTGGCTTGACATTGATGAAAGTGGCAAAACAGTCGACCAGCATAAGTATCGAGGTATGATTGGTAGTTTATTATATTTAACTTCTTGTCGCCCTAATATCATGTTTAGCATTTGCATTTGTGCTAGATATCAAGCTAATCCTAAGGAATCACATTTATGCATCATTAAGTGTATCTTTCGATACATTAAGGGATCCTCTATAGTCGGCTTGTGGTATCCCAAAACCACATCTTTTGACCTAATTGATTATTCAAATACGAATTTTGTAGCATACAAAGTAGACCGTAAAAGTACCAACGGTACGTGTCATTTCCTAGAAAAAGTTTTAGTCTCATAGTTTAGTAAGAAACAAAATTCAGTAGCGCTGTCAACAACTGAGGCTGAATATATCCCCATAGAATATTGTTGTGCTCAAATTTTGTGGATGAAGCAAACCCTAGAAGACTATAATTTGTACTACACGAAGATTTCCATATATTGTGATAACACTAACACGATTAATTTGACTAAGAACCCTGTTTGTCACCCCCGCACGAAGCACATAGAGATACGTCATCATTTTTTACGTGATCACAAACAACACGAGGATATTTTCTTAGAATTCATTGACACAGATCATTAATAAGCAGATATTTTCATAAAATTGATGGCTGGAGATCGTTTTAATTATCTGCATCGCGAATTAGGCATACTTGAATTTTTAGATTCATAATGTGTTATGTTTAATAAAAATACTTAAACTTGAGATTTTGAGATATATTAATTGAAATTATTTTGGGTACAAGCCGAAAGGGTCCTTTTGTCAAAATGACGTAAAAGTCTAAGCGACACGGTGCCAAGTGTCTTCGAACTACCGCTACCTGGGATCGGGCCCCTACAGCTAATCCAAAGTAATGAATGTTATTAAATTAAAGAATTAAAAGTTATTAGGTTTATTTATTATTCATTATGCATCAAATGAATTGGAAAAGCAAGTAGCCGAACTCGGACAGAACTCAGACCGTGTTCTGATCGAGTTTGGGCCGAGTTCGGTTGGCGTCGGTTCATTTTTTCAGAACAGCACAGCCGATCCTACCTCCCTATATGACTTTATCTTCTCCTTCATTTTTCTTCACACCCGAACGAAAAACTCCAAAAATCATAATTTGCTATTACACTTTCCAAGTTCCAATCTCCTTTCTCCTTAATTCTAGAAAGCTCAATAAGGTATTTTCCCCTCTTCTACCTATTATTTTTGAGGTATATCTTTTCCCGTCTCATTTTTAATTCTATGGCTCCCAAAATTTTTAAGAAAAGGATGGGAGATACCGCCGCTTCGTCTTCCACCACGGAATACGAATCTATCAAATGTGTTAAGTCCTTCTCGCCCTACCGGCGAAGAGGAATATGACACGAACCTATTTTCGTCTTTGGAAATAGCGAACTCTTGGTTTAACTCCTTTCGCTATCGAAAAATTTGTCCTGGGCGATCAGTCAATTTTACTATCTTTTCAGAGTTTGCCTCCACCTTGGAAACTTAGGACTCCGTGATTTCTTTGAAACATCAGACAATATCCATGATAATGTTGTTCGCATGTTTTACTACAGCATACAAGTAAAAGATGATCACAGTATTTATTCTTGTGTCGTCGGAAAAGAGATTGAGTTTAACTCGGCCGACCTTAGCGAATACTTCCATATGCCGGACAATGTTGAAGCATTTGTCGAGATAAACAAAGTCCAATTTCTCATTGAAGTGACCCTTGATTCACTTAAGGCTGATATGAGTCAACCGAAGCCAATTTCTAGAGGCGATAGATTATTTTCAAAATAACTGAATCAAAATTTTTATGAATTACATCATTTTGTCTACTCTGTCTTGCTTCCCAAAAAGGGATCTATTGATGAGATTCCTTTTTTTGAATTAACTGCGATGTATCATCTGCAATTTGGTATCACATTTTTTGTCCCCAAGACCTTCATGGCTTGGATGATCAGCTGTCGGAGGGTGGGCCGCAACCTCATGTACCCCACGCATCTTACGGTAATTTTTAGAAATTTTGGAGTCGATCTTGATCCATGTCCTATCTCTGGGTCTTCTTCTGAGCTGACTAGGTCTAGGAGATATCCTCTACCTCCACCTCCACTCGATGCTGCTCGTGCTGATGTTCATGCTGATCCAGATGCTCCAGCTCCTGCTCATGTCCCTGTTGTTCCAGGATTTGATCCTCAGTTCTATCAGCACTTCGATGAATTTGTCACTCTTTCGTGACAACGTCATCGGAGCTATGTCGATGCTGAGTTTCGTCATACCTCTCAGGCTCAGATCTTGAGGAATGGCATTGCTGACATTTAGTGGTTGCTGGCGCATCATCCAACTGCACCATTCCAGATCCTCCATCATCCTGGATTTGATGGACCGAGACTTGAGAATCCAGACACATTTAGATTTTTCGACTCAACGACAGCTTATGTTGATCCTCATCCTCCTACTGGCCCTGCCGACGATGACGTTCAGATGTGATTTAGGATTTGGCTTTTTAGTTTTTGTGATTTTAGTTTGCTGATGATGATCTATGTAGTAGTGCACTTTGTAGCAGTTCAAACCCTTTCAATTGGACTTATGTAGCAGTCATACACTCTTTCAGTTATGACTTTATGCATTTTCTTTCAGTAATATTTCAGACTATGCTATTTGAGTTTCAGTTCTATTTACACTGCTACTGCTAGTTCTACTGTGTTGTGACTTGCTTAGTATCTATTTTGTATGGACATTACTCTATCTTTTTTCTTGTTTTTGTTGGATTGTTGGCTTCACATATTGTGGGAGAGCCACACATTTTGCGTACATGACAAAGGGAGAGAATGAGCAATACCAAATTTTCGCGATCTACTATTCAACAGATATATTTTTGCGATAAGTCAGGTATATCATTTCAAAATTATATATTAGTTATATTTTGGTATGGACTCAAATTTGTCAATTATTAAAATGGGGGAGATTGTTGGCTCATTGTCTAAATGGCACACCTGATTTTGATAATCAACGATAACTTAAGTCGATACGCAAAATATATGAACTACTACAGGTGTTACAAGTTACAGACATCGATAATGAAAAATGTTTACATCTACATCATACTGCTAGTAAGGAACATTGCATCATCATCCAGACAAGATTGCATTAGAAATCAAGATCGAGCCATTTTATATTTCTTCTATATTTTTTATTTTATTGAGTCTAGGAAATCTAGAATGTGAGATCGTACAAAATTTTACTGGCTTAGGTTATTTCTCAGTCCACAAATCCAAAAAGCCTACCTATCAATTCCACCAAAATTTCACACATCCAAATAGCCAAAAACCTATAAATTTTGGCCTATTGAAATGCTGATTTAACCTAGCAAAATTCGTTCAGAACTCTGACCGAGTTCGGCCAGAAGATTTTGAAATTCTGTTCCCCCCAAATCTGCATGCAACGTTCGAATGCGAGATCCTAGCATCTGAACTCTGTCCGAGTTCGGTCCTCAAAAACATTATAAATAGATAAGAATTTTCACATTTCTAATCACTCATTCATTCTTCTCTCTATCTCTTCTAAAGTATTTTTTCAGCTCCTTAAAGCTTTCAAATCTCACCTATACTACTCTTAGCCAAAGCCAGTACAGTTCTGTTTAATTTAGAGTTTTGGTTCAAAGAGTTGTAAAGAGGTTGCAATTCGAAAAATATTCCAATTTTCGAAATCATTAACTACTAGAATAAGTCATATTAGCGACGCCCAAAAAATATCGCTAGAATAGATGAAAACGTCGCTAAGTTCATTTTCTGACGTATTTAGCGACGTTTTATTGTTGTCGTGAAAAGCCTGGTCGCTAACAGGTAAAACGTCGCTAATCGTTGCTCTTACCGACGCTTACCGACGCACAAATATGTCGGTAATCCTGGAACATTTACCGACGTTCACCGGTGCACCGTCGGTAATATAGCGACGTTTATTACGTCGGTACACGTCGGTAAATCCTGGAACTTTTAGCGACGTATTTAGAATACTTACCGACGTTTACCGATTCCGTTAACGAGGAAAAATCTTGGAACATTTAGCGTCGTCTAGCGACGTTTACCGACGCTTACTAACACGCAAATACGTCGGTAAGCGTCGGTAAACCTGCTGACTTATCGATGTTTACCGACGTTTTCTTGCGTCGCTAAACGTCGGTAAACGTCGCTAAATTACAAAAAAATAAAAAATAAATTACAGAATGTCCACAGAATCACATTTTCTCCCTGCAGTTTAATAAATAACAATAAATACACAGAAGCACATTTTCTTCCTGGGTTCGCCGACCCCTTCGGTGGAACACTCAACACCAATAAATCACAACAGTATAACAATCAACACAAACAATACTAAAAGTCTACAACCAATATCCAAAGTGTACAACCAACACAAAGTGTATAACAAACACTAAAATATCCAAAGTCTACAACTAATATCCAAAGTCTACAACCACTATCCAAAGTCTACCGCCTTGGCCTTCTCAGACTTTTCCTTGTACCTTGGCTTGTCGAATCGAGCCTTCATCGCAGTCCACTGATCAGGGGTGATCCAACCTTGGATCGACTTTCCGGCATGATCACGAGTCTTCTAATCATTAATAGCGTCGCAGATCAGCTTAGCAGCGACGGTAGGAAACATCCCTTCGATCAGCTCGGCCCGGTGCGGTGGATAAAAAAACATAACCTAGAAGAGTGCAAACCAAATATTTATCAGTTATATATAATATGCAAAAATTATATGATTCATGTTAAAAGCAAATATATTTTAACCTTGAAGCACGCAAACCTGTAGGCCTTCCTCTCGTCCGGAGCATCAGAGTAGTTTATCCAAGGACCACCATAATTATTCTTCAATAAGTAGCCTAGGCATCTCTGTACCGACAGGGGATGATATCTATGCAGACATATTATATTCATGAGAAAAGTTAATTTATGATAAACACAGAAAAAATGATAAACCAAAACACTTACTTTGTACCGTCGGCCCAGATCTCCGTCCTCGTCTCCACTGGAGGTGCGCACGCATCATCTGCCTGATACTCGTCGGCCGTCGGCTCAGCCTCCTCCATTTGCTCATATGTCTCCATCGTCGTATCAGCAGGAGGAATGCTAGACTCGGAAGCAGTCTCAGGCCTGGAACTACTCGTCCCAGGAGATACACCATGTAGTATCGTGGCAGACGAAGGTACTGTCCGATACATAGGAGTACTCGGCGACGAGGATCCAGAGCCTGTACCAGTAGGAGGTACCGAAGGAAAACCTCATCCTCTGCCAGTACCAGTAGGAGGTACCGAAGGAGAACCCCGTTCTCCCTCACGTCGGGAAATGCGGAACGATCCGCGATGACCTGTCATACCTGATAACAACATATGATGATACAACAAATAATAGAGACTAGAAATATGAAAGTACAACAAAGACAAGATAATAACCAAGACAACATATGATGATACATTTTACAAGAAATATATAAGTCCAGATAGTATATTCTACAAGAAACATCTAAGTTCAGATAGTACATTCTACAAGAAACATCTAAGTCCAGATAGTATATTCTACAAGAACATCTAAGTTCAAATAGTAACCAAGACTAGATAATAACCAACTCTACATAATATGAAAATGAAAGTACATCTCTCTCAATCATCTTCAGAATATTCATCTTGTTCGTCTTTCTCGACCTTATCTTCATCTTCCTCCTCATCTTCACTTTCATCTTCGCCTTCGTCTGCTTGCCTTCCTCTTCGAATAATTCTACATCTTCTATATTAGTCAGTGTAATGCGTAACTTCCGTGGAGTCCATATCAACAATATTGGTTACAAGAGGTAGCTCGTCCTCCTGATAAGCTTTTTCGTCAACATTCAAAAGTATCTCTAGCTTTAGTCTTGTATACTGTCCACCAGTAAGACTTCGTTGCTCCCCGTCTAGGATAAGCTGTGAAGTACATGAGCTGAGCCTGAGTTGATAGGACAAATGGTTAATAGCCTTGATATCTACGCTTGTAGTTTATATCCACAAGACCATGCTTGTCAATTTTCCAACCTTGATTTTCAATCGGATCGAACCATTCACACTTGAACAACACGATCTTTGCAGGTTCTCTGCCATAATTATATGTCAACTCCATAATCTCTTGCAAGATGCTAAAGAAATTATTTCCTGGATCGACGTCTTTGTAGTTCGAAGATTTGATACACAAACAACGATTTTTCGTGGAATCAAGATCCAGGAAGCTATCTCTGATCGGAGCATTTGTCGAGTTGAACCTAAAGCCATTCACACAGTAACTTGGCCATATTTTAACAGTAATAATTGGTCCCCTGACAAGAGTTCTAATTAGTTCAATCTCGGGTGAAATTAGACGATCGACCTGGATACCAAAGAAGAGATAGTAAGTTATTTATTACGCAGTTGCATTATAGGGAGACCAGTTTTACCGAGCTGCTTACATATTTACTCAACCAAGAAAGAAAATGATGTCTCATTTCTTGTTCTAATGCTTCGTCTGTTAGGTAGGGCCGACCTCAACTCATCATTATATGTGCTGAAAAACTAACGAAGCAACCGCCGATTAGTACAATAATATTAGCTTATACTATTATATTGAGATGACGTAAACTCATCATTAATTACTTATCCTTCTAGCTTCTTCCACTTCATCCTCATCGCAATTGAGTAATATATATAACTGAGCAGCCTTAGCTCTGCGTCATTTAAATATCTCTTTTTAATTTTCCCCGAAGGCTTTTCGGACGCATTGAATACTTTCAGTATTCCATCATTAGATTCTTGATATCCATTGTCGTTTCTTGGAGCCCTTGTTCTATTCGTAGCAACATGAGGTTTGAAATACGTCGAGCAGAAGTTTGTAATCTCTTCGAGAATATAGGCTTCACAAATAGAACCCTCGACCCGAGCCTTGTTTTTCACCTTCCTCTTTAGGTGGTTCAAATACCGCTCAAACGGGTACATCCACCGATAACCGACGGGCCTACCAACACGTGGCTTGTAAGAAAGATAAATTAGGCAAATGCTCCATGGAGTCAAAGAATCCAGGAGGAAATACCTTCTCGAGCTTACACAGTGTTACCGTAATATTGTTCTCCTGCTTTTCTAGACGATCGACAAGCAACTTAGTAGAACAAAGATCTCTGAAGAATATGCTAAGCTCGGTCAATGGATTCCGAACAACTTGGGATAAGAATTCCTAAAATACAATTGGAATTAACCTCTCCATGAATACGTAATAATCATGGCTCTTCATACATGTCAGTTTGTTCTCCTTAAGGTCGACGCATCTTCTCAAGTTCGAAACATACCCATCTGGAAATTTCAGACCTTGAATCCACCTACAAAGTCTCACTTTATCCTCCTTCTCCAGTGAGAAAATTGTCTTAGGCTGCTTCAACTTCCCATTCCCCTTCTCTATCAAATGCAATGCAGGACGTCTACATATTTCTTCCAAGTCTAATCTAGTCTTTGGATTAGTCTTTTGTCTTCCCATTTACGTCCATTACAGTATTGATTATGTTGTCAAACACATTCTTCTCGATATGCTTGACATCAAGGTTATGTCTAATCAGATTGGTGCTCCAATATGGCAGATCCCATAATATACTCCTCTTTGTCCAGTCATGAGTGCGACCAAATCTGTCACACTGGTAGCCCTTAGCAGGCTCTTTAATAGCTCTCGGTAAATCTTTTACCTCTTCCCATATCATGTATCCGGGCCACCTTGGCGGTAGATTAACCTTCTCCACAACTCCAGCACAAAAAGTATTCATGTTCCTCCGGTACGGATGATCCTTCGGACAGAATTGTCAATGACAATCGAAGAAGCACGGTTTGCCTCCGTGTTTCAAACGGAAAGCCTTAGGACAGTCCATGCAATACGGACATGAAAGACGACCATGCGTGCTCCATCCAGATAACATTCCATAGACCGAAAAGTCGTTGATGGTCCACATAAGTGCTGTCCGCATCTGAAAATTTTTTGTTTTCTAGAAACATCGTACGTGTTGGAACCTACTTCCACAGCTGATTAAATTCATCAATCAATGTCTGTAAATACACATCGATGTTCCTTTTCGGATTGTTCGAACCTGGGATAATAATGGTTAGGAACATATACGAGTCTTCATGCACATCCAAGGCGGTAGATTGTACGGAGTGACGATCACAGGCCAACATGAATACTGGAATCCCGAAAGTCCGAATGGGGTAAAACCGTCGGAACAGAGACTCAATCTGACATTACGCGGATCAGAAGAAAAATTTGGATACTCTCGATCAAAGTGCTTACATGCTTCTCCATAAGATGGGTGATCCAACACTCCTTCGGTCTGTTTTCCGCTTATGCCAACTCATATTTTCTACAGTTTCCTTCACCATAAATAACCGCTGCAACCGCGGCATCAACGGCAAGTAGTGCATCAAATCGGTAGGTTTTCTTGAACCAACAGACTTTTCTCTACCACTGCCCTTATAGCGATCAGCACCACAAAATCTGCAGGCGTCTTCATCCTTGTCGTCTTTGTAGTACAACATGCACCCATTGCGACATGCATCGATTTTCTCGTATCCCATCCAGAGCGATCTCACCATCCTCTTAGACCGGTGAAAGTCTTTAGGCAACTTAGCACCCTCAGGCAATATTTCTATAATCAACTCCATAAGTCGGTTGTAGCAATCTTGCGACATGTTAAAATCGGACTTGATGCTCAACAATCTTGTAACCACCTCCAACGGTGAATGATCCTCACAAACAGGATATAATGGAGTCCTTGTATTCTCTAGCAACTCCATGAACTTTGCAGCATCGGCGTTCGGTGCCTCCTCGGGTGCATCATGATTGTCTGGATAGAAACTAGGCCCCGCCGTATCAAAAACCATGTTCACCAACCCATCGTCGTAAGCAATGTGGTTGTGGATATCCACATAAGGCTCATACTCCGATGCTAAAGACACAAGTTCTCCGTGCGCGCTCTACTGATAGTAATTCGGCATGAAATCCTTTGAGTATAAATGATATATGACTTCCACTTCTGAATGATATTTTAAGTTGCGACATCCCACATACGGACACTTAATTTTGGTACTGTAATACCCACTTTTCTAAAATAAGGATAATTTTGAACATTTATAATTTTGATTAATCAATAACTCATGTTGTGATTTTTGGTGATTTTTAATCAATTTAAAACTATTTAAAATGTTGAATTGTGATTTTGATAGTTAACTAGTTAAACCCTAGTTTTGCTAAGCCTAGAGACTAACCATGACCAAGGGAGCCTAGTCATGTGATTAGGATGACTAATTACAACTTTTAGCCTAGGGGTATTTTGGTCATTTTGATAATTTTGTGAAATTGTAATTTATATTAATTAAATATTGTGCTAATCCTTTAGTTAAGCTTTAACCTAGAAGTTTAACCTAATCTAGATTAGTCTTGAGGTTAGAACATTCCTACTAAGTGCCAAGATTAACAATATCTAGATATTTCTAAGTAGGATATTTATCCCTTAGGATATTTGAACCAATAGGAAGGCTTAGAATTGGGTGGACAAGCCATAGCCACTCATCTACATCTAAAACCTAATCCTAATTCATCTAAGGGCAGCCACTATAGGTAGGTTAGCCTCCATTCCTTTCATTTCATTCCATCTTGCCTATTTTCTTCACAAAGTGTTCTTCTCCAAATTAGAGAGCTTTCCTCTTTGATTTGATCTCCAAATCCTTACATCCCTCCACCAAAACTTCCACCCAACATTCTCATACTATCAAGGGAGGGTGCTAGCAAAGATTTGGAGCAAAGTGCAAGGAGGAGTGTCCTTTTTGGAAGATCTTCGTGTCGGAGCCGTGTCTTTGGGAGTATCATTGGGATTCCACTCCCAATAGGTAAAACCAACCCTCTAAATTGATTTTCTATGCATATTAGTTAGTTTTGAACCTATAGGATCCACCCCCATGTATGGTACCCCATTTATATTCAAATTTGAGGCCATTTGGAGCTCTCTTTAGGATTTTAGATATGTGTCTTGTGTCCTACTTGATAGATCCCAAATTAGGACACCCCATGTGTATGTATGTATAATAATAGTTTATATAGATATTTAAATTCAGTTTTAGAATGGTTAAAGAGTGGATTTATCTTAGTTAGGATGGTTAGAATGAGTTTCATTTGGATACCTATGTTGGTATCCAAGTATCTTGGCCTACATGTGTTTCTTTTGTCCAAAACAACTCAAATTCGTCATAATATTCATCCACGTTTTTATTAACCAAAGCAACTTAGAAATATCATAACTTTTAACATAGAACTTCGATTAATCTTCCGTTTTTTTTAAAAGAACCGTATCGAAGTTAGCTTTCCAAATATTTATTTTAATAAGCCAAATTCTTTCTGGAACTTTCTGTAGAATTATTTGAGTGTCAACTGTACGAAAGACGAACGCATTTCGGTATTTTTGCGATTCCAGGAGCTTCCGGACACGAAAATGCGATCCGTTTGAAGTTTCGGAAAGTTAAAACGAAGGACTAGAACATAATTTAATCTTAGAATTTAATGAAGGCCCAATTGGTACAGTATTGGTTTTAAGTAGAAGAGTGACTATATGACCTAGGCATTTTATGTAACCTATGAGCCTATGTAGTATGGATATTAAATGAATGTAGAGTATGTAATGCATGATATGTTAGATGAATGAAATGATATATATATGATATATATCCTCTTTACAAATATGTATATATATGGTTTAATGCAAGCATGTAGGAATGCAATCAATGTAATGTATGTAAGCAATGCATAAATACATGAATGACAGAATGATATACAATGTATGCATGAAAGTATATAATGAATGCTAGATATGAATACAAAGTATACATGTAATGATAGATATGAATGCATAATGTATAAATAATGTAATGCAATATATAATGATAGCATGTATGGTAATGTAATATAATGTAGAGTATGCATATATTAATATAATGTATACAAGTATATAATTTATTCAAATATGTATGTATGCATCTATGTATGTATGTATAGGTGCATGAATGAATGCAAGTATGCATATATGATATGTATGTTGGCATGTATGCAATGTATGTATACATGATATGTATGTATGCATGTATGTAATGTAAGTATGTATGTATGCATTTCTATAAACTGAGTTAACCTATAACCTTTTACACACATGCATTCATACACCCTTTGACACCATGTATCCCATGTCACATACACCTACCAATCACTAAATCTGAGAACATTAACACATATCCTTTCACACACATGCCAAACACACACATACTCACTTACTCTTTTACCTCTCTTTCTCTCTCTCTCTCTCTCTCTCTCTCTCTCTCTCTCTCTATATATATATATATATATATATATATATATAGAGAGAGAGAGAGAGAGAGGTAATATATATATATATATATATTACCTCTCTCTCTCTCTCTATATATATATATATATATATATATATATATATATATATATATATATATATATATATTATATATTATATATTATATATATATATATATATATATATATATATTATATAAAAATATATATATATATATATATATATATATTATATATATATATATTATATATATAAAAAAATATATTATATATATATATATATATATATATATATATATATAGCTTTCCTATATATTTTTATGCATATGAATATGTAAATGTGAATAATATATATACATTATATGACTAAGTTTGTGTACTTTGTTAGCTTATGGTTTAGTTTTGTGCTTGGTTTAGCAAGTGACTTAGGCTACGAGTTAGTAGCTATCTTGGATACTTGATTTGCATATACTTAGTTTGTTTAGACCTAGAATTGACTAACCCGAGCTAGTTTGACCACAGTTGACTAGAGTTGACCTAGTTTGACTTTATAGTTGACCAGAATTGACCAAGAGTTGACTTTGACCTAGATTGACTTAGACTCATGTAGATTGCATTATAATTTCAACTACCATATAAATTAAACTCTTTATAACCAGTGTTTCTATAACTAGGACTCTGTGACTCCAGTTGGCCATCTTTTTATATCAGCTGTTCAGGGTATTAGGCGAGTACATTCACTGATAGTTTTCATTGTCTTGATATCTGCTATATTCGATTCAGTTGTAGTGTCTTACTTGATTTCCCGACACGATGGTTCACGGACTAGTATACGTCGGATCATGACCTGAGATGTTGTTCCTGGATTTTCTTGGTATATTGGTACATTTTCTGTCTTGTTCCATGTACTTGTATAGACACCGATTTTTGAGAGAGAGTATCTACCCTCTTAGGGAATCCCGTGTCATGACGTGTCATGTTCGAATCCGTTATACTATTCGGGGTTGGGTAATTATTAGGGGCTATGTGATCAAAGCCACCCTGTCACTATATTCTTGTGCTTACGCCACCCTCACTTCACGTAGGGTGCAGCGAGACCTTATTTCTTATGTTCGTTATCCAGGTTGGCCGGCATGACCCTTTCCAGTGATTTTTATGTGATTGTCGGGCCAAGTGGATAGCCTATCCTGTAACTATTTTAAGCCAATCACATAATGCTCTAATAATTCAGGGCACATTTTATATTTATTTTATCACATCATATATCCTACTCAAGTTCTACATTCAGTACTTTTCTCACCATGTTATGATATTCAGTACTCACATCTTCTACATGATCTTATGCTAAACCTTAATTGGAGGCTAAGTTCTGTTCGGGAGAAGGGTTACAATCTCGGTCCTTATTTGGTTTACGGGTTGTAACTCGGCTTCCGAATAGCTCCTAAGTCATCCTATATCTTTTTCTTGTATTTTATTATACTTATCTCTTATAGAATTTGTCAATTCATATGGAACTGTTGTTAGTGTTTATACTTGCTCATTTTCCTGACATGATAACCGTTGATGTTTACAGAGTACATGTTAGCTAATTGCTCTACCTTTTACGGGTATGGCCAGGATAGAGTTTGATAAGACATTACCCTTGGAACCCGTAGATGATATAGCCCCTGTTTAGACTGTTAGATAGGTTTGCCTGGACTGCAATCCTGCTAGTATTTTCAGACTGTAGTTTTATATTATATTTTGAGTTTCTGTGATGTGTTTGTATCTCTGAGCTTGTGTTGGATCTTGAACTCCTTTCCAGTTTTTCTTTCTATCATATTTCTATTTCGTGCTATCTATCCTAGTTTGTCTTGTGATTGAGTTATGCCATATTATTCCTCCGTACGGAGATGATAGGTACCCTTATATTTTGTCTAGTTGTAGTATTTATAGACGACCTATACAGCGTTCTACCACCGATTCTGCGGCATAGGCTGGACGTAACCACGTACTCGTGCCCCTAATCAAGGTGCGGGTCGTGACACGTTTTCGTGGTGGCCCATGCAGGTCAGAGTCGCAACTAGTACGATTTTGTAGTGGTGCTTGACTTAGAGCGCTGCTACGAGCCTGCTATTAGGATATATGTTCTAGGTTGTGGTAGGAGTTGCTCAATCACAGTTAGGAACTCTTGATAGATTCCAGGGATAACCCCTGAGAATCTTATTTCGAAAACTCTTGAATCTGTTCCCGCTTGCCTCCATTTACACTTCCTTGATTTATTGTTGATTTTGATTCCTGATGTTCGTTGTTGACTTTGATCTTGCATCGAGATAAATTTTGTGGATTGAATTAAGGTATATCCTGATAAGGTAAATGTCTGCTTTATTTATGGAGTTTAGAATTTATCGCAGCCATACAAGCTAGCATGACAAGGATGTAGAGCTTGATTTTAGATATGCTTATCCTAGTTATGGAATTTGGATTTTCTTGCAGCCATACCGGTTGGCGTGGTAAGAATTCCGAATAACATGATTTTAGGGTGTATACCTTAGTTATGGACTCTATTGTTTATTGCAGCTATGCTTACTGGCGTGGCAAAATTCTGACAACATAATTTCAGGAAGACGTGTATGGTATCAGATTTTATCTTAAATGGGTTCATTTCTTTTCAACAGTTGATGAAGAACAGATTTTATCATTATTTTTTTGCCATTATTTCTTGTATTACCATTTTTGTAAAAAAAAACTGTCCTGATTACATCAATCACCTGTCTCGTATCTAATTCTGTCAGCTATACATTGAAACCCTTGAATCTCCATATCTTTTCACCTTCGAAAGGTCGAGGAAGTAACGTAAATCATCTAACTCGAAAAAGACTTAATTTGTTATCTTGTGATAATCTTGCTAGGGGTATAATATGATGGACCTTGATATAGGTTTGGGATAGAGATGCGACTGAATTTGAGGATGAAATCAAGAGAGTTATATTATCAATTTAGGAACAATCATACTTAGAGAAATTTTTTGGATATGAATAATTCATAGATTTATTTCATAACTAATGAGGATATTCGAGGTCAACTTAGTTTCGAGAACTTAGATAAATTTTGGTTATTGATTCTTGAGACGATACACTTTAAGGCTATGATGTTAAATTTAGAAATTTAGTAATAGAGAAGAGATTTTAACTATATGCAATGATGATACGAAATTGAATAAGATATTGTAAGAAATGGTTAGAAACAGAAAGAATGCAAAGATTTTGAGTTATATAAAATACATAGATTTTATGAAAATTTTAAATTTCAGGAGAATAATATTAAAGGTGTACGTTGAAAGACATATGAAGGTTGAATTTATAATGAAGAATAAGTTTTGTAAGGCCTAGTGGGTTTACATTTAAATAATATAAGGAGAGTAAATTGAATAAGTTCAAGGATTACATAAAACTTGATTTAGAGGCTTCGGATCCAATTCAGGACAAGGTGGAAGAATTTAGATTTATGATGATTAAGTGGTCAGTTTTGATTCCTAGTAAGAAGGGTATGCTTCATGAATAATGTTTCGGAACTTAGAAATTTAGACTATGGTGATCAAGGCAAGGTCAAATCTTTATGACGATAGGATATAATTTTGATGGTAGTCATACAAAGGTTGATTTTTATATTTGGACTTGTGAGATAAAAGTATGATTGGCAAATGATAAACATGATAGTATCATAGAGAGATGATTAACTTGACTTTCCTATGAAATCTTTTCTTTTTTTTCCCTTTAAAAGGAGAAATTTGACTTATTCCATATCTTTGAGTCACCCTTTAAAAGTTTTCAATATCATTGAATCCTAGCTCCCTTAATCACGACCAATCGACTTTGATCATCTTTTCTTATCATATTAATATCTTGGGTCGTACTTAATTGAATTAAATTTAATTGTAACCTGAATCTCCATCCTTGTATGCTCATACTCAGACTTTGATGACCTTGTCCTCCATATTGCCTAAATCTTGATTTCCCAGAATTGATCAACTTGGATCGTATCGAGACTAAATTTTCTTAATATATATTCTGATTGGATTTCAATGCTATTGACTTTCGTTCTTTAAACTTTTAATTTTAATTTTTCTTTGAATAGTACCCCTTTATAGATAATTACTAGTTATCTCTATTTTATTTTTGATAATTATCAGTTTTCATATAGGATGGTAGACTGCCTTACAGCCTTGATGATTTGTTGTTTCTGTAACTTTTCCAGTTTAGCACCCCAGATTGCTTGTATATTTTGATACCTTATGACAGTTTTGGTTTAGCATGACTAGTATACCTAGATGAGACTTTCAACTGCCACCGTATGCCATGATCCTGTATGCCATTCTTTAAATTGTATGATTTAGGTAAGTTCTGAGACCATGATTGTTGGGGACGAGACTCTAGAAGAAGTACGACCATCTTAATTTCGAGGACGAAATTCTTCTAAGGAGGGTAGACTTGTAACACCCACTTTTCTAAAATGAGGGTAATTTTGAACTTTTATAATTTTGATTAATCAATAATAAGATTTAACTCATGTTATGATTTTTGGTGATTTTTAATCAATTTAAAACTATTTAAAATATTGAATTGTGATTTTGATGGTTAACTAGTTAAACCCTAGTTTTGCTAAGTCTAGAGACTAACCATGACCAAGGGAGCCTAGTCATGTGATTAGGATGACTAATTATAACTTTTTAGCCTAGGGATATTTTGGTCATTTTGACAATTTTGTGAAATTGTAATTTATATTAATTAAATATTGTGCTAATCCTTTAATTAAGCCTTAACTTAGAAGTTTAACCTAATCTAGATTAGTCTTGAGGTTAGAATCATGGTTAGAACATTCCTACTAAGTGCCAAGATTAACAATATCTAGATATTTCTAAGTAGGATATTTATCCCTTAGGATATTTGTGAAAAAGAAAGCCTTATGACTAGTTGAACCAATAGGAAGGCTTAGAATTGGGTGGACAAGCCATAGCCACTCATCTACATCTAAAACCTAACCCTAATTCATCTAAGGGCAGCCACTATAGGTAGGATACCCTCCATTCCTTTCATTTCACTTCATCTTGCCTATTTTCCTTCACAAAGTGTTCTTCCCCAAATTAGAGAGCTTCCCTCTTTGATTTGATCTCCAAATCCTTACATCCCTCCACCAAAACTTCTACCCAACCTTCTCATACTACCAAGGGAGGGTGCTAGTAAAGATTTGGAGCAAAGTGCAAAGAAGGGTATACTTTTTGGAAGATCTTCGTGTCAGAGCTGTGTCCTTGGGAGTATCATTGGGATTCCACTCCCAATAGGTAAAACCAACCCTCTAAATTGATTTTCTATGCATATTAGTTAGTTTTGAACCCATAGGATCCATCCCATGCATGTACCCCATTTAGATTCAAATTTGAGGCCATTTGGAGTTCTCTTGAGGATTTTAAATATGTGTCTTGTGTCCTACTTGATAGATCCCAAATTAGGATACCCCATGTGTATGTATGTATGATAATAGTTTATATAGATATTTAAATTCAGTTTTAGAATGGTTAGAGAGTGGATTTATCTTAGTTAGGATGGTTAGAATGAGTTTTATTTGGATACCTATGTTGGTATCCAAGTATCTTGGCCTACATGTGTTTCTTTTGTCCAAAACAACTCAAATTCGTCATAATATTCATCCACGTTTTTATTAACCAAAGTAACTTAGAAATGTCATAACTTTTAGCTTAGAACTCCGATTAATCTCTTATTTTTTTTATAAAAGAACCGTATCAAAGTTAGCTTTCCAAATATATATTTTAATAAGCCAAATTCTTTCTGGAACTTCCTGTAGAATTATTTGAGTATTAGCTGTACGAAAGACGAACGCGTTTCGGTATTTTTACGATTTTGGGAGCTTCCGGACACAAAAATGTGATCCATTTGAAGTTTCGAAAAGCTAACACGAAGGACTAGAACATAATTTAATCCAAGAATTTAGTGAAGGCCCAATTGGTACAGTATTGGTTTTAAGTAGAAGAGTGACTATACGACATAGATATTTTGTGTAGCCTATGAGCCTATTTAGTATAGATATTAAATGAATGTAGAGTATGTAATGCATGATATGTCAGATGAATGAAATAATATATATATGATATATATCCTCTTTACAAATATGTATATATATGGTTTAATGCAAGCATGTAGGAATGCAATCAATGTAATGTATGTAAGCAATGCATAAATACATGAATGAAAGAATGATATACAATGTATGCATAAAAGTATATAACGAATGCTAGATATGAATGCAAAGTATACATGTAATGATAGATATGAATGCATAATGTATAAATAATATAATACAATATATAATGATAGCATGTATGGTAATGTAATATAATGTAGAGTATGCATATATTAATATAATGTATACAAGTATATAATGTATTCAAATATGTATGTATGCATCTATGTATGTATGTATAGGTGCATGAATGAATGCAAGTATGCATATATGATATGTATATAGGCATGTATGCAATGTATGTATGTATACATGATATATATGTATGCATGTATGTAATGTAAGTATGTATGTATGCATTTCTATAAACTGAGTTAACCTATAACCTTTTACACACATGCATTCATACACCCTTTGACACCATGTATCCCATGTCACATACACCTATCTATCACTAAATCTGATAACATTAACACATATCCTTTCACACACTTGCCAAACACACACATACTCACTTACTCTTTTACCTCTCTTTCTCTCTTTTTTTTTGAAGAAACCCCCTCCATTTATTAAAAAGGCTCGAAAAGCCGAACCCAGTCCAAGTATACAAGACACAAAATGACAAAGCCTATACAAGTATACCACCAAAATGGAAAGAAAGGGGATGGAAGGACCTCTACTATCAAGAGTTAAGGAAGGGTAGAGGACCAAAAAGTACTCGGGATGTGCGAGCAATGGGAGCTGCGTTTACGGCACTGACGGAAGACTTCCCGTATGAGCTGATCGGTCGAGTATTGGAGGCCTTCTTATCTTGCCTCGTTACGATTTTTCTATAACACCCATGTAGCGGCCGCTGCGACGATCTGGTGGCCTTAGGAGGCAGAACCCTAGGCGCCCGCCAGATCGTGGAAGCGTCCACCTCCCGGATCAATATTGTAAAGCAGATTGAGGGTCCTCCAAGAATGGTCAGGCAGGGTCCCTTGACAAAAGATGTGGTCAATGGTCTCTATCTGACGATCAGTACCGCAATTGCAGGCAGACGCTAGACTAATCCCAATGGTGTTAAGGATCTCGTCGGTAGGCAGTCTCTTGTTAATGGCTCTCCACATGAGGATAGACCACTTCTTGGGGATGCTGGTCTACCAATAGTGCATAATGGGGTGATGCGGCTGTCTCCCGAGGATAGCAGTCCTCGCAGACCTCACCGAGAATGCCCCAGAAGCTTCGAGCGTCCATCTAAGCGCATCATCTTCACTGCCTATAGTAATGCCGATCTGGCGGATGGAGTCCACCGCTTCATCACCAGCCCAATCCCGAATTTTATCCCAGTTCCAGTCGTTGGCAGAGTAGTTCCACAAGTCTCTGATCCTGCTGTTTCTCAGTATTTCCAAAAGAGTAGGGATTAAGCTATCCCTTGTCCATCGCTCCATGAATGGGTCCGACTCGCCGGCTCCCAATATGAGTCTCATTGCGGGCTCGGCGAGGTCACGACCGACTAGGATGCGATGCCAAGCGGCCGAGGATCTACAGTTGGATATGGCCAGAGATGGATGAATGTGTTTGAAGTACCTGGCCTTCATAAATCTGGTCCATAAGTTCTTGCTCGTGCGAAGCTTCCACCACAATTTTATTGAGAAAGAATTAACGATGTGGGTTATCTTGGTAAATCCCAGACCTCCGACCTCGGGAGGTCGAGCCATGGATTCCCAGCTGGCCCAGTGGTGCTTATCTTGACCGTTGCAATGCCCCCAGAAGAAATTATAAATCAAGAACCTTCTTGGGCGAGGAGCACGCAGCCAGAGTGTGGATGGGGATGGAAGTGAGCACATGATTGATAAGAATCATCTTGCCTCCCGGAAACAAAGTGGCATTATGCCACCCTTCAAGTTTTTTCCTGATTCTAGCTTTCAGGTTCTCAAAGATGCGAGTATTTGATTTCCCATACACCAGGGGACAACCGAGGTAGTTGAACGGGGGTTGGGCGACTGAGAATGATGTTAAGTGAGTGAGATTGGTGGCTTGCTCTCTTTTGATGTTATGGTGGGCGTAGATAATGCTCTTGGAAGGATTGATCTTCTGACCCGAACATCTGGAGTACCTCTGCAGAGTATTGTGTACTACCTCCACCGCTCCGATGTCCCGAGAGGAGAAAATAAGTAAATCGTCCACGAAAGCCAGGTGGGTGATGGTAGGACAGCCGCTGGACGTGTGATAGTGTTGGAAGTTCGGAGTATTGACCATATTGTTAAGATTTCTACTCAGGGCGTCCGCGGCAATGATAAAGACGGTGGAGGATAGGGGGTCGCCCTGTCTAACGCCTCAGCTGGATTTGAAGAATCCACCGGCCTGGCCGTTGATAACCGTGGAGAACCACGAGTTGCTGATGGATCTCCACACGGTGTTAGTCCAAACTTCCGAGAATCCGAAAGCTCTGAAGATCCAGATCATAAATTGCCAATCCAGTCTGTCGTAGGCTTTTTCCATGTCTATCTTAACAGCTATGTTTCCCCCTCTGGCTGGGAACTTCATACAGGTGATTAACTCTTGGGCCAGCATAATATTGTCCTGGATGTTTCTTCCTTGCACAAAACCACTTTGCTCCTCTGAGATTATCTTAGGTAAAATCCCCGCCATCCTAGAGGCGATGATTTTGGAGATGATTTTGTTGGTGAAAGTGCAAAGACTGATGGGGCGGTAATCCCGAAAGGACTCCAGGTTATCTTTTTTCGGGATGAGGATGAGGTTGGCGCTGGACATGGCTTTGGGGTATGTAGCTTCCTCGAAGAAGGCGATAGCCGTGTCAATGATGTCTTGCTTGATAATGTCCCAGCATTTGCAAAAGAAGACTCCAGTGAAACCGTCCGGGCTTAGGGCACTGTGCTTGTTCAAGGCCCACACCGCGTATTTCACTTTCTGGACCGTAGGTGGACGTTCTAGCTGGATGTTATCGTTGCCATTAATGAGTCTGGGGATTTATTCCAAGAAGGGTCTGTCGTTATGGACGGTCTCTTTGGTGAATAATTTGGAGTAGAACTCTGCCGCAGCTGCTTGGATGCTGTTATGGTCAGTAATGATGTTCCCGTTGCCATCCGTCGTGCGGTGGATGGTAACTTCTGTCTGCGTCCATTGATGCAGGCATGGAAAAATTTTGAGTTTCTATCCCCCTCGTTGTCCTATTTCAATCTAGCCTTCTACTTCCATAAAACGGTTTCCACTTTAAGTCTGAATTTGAGCATGCCCTTGGTGAGGTTCAGGGCGGACCTGGCCGTCGCAGAACGATCCGACGCAAAAATGGTTTCGGCGCGGGTGACGTCGTCCTCCGCAACCCGCACGGCTTGGAAGATGTCCCCGTAGGAGAGTTTGCTCCAATTGGATAGGGCTTTCCTCGTTGCTCGGAGCCTGTAGCTCACCCACGATAGGGGGTTGGGGGAGTCTTCCCGATTCCAAGCGTCCGCGACGATGCCCAAAAATTGGGGATGATCAGTCCAGAAATCGAGGAATTGGAAGTTCTTTTTGGGAGGGTTGGTATAGTTTTTTATTTCAACCAGCAGAGGGGCGTGGTCAGATTTGGTGGAGTTGAGATGGGACAGATTGGTGGTGATCCCCATACCGAGCCAGCGATCGTTCGTGAGGGCTCTGTCCAACCGAGAGTATTGTCGCCGCTCGCCTTCCTGTATGTTGCACCAGGTGAAGGCGCTGCCGGTGAACTGAAGGGTGGTGAGATGAGCATTGAAGATAAAATTGTTGAAGTCTTACATGGCCGATATGGGAGGAGGTCGTCCTTCGATTTTCTCTTTTCTGCAGGTGATCGCGTTGAAGTCCCCGATGCACAGCCAGGGGGAGTTGATGTGGTGGAGGTGGATGTTTATGAGGTCATTCCAGAGATGTTTCCGCTCGGCAATATCACAGCTGCCGTGAACCGCAGAAAAGATGGTACGCTCAGGGATCTTGGGGTGTTCCCACCAGCAAGTGAGGGCCTGCCGGAAGTCCTGAATGACCCCGATTTTGACATCCGACGTGCCGAGGATCCAAATGTCGTTTCTGCCAGCTATAGCCATGGGGAGGCCTAGCTGTACTCTTTCTCTCTCTCTTTCTCTCTCTCTCTCTCTCTCTCTCTATATATATATATATATATATATATATATATATATATATATATATATATATATATATAGCTTTCCTATATATATCTATGAATATGTGAATGTGAATAATATATATACATTATATGACTAAGTTTTTGTGCTTTGTTAGCTTATGGTTTAGTTTTGTGCTTGGTTTAGCAAGTGACTTAGGCTATGAGTTAGTAGCCATCTTGGATACTTGATATGCATATACTTAGTTTGTTTAGACCTAGAATTGACTAACCCTAGCTAGTTTGACCACAGTTGACTAGAGTTGACCTACAAGGATAGTGGTAGAGGAAAGTCTGTCGATGCAAGGAAGCCTACCGATTTGATGCACTACTTACCGTTGACGCCGCGGTTGCAGCGGTTGTTTATGGTGAAGGAAACTGTAGAAAACATGAGTTGGCATAAGCAGGAACAGACCGAAGGAGTGTTAGATCACCCATCTGATGGCGGAGCATGGAAGCACTTTGATCGAGAGTATCCAGATTTTGCTTCTGATCAGCGTAATGTCAAATTGGGTCTCTGCTCTGACGGTTATACCACATTCGGACTTTCGGGAACCCAGTATTCGTGTTGGCCTGTGATCGTCACTCCGTACAACCTACCACCTTGGATGTGCATGAAGACTCCATATATATTCTTCACCATTATTATCCCAGGTCCGAACAATCCGAAAAGGAACATCGATGTGTATTTGCAGCCATTGATTGATGAAATGAATCAGCTGTGGGAAGTAGGTTCCAACACGTACAATGTTTCTTGAAAATAAAATTTTTAGATACGGACAGCACTTATGTGGACCATCAACGACTTTCTGGCCTATGGAATGTTATCTGGATGGAGCACGCATGGTCGTCTTTCATGTCTGTATTGCATGGACCGCACTAAGGCTTCCCGTTTAAAACACGGAGGCAAACTGTGCTTCTTCGATTGTCATCGATAATTCCTGCCGAAGGATCATCTGTACCGGAGGAACAGGAATGCTTTTCGTGCTGGCGTTGTGGAGAAGGCTAATCCACCCCCAAGGTGGCCCGGATACACGATATGGGAAGAGGTAAAAGATTTACCGAGAGCTATTGAAGAGCCTGCTAAGGGCTACAAGTGTGACAGATTTGGTCGCACTACTGGACGAAGAGGAGTATATTCTGGGATCTGCCATATTGGAGCACCTGTAATGCCCCAAAACCAGAATACTGGAGAGCGGGGGTGGACATAGCCAGCTACGTATATTGAAGTGCAACCCACCTCGCTATACAGTCACGGCTGTCTAGATACATGAGGGTTTAACTACAAGCCATCGGTCTCTTATGGTTAGGAACAAGCCTATTGTCTCAATCTCATGCAAGTAATAGCAGTTACAAGATGTCAGAGCACCAAATATACAATAGTAAGGCATCCCATACATTACAGATTTGGATGATCATGAAGCTAGTCATACAAAATGTGAAGACTAGAGAGAGTTCAGTCATACATGATCAACCCTAGGATTTGTTAATCATGCTACAGCCCGTAGGCAGACAGTAAGTAAAGGTGCAATCGAGCTAACACGTGCTCGTCGGCTAAACGCCTCAAAAGAATATTTTTACAATAGAGTGGGAGAGCAAAATAAAACCCACTCGTTGCCAGGGTTACGCCTGGTGGTCACCATCTGGCTGAAAGACAGGGAGATC
Organism: Iris pallida; assembly: GCA_029216955.1. NCBI lineage: Eukaryota > Viridiplantae > Streptophyta > Magnoliopsida > Asparagales > Iridaceae > Iris > Iris pallida. The sequence continues at coordinate 39,795 of JANAVB010004799.1, forward strand.
CTCTGGTGCTACTCCGGTATCTGGCCATGCAAAACCAGCTAGGTCAGATCCCAGAAAGAGCAAGTGCCACAAAGGAGGCTTCACTTAAGAACTAAAACCAGCAATTAGCACAAAACATATTAATATAATCAAAGAAAACTGGAGATATGGTCAATTATGATGATATACGATAAGATAACCATGGGACTATTCAGATGACCAAATTACAACCCTTAAACCAAACAAGGACCGGGGTTGTAACCCTTCATCTGAACGGAACTTGGTTTTCTACCATTTATCGATAAAGTAAAGCACAAGCATTCAGGTCATGTAACAATCTTGTACAGGATCAGGATAAGACTAGACTGGGTTAGACTCCATCCAATCAAATTACGGCTAAGCAATAAGTACGGCTTGATACTTTAACTAACTAGGGTTATCACAGGCCTAATTACTAACAAGATACAATGAGACTATTCCACAGCCACACGCCCTGCAGACCATCCAGGCTATCCGGACGCAATTTAGGGGTTGAATTCATGTGGGTACATTGTCCAAGGAACACATGTACCCTTAGGTAGCTTGAAGGGTGCAACACATGACAGTGTGCTGGAAATGTGCCCTACTCAACGGCAGGCTACAGATCCCATGATGGGGCACCCAGATAACGGGATTGCCTGTAGCTGGGAAATCTCTTTATGACTACTGGATTATTTTAGTTATTAGCCTTAATCCGTTTAAGTAGGTACCCCTGACCGTGGTACTCAGGGTTCCCTGCCCTAGACATGATGCAAGACCATACTGGTTCACTTGTACAAATACAATCGTTCACGGTATCCAAGCCATTCATTCTTGTCATGTCATTCTTGTCATGCCTTACTAGCCGTCGCAACAGCTTTCAATAGTTCCCATCATGCTTGCTTGTCATATCATGTTATGTCATGTCTACTTCATACCTTGTCGTGTACAATTATCATTTCAAACATATTAAATAATTCGTGATTATCAAGTTTATGACAAAAGGCGTAAGGATATAAAAGGGTAAAGGTGTACGCCACAGGGACTCAAAGTCTCTACGTACGTACCTCTACGCTAGGCCAAGGGGCCTCAAGCGTAAAGTGGCTTACGCTAGCAAGAGCAAGGTGAGATAGCTCTACGCGAGCAAGGATGCATGCGGGTGGGGTTTTACGCAAATCAGGGCTTTACACTAGCAAGTCGTAGGCGAGCGAGGCTCTACGCGAATGTAACTCTACGCGAGCAAACTCTACGCGAGGAAACACTCGAGCAAGACTTTACGCATGCGAGAGTCTGCTCGAGCCAGGGTTTTACGCGAGCACGATTTTACGCGAGCGGGAGGGCCCCGAGTATAAAAATTCGAATGAACTCGGCGTAGAACGGAGTACGCTGGCACGCAAATGCGTGTGCGTAAAAGGCTGAATAATACGCTGTCACATAAAACGTGGGCGTAAAGGCTAAACACTACGCTAACACGTTAGAACATGTGCGTAGAACTTCATCTTCTCTCCCTGGCCAAGACAAGTAGGCGTAAAAGCTCACGAACTCAAGCAAGCCCCATCTCGGTCAAGTCTCGATGAAATCCAACCATTCCAGAGCCAAACTTGCGTGAAATCGAAATCCCCACTACATGGAACTCTCCATATCGGAAACAACCCAGTTTTAGAAGATCAAAACCGTGAAGATCAAAAATGCTAAAACTTAGATCTATATGAAATGAGCCATGGAATTCGAAAATGCTAAATACTAAAGTGACTTAGAATCTCATGAGGAAGACAATGGAACAACAAAATCTGAGTTCCTCTATGAAGCAAGTTGCACTTGCCTAAGCCTCTCTCTGGTCGGTGGAGAGAGTTAATGGAGGAAGGAGAAGAGTAAATTTAGAAGTGAATGAAGAGAGAGAATGGGTTGTTGGGATTAATAAACAATGGAGGGTGGTAGGTAGAGGTTTGCATTCCAACCCAAACCGAACCAACCAAGCCGAATCCAACCAAACCCGATGCATGCCAGAACCATGAAATGCTAGCTAACTCATGGCAATGCAGAACCCAAGGCTAGCCAATCAAGACAAGTCTGTATACAGGTCCGAGATTACGTACACGTATAACAAAATACGTAATACGAACTACAGGCGTTACAGCACCAATCTGATTAGACATAACCTTGATGTCATACATAACGAGAAGAATGTGTTTGACAACATAATTAATACTGTAATAGACATAAAGGGAAAGACGAAAGACAATCCAAAGGCTAGATTGGACTTGGAAGAAATATGTAGACGTCCTGCATTACATTTGATAGAGGAGGGGAATAGGAAGTTGAAGCAGCCAAAGGCAATTTTCTCACTGGAGAAAGAGGATAAAGTGAGACTTTGTAGGTGGATTCAAGGTCTGAAATTTCCATACGGGTATGTTTCGAACTTGAGAAGATGTGTCGACCTCAAGGAGAACAAACTGACAGGTATGAAGAGCCATGATTGTCACGTATTCATGAAAAGGTTAATTCTGATTATATTTTGGGAATTCTTACCCCCCAGGTTGTTTGGGATCCATTGACCGAGCTTAGCATATTCTTTAGAGATCTTTGTTCTACTAAGTTGCTCGTCGATCGTCTAGAAAAGCAGAAGAACGATATTACGGTAACACTGTGCAAGCTCGAGAAGGTATTTCCTCCTGGATTCTTCGACTCCATGGAGCATTTTCCAATTCATCTTCCTACGAGTCACGTGTTGGTGGGCCCGTCAGTTATCAGTGGATGTACCCGTTTGAGCGACATTTGAACCACCTAAAGAGGAAGGTGAAAAATAAGGCTCGGGTCGAGGGTTCTATTTGTAAAGCCTATATTCTCGAGGAGATTACAAACTTTTGCTCGACGTATTTCAAAGCTCATGTTGCTATGAATAGAACGAGGGCTCCACTTCTACTCCTCCTCTGGTGATAATATAACCCAAGTACGAAACGCGATCGAGCCAGAACTCGTATTTACTGAACTTGGCATACAATTGGTGCTCTCTGCGAATCTGGAGGACAACTCTGAGATGCTGCTCATGCTCTGCTTCACTCTTGCTATATACCAGGATGTTATCTATAAACACAATCACGAACTGATCCAAATATGGCATGAAGATACGTTTTATGAGGTCCATGAATACAGCCGGTGCATTGGTTGCTCCAAATGGCATAACAAGGAACTCCCAATGCCCATACCTCGATCTGAATGTTGTCTTCGGGATGACCTGCTCTCTGACTCTGATCTAATGGTATCCTGATCGCAAGTCAATCTTCGAAAATACTGCTGCCCCCTTGAGTTGATCAAACAAGTCATCTATCCTCGGGAGAGGATATCTGTTCTTGATTGTCACTGAGTTTAAGGTACGATAATCTACACATAATCTGGACGTATCATCCTTCTTTTTCATAAGAAGCATCGGGGATTCCCAAGGCGATCCACTTGTACGAATAAATTCCTTGGTCCTGAGTTCTTCAATCATCTTGTACAATATCTCTAACTCTGATGGTGCCATCCTGTAAACTCTTTCCGATATTGGGGCTGTCCCTGGGATCAAGTCGATAGTAAACTCGATCTCTCGCTCCGGCGGCATACCTGGAAGCTCATCGGGGAAAACATTGGAAAACTCTTCTACAATTCTGGGAAATTGAACTGCTACTGCCACTGCCATCCGCAACACTGGAGTTGAAGGTTCTACTCTGCCTCGAAAGAATAAAAACTCTGGCTCACCAGGAATACTAAAAATAATCTTGCCGATATGGCAATCTATTCTCGTATACTGGTCCCTCAACAAATCCATCCCTAAGACCACATCATAATCGGCCATCAGGAATTCTATCAACCTAGCGGGAAACTCTCTACCGCTAACTACGATCCGACACGAGAAAAACACTTTATCTACTCCCACAAGACCGTTACCAGTAAGTATATTGAGCCTTACTGATAATGACTCGGGCTCCAATCCTATCCGTGTCGCGAATCGTGCAGACATAAATGAATGCGATGCACCAGAATTAAATAATGCTGATACTGGAAAGGAGTTGACGAGAATAGTACCTGTCACTACTTCACCTGATGCTAACTCCTCCTCCACGATCAAAGCCATCACTTGACCGTGCCCTCGGGGTACTGGTCCCCGCTACTGGAAACCTCTCTGGCGGTTCTGGGTCTGAACTTGGACTTGTGCATACTGCTGGGGGTTCTGCTGCTGAAATGCTTGAGCCTGAGGCGGCAAGGGCCTCGAAAACAGGTACTGCTGCTGCTGCTGGACTGGTACTGGGGCTGGTCCCCTAACCGAGGGACTAGAAAAGGTCAAAAAAGTAGAACTCCCCCTATTCGGGAAGTTCCCAACCCTGTGGTCTGGTGCACCACAAACCAAGTACAAACCCTGTGCTCTACGACACTCTGACACCATATGTCCTGGCTTCCTACAATGAGTGTAACCCATTACAGAAGACGGCTTCTGCTGTTGCTGGGGATACGCCGGGGTCGAATGCTGAACCGACGTAACAGAAGCCGCCCGCCTCGGAGCTCCAATGGTTAAAGCCCGAGCGGCCGGGGCTGGTGCTGAAGACTGGTTCATCTGGCCGTGAGACCTCTTCCGACTCCCGGTTCAATCTACAATCCTCTGGGAGGTATACTCATGCCTTATCGCTACTCTCAATACTGCATCAAAAGTCTGATGCTCAAACTGCTCCACAGCCAGTAAAATCTCCTGGTGGAGTTCCTGTTAGAACTGCTGAGCTCTGTCGAACTCGGTCTCCACCAAGGTGGGAGCAAACCAACTAAGTCTGGAAAACTCGACCGCATACCCATCGACCGTCCTACACATCTGCTTCAAATTTGTGAAACTCGTCTGTAGATCATACCGAGCTACAGCGTCAAAGTACTTGGTCCGAAATCTCTCACGGAATACTGTCCAAGCAATAGGTGCCACTAATCCATCGGCCTACGACGCCCGCCAGCTGCGGGCTAGATCCAGTAACTGCAGGCGCACCACGACCACCTTATCGTTCTCTGGGTCCTGGCTGCTTCTAGAATAACCTCAATATCCTGCAGCCAAGCGTCTGCGGCAATAGCATCTTCGCTACCATCGAAGAAGGGAGGGTTTAAGCGCTTGAAGCTGTTGGCCGTAATGTTACCTGGATGACCACCTCTGTTCAGAGCATCTTATACTGTCTGGTGCAATGTATCACCCCGTCGATCATGTGATGCAATCAACTCTCGGATGATTCCAACTAAGACTCCATCATCCTGCCTTGCAGGCTGGGCTGGCTGTACTGGGGCCTCTGGACCTCTGGGAAGCATGACTCGGAAAGCTACCCCTGAGTGCTGAGCTTGATCTTCTTGTTACGGGGGTACTCGCGGAGCTCCTTCCGACTGATTGGCAGGACCAGGAACAATACCACTGAAGAAGACGACATAGGGAACAATAAGGAAGGACCAGGACAGATCAAAGATACAAGCATGTGATCAGGTCAAGATATTTAGGGATTTAGAGGATACGAGCAGAGATCAAGGACGAGTGCTGATTGAAACATCTATTCGGTAAACCCTCACATATCTTGATTTTTAAGACCTGCATGGGTCGCCACTAAAACCATGTAACGCCCCAGAACCAGAATACTGGAGAGCAGCGGCAGACATAACTAGCTATATATATTGAAGTGCAACCCACCTCGCTATACGGTCACGGCTGTCTAGATACATGAGGGTTTAACTACAAGCCATCGGTCTCTTATGGTCATGAACAAGCCTATTATCTCAATCTCATGCAAGTAGTAGCAGTTACAAGATGTCAGAGCACCAAATATACAATAGTAAGGCATCCCGTACATTACATATTTGGATGATCATGAAGCTAGTCATACAAAATGTGAAGACTAGCGAGAGTTCAGTCATACATGATCAACCCTAGGATTTGTTAATCATGCTACAGCCCGTAGGCAGACAGTAAGTAAAGGTACAACCGAGCTAACACATGTTCGTCGGCTAAACGCCTCAAAAGAATATTTTTACAATAGAGTAGGAGAGCAAAATAAAATCCACTCGTTGCCAGGGTTACGCCTGGTGGTCACCATCTGGCTGGAAGACAGAAAGATCCTCTGGTGCTACTCCGGTATCTGACCATACAAAACCAGCTGGGTCAGATCCCAGAAAGAGCAAGTGCCACAAAGGAGGCTTCACTTAAGAACTAAAACCAGCAATTAGCACAAAACATATTAATATAATAAAAGAAAACTGGAGATATGGTCAATCATGATGATATACGATAAGATAACCATGGGACTATTCAGATAACCAAATTATAACCCTTAAACCAAACAAGGACCGGGGTTGTAACCCTTCATCTGAACGGAACTTGGTTTTCCACCATTTATCGATAAAGTAAAGCACAAGCATTCAGGTCATGTAACAATCTTATACAGGATCAGGATAAGACTAGACTGGGTTAGACTCCATCCAATCAAATCACGGCTAAGCAATAAGTACGGCTTGATACTTTAACTAACTAGGGTTATCACAGGCCTAATTACTAACCCGATGCAATGAGACTATTCTACAGCCACACGCCCTGCAGACCATCCAGGCTATCCAGACGCAATTTAGGGGTTGAATTCATGTGGGTACATTGTCCAAGGAACACATGTACCCTTAGGTAGCTTGAAAGGTGCAACACATGACAGTGTGCTAGAAATGTGCCCTACTCGACGGCAGGCTACAGATCCTATGATGGGGCACCCAGATAACGGGATTGCCTGTAGCTGGGAAATCTCTTTATGAATACTAGATTATTCTAGTTATTAGCCTTAATCCGTTTAAGTAGGTACCCCTGACCATGGTACTCAGGGTTCCCTGTCCTACTCATGACGCAAGACCATACTGGTTCACTTGTACAAACACAATCGTTCACGGTATCCAAGACATTCATTCTTGTCATGTCATTCTTGTCATGCCTTACTAGCCGTCGCAACAGCTTTCAATAGTTCCCATCATGTTTGCTTGTCATATCATGTTATGTCATGTCTACTTCATACCTTGTCGTGTACAATTATTATTTCAAACATATTAAATAATTCGTGATTATCAAGTTCATGACAAAAGGCGTAAGGATATAAAAGGCTAAAGGTGTACGCCACAGGGACTCAAATTCTCTACGCGCGTACCTCTACGCTAGGCCAAGGGGCCTCAAGCGTAAAGTGGCTTACGCTAGCAAGAGCAAGGTGAGATAGCACTACGCGAGCAAGGGTACATGCGGGTGGGGTTTTACGCAAGCCAGGGCTTTACACTAGCAAGCCGTAGGCGAGCGAGGCTCTACGCGAGTGTAACTCTACGCGGGCAAGCTCTACGCGAGAAAACACTCGAGCAAGACTTTACGCACGCGAGAGTCTGCTCGAGCTAGGGTTTTACGCGAGCACGATTTTACGCAAGCGGAAGGGCCCCGAGCGTAAAAATTCGAATGAACTCGACGTAGAACGAAGTACGCTGGCACGCAAATGCGTGTGCGTAAAAGGTTGAATAATACGTTGTCACGTAAAACGTAGACGTAAAGGCTAAACACTATACTAATACGTTAGAACGTGTGCGTAAAACTTCATCTTCTCCCCCTGGCCAAGACAAGTAGGCGTAAAAGCTCACGAACTCAAGCAAGCCCCATCTCGGTCAAGTCTCGATGAAATCCAACCATTACAGAGCCAAACTTGCGTAAAATCAAAATCTCCACTACATGGAACTCTCCATATCGGAAACAACCTAGTTTTAGAAGATCAAAACCGTAAAGTTCAAAAATGCTAAAACTTAGATCTACATGAAATGAGCCATGGAATTCGAAAATGCTAAATACTAAAGTGACTTAGAATCTTATGAGGAAGACAATGGAATAACAAAATCTGAGTTCCTCCATGAAGCAAGTTGCACTTGCCTAAGCCTCTCTCTGGTCGGTAGAGAGAGTTAATGGAGGAAGGAGAAGAGTAAATAAAGAAGTGAATGAAGAGAGAGAATGGGTTGTTGGGATTAATAAATCATGGAGGGTGGTAGGTAGGGGTTTGCATTCCAACCCAAACCGAACCAACTAAGTCGAAACCAACCGAACCCGATGCATGCCAGAACCATGAAATGCTAGCTAACTCATGTCAATGCAGAACCCAAGGCTAGCCAATCAGGACAAGTCTATATACAAGTCCGAGATTACGTACACGTATAACAAAATACGTAATACGAACTACAGGCATTACAGCACCAATCTGATTAGACATAACCTTGATGTCATACATAACGAGAAGAATGTGTTTGACAACATAATTAATACTGTAATGAACATAAAGGGGAAGACGAAAGACAATCCAAAGGCTAGATTGGACTTGGAAGAAATATGTAGACGTCCTGCATTGCATTTGATAGAGGAGGGGAATAGGAAGTTGAAGCAGCCAAAGGCAATTTTCTCACTGGAGAAAGAGGATAAAGTGAGACTTTGTAGGTGGATTCAAGGTCTGAAATTTCCATACGGGTATGTTTCGAACTTGAGAAGATGTGTCGACCTCAAGGAGAACAAACTGACAGGTATGAAGAGCCATGATTGTCACGTATTCATGGAAAGGTTAATTCTGATTGTATTTTGGGAATTCTTACCCCCCAGGTTGTTTGGGATCCATTGATCGAGCTTAGCATATTCTTTAGAGATATTTGTTCTACTAAGTTGCTCGTCGACCGTCTAGAAAAGCAAAAGAACGATATTACGGTAACACTGTGCAAGCTCGAGAAGGTATTTCCTTCTGGATTCTTCGACTCCATGGAGCATTTTCTAATTCATCTTCCTACGAGCCACGTGTTAGTGGGCCCGTCAGTTATCAGTGGATGTACCCGTTTGAGCGACATTTGAACCACCTAAAGAGGAAGGTAAAAAACAAGGCTCGGGTCGAGGGTTCTATTTGTAAAGCCTATATTCTCGAGGAGATTACAAACTTTTGCTCGACGTATTTCAAAGCTCATGTTGCTACGAATAGAACGAGGGCTCCGAGAAACGATGACGGATATCAAGAATCTAATGATGGAATACTGAAAGTATTCAATGCGTCCGAAAAGCCTTCGGGGAAAATAAAGAAGAGATATTTGAATGACGAAGAGCTAAGTGCTGCTCAGTTGTATATATTACTCAATTACGACAAGGATAAAGTGGAGAAGCTAGAGGGGTAAGTAATTAATGATGACTTTATATCATCTTAATGTAATATTATAAGCTAATATTATTGTACTAATCGGCGGTTGTTTCGTTGTTTTTCAGCACATATAATGATGAGTTGAGGTCAGTTAGACCCTACCTAACAGACGAAACATTAGAACAAGAAATGAGACGTCATTTTCCTTCTTGGTTAAGCGAATATGTAAGTAGCTCGATAATTACTAGTCTCTTATAATGCAACTGCGTACTAAATAACTTACTATCTCTGTTTTGGTATTCAGGTCGATCGTCTAATTTTACCCGAGATTAAATTAATTAGAACTCTTGCCAAGGGACCAATTATTGCTGTTAAAATATGGCCAAGTTACTGTGTGAATGGCTTTAGGTTCAAGTCGACAAATGCTCCAATCAGAGACAGCTTCCTGGATCTTGATTCCACGAAAAACAGTTATTTGTGTATCAAATCTTCGAACTACAAAGATGTCGATCCAGGAAATGATTTTTTTGGCATCTTACGAGAGATTATGGAGTTGATATATAATTATGGCCAAGAACCTGCAAAGATCGTGTTGTTCAAGTGTGAATGGTTTGATCCGATTGAAAATCAAGGTTGGAAAATTGACAAGCATGGTTTTGTGGATATAAACTACAAGCGTAGATATCAAGGCTGCGAACAATTTGTCCTATCAACTCAGACTCAGCTCGTGTACTTCACAGCTTATCCGAGACGGGGAGCAACGAAGTCTGACTGGTGGGCAGTATGCAAGACTAAAGCTAGAGATACTTTTGATGTTGACGAAAAAGCTTATCAGGAGGATGAGCTACCTCTTGTAACCAATATTGTTGATGTGGACTCCATGGAAGTTATGCATTATACGACTAATATAGAAGATGTAGAATTATCCGAAGAGGAAGGCGAGGCCGAGGAAGGCGAAGATGAAAGTGAAGATGAGGAGGAAGAGGAAGATGAGGTCGAAGAAGACGAACAAGATAAATATTCTGAAGATGATTGAGAGAGATGTACTTTCATTTTCTTATTATGTAGAGTTGGTTATTATCTAGTCTTGGTTACTATCTGGACTTAGATGTTTCTTGTAGAATATACTATCTGGACTTAGATGTTGTCTTGGTTATTATCTTGTATCATCATATATTATCTTGGTTATTATCTTGTCTTTGTTGTACTTTTAAATTTTTAGTCTCTATTATTTGTTGTATCATCATATGTTGTTATCAGGTACGACAGGTCGTCGTGGATCGTTCTGCATGTCCCGATGTGGGAAAGGACGGGGTTCTCCTTCGTACCTCCTACTGGTACTGGCAGAGGACGGGGTTCTCCTTCGGAACCTCCTACTGGTACCGGCTTTGGATCCTCGTCGCCGAGCACTCCTTTGTATTGGACAGTACCTCCGCCTGCCACGATGCTACATGGCATATCTCCTGGGATGAGTAGTTCCATGCATGAGACTGCTCCTGAGTCTAGCATTCCTCCTGCTAATATGACGATGGAGATAGATGAGCAGATGGAGGAGACTGAGCCGACGGCCGACCAGAATCAGGCAGATGATGCGTACGCACCTCCGGAGGAGACGAGGATGGAGATCTGGACCGACGGTACAAAGTAAGTGTTTTGGTTTATTTTTTCTGTGTTTATCATAAATTAACTTTTCTCATGAATATAATATATCTATATAGATATCTTCACCCGTCGGTACAAAGATGCCTAGGCCACTTATTGAGGAATAATTATGGTGGTCCTTGGATAAACTACTCTGATGCTCCAGACGAGAGGAAGGCCTACTGGTTTGCGCGTTTCAAGGTTAAAATATATTTACTTTTAACATAAATCATATAATTTATGCATATTATATATAACTGATAAATATTTGGTTTGCACTTTTCTAGGCTATGTTTTTTTATCCACCGTACCAGACTGAGCTGATCGAGGGGATGTTTCCTGTTGTCGCTGCTAAGATGATCTGCGACGCTATTAATGATCAGAAGACTCGTGATCGTACCGGAAAGCCGATCCGAGGTTGGATCATCCCTGATCAGTGGACTGCGATGAAGGCTCGATTCGATGAGCCAAGGTACAAAAAAAGTCTGAGAAGGCCAAGGCAGCTAGAAAACATGGATCAAAGTGGTACGGTGGGTCGATTCCGATGACGGAACATTTCTGTCGTTTGGTATGTTTTTTTTTCAGAAATATTATTTTAATACAAATCCGATAAATTAGTAAAAGGTGATATATTTAATTACAGATAAATAGGGGTGATGACGCCAATATGGTAACCGTCTTCCTAGAAACACATCGGAAGGACGAAAAGCTTATCCATGAGAGGGCCGAGAAGGCCTATATAAGTATTACAATTCTATTTATTAATTTTAATACTTCGTGTTAGTTTTGATATAACTTAGTAAATATGTATGCAAATAAATATTCATGTAGTTAGTAATAATAAGTACATTAGACATTAGAAGTTATAGAGTATCCATGCTTTCTAGGCCGAGTTTCAACGGCTTAAGGAGCGGGAGGCTGCTAGTGTACCTGCTGCGGGAGAGGCCGGTACTTTCTCGCAGCCCGCTCCAGCTCCGTCGGAGGACGAGCTGTGGGTGACCGCCGCTGGTGGTCTCCACAGGGGTACGTACTACGGTACGGGATCCTATCGCGCCCTAGTTGCGACACAGTCCTCTAGGACCTCCCCTGCTAGTGTGCATGGCCCACAGCCCTCCCAGGAGTCTGCCCGAGTCCAGCAGATGGTGGAGTCTGTCCGTGACGAGCTGCCATATTATACCTCCGTACGGAGATGACAGGTACCCTTATATTTTGTATAGTTGTAGTATTTGTAGACGACCTAAACAGCATTCTACCGCCGATTCTGCGGCGTAGGCTGGACGTAACCACGTACTCGTGCCCCTAATCAGGGTGCGGGTTATGACAGGTACCGTCCATGTACTTAGAGAATGCCTTGGCAAACTGTAGAAACTGCTGTACACCCTCTATGAATTCATCCCGCACACCGCACATGTCATCAGGATGACGGTTGTACATCTATGAACGATTCCATAAGTAGTAATTCATATCCATTTGAAGATAATTCTGCAGAGATAGATACACTTATTCAATTATATTGTCCAAATGGGTGCATAGACACAAGAGTATTAAATGAATGTCATAACGTGTTCAATGTCAGCCCTTCTTTTCGAAGAAAGTTTACTTCTGCAAGCCTTTTAAGGCTTTCAGAATTCTACCGAATTTCAGGAAAATAATAATAAATGCAAAGTATTATAATTTTCTTTTCTAGGATTTTTCGTTCTTTATTTTTTACTTTTTCTTACTCCTTTCATTCTTTGCCTTTTATCATATTTTCCTGAAATCGATAGAAGTCTAAAAGCCTCAAAAAGTCTAGAATCCAAAGTAATCATGACATATCCTTCATATATAGTTACTAGAGATTTTCTTCAAAACCACCCACGTTATCTCCCTAGGTACTTATCATAAACCTTTTCTAAGCCAATAAAAATCATGTTCTATGTTGCAGGGACACAGGGATAGTTAAAATCGAGACTAGACTAGGCAAGTCACAAACAAGCCTGACGCAAGGTTAAAATCGCAAGCTCGACCAACAATTTGGAGACGTGTAACTTTTGATCCACTACTTGTTATATTTTTGTAGAGGCGTCATCGTTTCTATACAACTACTGAACATTAATGCAACGGATAGTTCTTTATATTCATTAACAAGCCATAGCGATTTGCTTACCAAATCTTGATGGCACCATTCACAACAACAAAAAACCTAATGATCCTTTGACAACCATTGTCACGTGCCACAGCCTTCTATTTCTACTAATTAACTTCTTGCGCCATTATTTGGACAGTCTAAGGTAATCATGGTTGTGACATTTATGCGGTAGAACAACTAATTAAAGAGATGGTGCACTTGATAATATAGTACTTGATTCATCGTGACAATGTCAAACATTTGTCGCCTATTACCAGCATTATATTTGTGCCAACTATAAGACGATCTACCAAATATCGTGACTGTGGGATAAGTTACAAAAACTTTTCGTTAGAATTTCGTCTTTTGTATAGAAAGACCTATCAATCAAAATCGCAAGCTCGACCAACAATATGCATATAAATAATACATACATGACCAAGTATTAGGGTTTAACTGGGTTATCGGGTTGGGGGGCTGGAAGCAGGGGGGCTGGAGGCGGAGGGGGCTGGAGGAAGGGGCTAGATGGAGGAGGGGCTGGAGGAGGGGGCTGGAGGCGGAGGGGGCTAGAGGAAGGGGCTGGAGGCAGTCGGGAGAGAGGGGGTCGGGTGCCGGAGGAGAGAGAGGGGGTCGGGAGCCGGAGGGAAGAGAGGGGGTCGGGGGCCGGAGGGGAGAGAGGGGGTCGGATGCCAGAAGGGAGAGAGGGGGTCGGGAGCCGGAGGGAAGGAGAGAGGGGTTCGGGTTAAATGGAGGGAATCCAAAAATGTGGGAGGGAATGGAAAATTAAACCTATATGCTCATTTTAGCGATGTTACTTATCGACGTCGGTAAACGTCGAAAAATTATAATTAGCGACGTAAAGAAGCGTCACTACGAGTCGCTAATTTAAAAAAAATAAGCGATGTCTACAAAAACGTCGGTAATCGTCACTAATTAGCGACGTTTACCGACTTATCAGCAACGTCAATTTTTTTAGTTAAAACTACGTCGCTGGACGTCGCGGATCATCGCTAACAGTGACATTCTGCAACGTTTGTCCCTTTCGTCGCTAAATTCCTTTGCTTTAGCGACGTTTTACTTAAACGTCGCTAATTTCGTCGGTAATATGACTTAATTTGGTAGTGATTTTTGTTGGAGTCGGTCGTGCGCTCATTACCAAGGCACGATGTTGTAAAAAGATGGCAAGCTCTCATTTAGCTTGTGAATAGTAAATTAACAGCGGGCAAGAGTACTCATGACTGTATTAGTCCTCTCAGAGAAAAACCAGTATATATTATGGTGTTCACTGAGTTTGATCTTCTATCTCTTGCTTACTGTATTTATTTACAGTCTCTTATTTTCTGCCATAGTTTATTTCTGCTATATTTTTAGGAGGTGATTATTTTTGCTGCACATACACACACTCTATTCATCCACCTAGAGGTGCTCAACGGCCCTACAATACAAACGTTTGGAATATTATTTAGTTTGTTTTAGCCAGAATTATTGGGATTAACTAGATTGCGGGCCTTGGATTAGGTTTTGGCTGGGTTTTGATGGTTATAAATCAGTATATTAGAATTGGAAGAAAAAAATAATAGCAGTTTGATTATGGGCCAGAACCCTTAGAGCACAAGAAAAGGTTTTAGTTGGATTGTGAGCCTTGAGAAATGTTTAAGGAGGATTTTGATGATGTGGAGTGATTTAGGGTATTAGTAATAGATTTAATAGGAATTTCATAACACTAGAATCTTCCTATTTTGAATAGATTGGATTAAAGGAGCAATTTGACAATTGGATCCAAGGAAAGTACTCCGTATTTTGTTTCCAATATTAAATAAATATAATTTACTTTGTTTCCTAAAATTTGCATGACTCATATGCGACACGACTTTCGATACGGATCATGACTCATGACTTTTAGATCGCATGATTTATTTTTAAGATATATTTGAATCCTATTTCTGAATCATGAATCAAAGACGTCACGTTTCGAATCTTGCTTGATAAGAATCCAAGAAATCAAGTTCTAAATTTTTCTTGAGTTTCCAAATCACGAGGAAGGGAAATACCGAGTAGACATGTGGTCAAACCAGTTTAGTCCAAATCATAGCTTGACATATACTGCACGTATGTCCGAGCCTGGCCAGTCGAATCTAAACCTTAGACGTCCACATGTCGAAACAATATTTCAAATCACTTAATTACTAATTATGCATCCTTGATTTATTGTCTGACTCAGTGACATACTTTATTATAATTCTCATAGTTTTTTTGTATTACAGATTATCTGGTTCAGTTTTTATTTACTTTTTTATGCTTTATTTATTAGAGAAAATTTGACTTGCACCCAACTTTATTGGTCATATTTCAAGATGCACTCCAGTGCTTTACCATAATGTAAGTCACCCCCATATTTCACGGATTCCGTCAAATATTGACTGTCAACTGGGTTGACCTGATTTTTTGGACCAAATTACCCCCATCTTCCTCCCAAGCTTTTCGTATACAACTACTGCTCCCGTTCCCCCGCTAGCCTGCAGCCCAGTTGTAAAACCCCAAATTTTTGGATTATTTTTTATTTATTTATTTATTTGGCTTAAATAGGATTTTATGGAATTTATGAATATCTTTAAATTAAATAGTTATTATTATACCTTAGCCATGGTTGAGTTTTGGAGTACAAGATGACCAAAAATTGTGGCAAGAATAGTGTACACGTGTGCTTTGACTAGTGTTTTAGCCATGGTAGGGAAGGCCGAGCCATAGGTGTGTTCTAACTAGGAAAACCAGGCCAAGTTGCGACTTAACCCCCACCGATAATTTTTTTAATTATTAGATTATTGACTTTCTAGGAGACCCGGTTGTACCAATTTAGCCCCAATTTGACCCAAACCAAATCCAAATCTAAATAGACATGTAGTACTCTCAAATACCTTCATGTTGATATATATTTTGTATATATATTTTATTAATATTAATATATTTTCAATTTTGTAAAGTTTCTATTTATAGAAAGTGTCTACGTGTAATCCTAGTGTAATCCTAGTTGGCATTAGTTTATATTTGACCCAAAGTCCAACCCAATCCCAAGTAGGCATGTTGGACATTAATAAATATTAATAAATACATATATTTTGTATTTAATTCAGATTTTGGATTGTATTTATATAGATAGATTTAATTAGTCTATATTAGAAAAGACCTTTTTAATCCTCAATCCAATCAATTAGCCAACTCACCAAACAACCAAACCATGCCAAGTGGACCCTCGCCATGGAGTATTCGGCCAAGCAAACCCCCACCTCCCCATGGCCGAACATCTCATAGGAATAGGATTCCCACTCCCTTTTATGCATGCAACCCAAAAGGCCCATATATGTATATCAACTTAACCCAAACCCTAACCCTAACTTAATTCTTCCTTTCTCTCCCTCCCCATAGCCGACCAACCCCTCTCTCTCTCCAAAATTTGGCAGCACCTCTCTCCCATAGCCCTCCATACATCATCTTCTCCATTGCACATCTCTCCATCCTTCACAAAAACTCATCTCCTCCACCATACATCTACCCAACCACTCAAAAACAAACCCTAAAAACTCCATCTTCTCCATCCAACCATCTACACCCATTGCCAACCCTTCCAAACTTACCAAGAGATGATTATCAAGCAAAGATAGCAAGAAAGGTTGGAGCTTTGGCAAGGAGAAGTCTTCACAACCTCTCGAGTAAGGACTTTTGGTAAGAAACCCTATTTTTTTCATCTCAAATCCTTACTAAATTTCTGTACAAAATATGTTATTAAATCTGTAGAAATCATAATTTGATGGCTTTTTCTATGTATAATCATCTATAAAAGTTTCATGATTTTTAGTCGTAATATTCATGTTTCGGTAGGATCAAATTAACCCCGATGTGAAGGAACTATAAGTTATTGGTGGTTATTTTCAAAACTGAATTTTTTGTGTGTTCATATATATAAATTAGGATTTTTAAGTATTTTTTCACGAATTTAGCAAGTTAAACCTGGTCGAGAAAATTATAGGTCAAAACTAGCTATTTTTGGGTAACCTGCTGACCTAGAATGTCCCAAACTTGTAGCATAACTTAACCCTTGTACCCATGATAATATTCTATGAAATAAGATATTTAAATTTTATTTAAAATATATTTTTGGGTATTTTAGCTATTTTGAGTAATTGGCCATGTTCATGACGAGTTTCGGGTAGACTAGGTGACGTAGTAGTCAACTAGTCACATAATTTTTTATAAATTGTAATTCTAGAATTTCAGAGTTAATAATATAGAAAATAGTTTTAAATATTATTTTTGGGAATTTAATATGATTTTTAAGTGTGTTATTGACGTGGGGTCATAACCGATTAATTGGAAGGTCGAAAACCCTAAAACTGTGTTCTGAGGTCTCGTTGGACACTATGTATGTTATACAATTTAAGTAGTACTACGAGATATTTAAGTATAGTTAAAGTAGTTTAAAATATTAATTTAGTTAATTAAGTTCTGTTATAAGTTTCATAATAGTTAAATAAATTATTTAGGAGCATTGAATTCCGGAGGCGTGGACACGGAGCGAAACTGCATCCTCACATCACGGAACCAGGCAAGTATACCTTGCCTTCCTCTACAGTTTATTTACATGCATATTCTTATTATTATCTAGTTTCACTAGTTGATTATTTACATGTGATTTCTATATCATGCATGCTAGTATATATATAGTCATTGTTCATAGTTAGCTTTGTAGTTCATATTGGATCTGTTCTCCCATGTATTTTGACTGGGTCATATCGTGTCATCACCTGTACTTCGACTGAGTCGTATCGTGTCATAGGATGAGTAAGTCATAGCGGAATTGCTGAACCTTGAATTCTTGAAGCTAACCTGCGAGTCCACACTAGGGGCGAGGGTTAGTAGTTATCTGTACCTTGATTCCTGAAGCTAACCTGCGAGTCCACACTAGGGATGAGGGTTAGTAGTTATCTATCCACACGTGCGAGTCCACATTAGGGGCGAGGGTGATTCTTGAAGCTAACCTGCGAGTCCACACCAAGGGCGAGGGTTAGTAGTTGTTCAAACCTGCGAGTCCACACTAGGGGCGAGGGTTTGAGTATTCGATTGGTTATCCGTTGACATCGTGTTCTCTTGTTCTCCTCTAGCAGTTCGTTTATGCGTAGTGGTTCTCCCAGTCGTGTATAGTCATGTTTTCGTGTTGATTGGTCATTTCTTGTTTATATCCTGTATTTTTTTAGTGCATGATAAACTGTTAGATAGGCATATTTTTATGTATCGTGCTATGTCCCCTGAGGACCTGATGATCTCTTCAGGTTTAGCGATTGCATAGAGTTAGTTAACAGAGCAGGATGGTAGACGATTATGTTGCACTTGTAGGATTCAGGTATTGATATTACGTTTATTGTCTTCTCGTGCTTTCATTCCTTATCATGACATATCCTGCTTGTTAGCCTAGTTTATAGACTCATATTATTTTCCCTTAGAGTCTTATCGGACATATATGTTAGTGGGCTGCAGACCACGACCTATTGTGTTCATTCATGTTTTATATTCATATTGCGGATTGAGATATAGTTTTTCCTTGCCTTGATTAGGCACATTACCGTAGTCCAGACAACGTTTACATATTCGAGTTGGGCTGGAGTCTGCTTGATACGTAGCTGGCTTGCTCACACTCTTGCATCCCGAAAAGTGGGTGCGGGTCGTAACACCCGCCCAGCCCCCCTCCGTCGTGCCTCTGCCCTGCTCCACCGCGGTCCTGTCCCCTCCTCCGCTCCCCCACGGCTTCGTCGATGTCTTGCTCGACCTCGAAAAGGACGAGAGGCTCGACTCCGACAAGGTCGTTATTCTCTTGGTTAGTAAGCCTAGCGGTCGTTGTTACATTTACTTGTTTGGTTGCTCTCTGACCAACTTTTCATGCACTACCAAAATAAGTCAAATCTTCGACGTAATCAGCGACACATAGTTAAAACGTCGCTAATATTTTGGATATTAGCGACGTATAATATAAACGTCGCTAGACGTCACTGTGTGAGAATAATAGCGATGTTAAGCAACATTAGTGACTATAGTTAGCATATTTGAAAGTGACTTCGCTGAGAAGTCGTCGAACGTCGCTATATTTTTGCAATCAGCGACGTTTAGCGACTTTCATTTCTATGAGCCGCAATATTCTATATATTATGCGACGTTTTGCGACGTCTTTTCTAAGCGTCGGTAATGTTTCTAATATAGGGTTCCGACTATATTTTTCTTTCTCCCCACTCGTTCCCCAAAAATTTTTGAAACGTCCCCTTCTGCCTCCAACTCCCCTCCACCACCGCGTGCCTCCAGCCACCTCTGCGTGCCTCCAACCCCTCCGCCACCTCCGGTCGACAGCGTCCTCCGGTCGACAGCTCCCCCTTGTTCGCCTACGCCTCCGGCGCCTCCTCCACCTCCACCCCCCTCCGTTCTTTGCCTACGCCGCCTCCAGCCCCCATCTCGGTAAGCCCCCTCTTTCTCTCTCTTTCTCGTACAACAAGCACAGGACACCGGGACACAACCGACCACGAAAACTTGGACACAGATGCTGATACGGGATAAAACCGAACATGAAAACTTGGACACAGATGCTGACACGGGAGACAAGGATACACCTAATTGAACTTACTAATACCAAGGCCAACAAGCTTGTGTACTAGGTTGAACCTTACTACTACTATACACTGCTCAATAGTGCAGGTAATGGCCAAGTAGCCAAGATCGTGCCCTACCCCAAATGCCTGAGCCTGAAGCCCTCACTTATCAAACACTGATACTAACTGAAAACTCTAACTAACTCTTAGATAGGAAGCTAACTGAGACTCTAAAATAGGAAACTAATTGATACTCTACAGGAAACTAACTGTTACTAACTGATACTCTCTAAAATATACCAAGTCCTCACTTCTAGTTACTACCACAGGGAATGGGGCACTGGATCACAGTCTTATGGCCAATGTGGCACTGGCCAACATGGCTAAGAGCCAAAAGGAGTGTCTGCTGCTACTCAAATGGGTATGGCAGACCCCGATACAGGGCCTGCACACTCTGTCCTACCCGGATACTGCACTCGAAAGCCAGGACAATGCTGCTGCTGTTGCTGTAGTTTGTACTCAGTGCAGGCAATGGCCATATGGCCTGCACTGGCCACACTCCCTGCTGTAGGGACTGACATGTGCCACCACTGATACACTCCTCTAATTCTCTGACATCTGAAATACTCACTGAAGACTTAGTCGTAGTTGTGAGCGCAAGTCCTCTGTATGCCTTGAGGTGGAGAATATATGGCAGTAGTCGTAGTTGCTTCTTTAAGCATTCGTGTGCTTCTTGGTTAATCCGATAACGTACTGTAGAGTTTTGATGCAGTGGTAAAAATATAAAATATATGGCCGTGTCCGATCCTACTTGGTCGTGTTAAGAGTAAGTGGCCTAGAGTGTATATTGCCGCCCATATTAATAGAGTTTGAATCCGAAGTTGTCCACATGTCTTCTAAGTTTGAAATCATGTCTTCGTGCTATTACTTTTGCAAGCCTTTGAACGATGTGCATGTATCTATCTTTGTAGAATTATCTTCAAATGGATATGAATTACTATCTGCGGAATCGTTTGTGGATGTACAACCATCATCCTGATGACATGTACGGTGTACGGGATGAATTCATAGAGGAAGTACAGCAGTTCCTGCAGTTTGCCAAGGCGTTCCCTCAGTACATGGACGGTACCAAAATTAAGTGTCCGTGTGTGAGATGTCGCAACTTAAAATATCATCCAGAAGTGGAAGTCACATATTATTTATACTTGAAGGGTTTCACGCCGAATTACTATCAGTGGAGCGCGCACGGAGAACTTGTGTCTTTAGTATCGGAGTATGAGCCTTGTAACCCCACTTCCTCAAGTTTAGGGATTTTAAAAGTTTCCTTCTGATTTAAGTTAGTCTGAGTAAATAAGGTTCTTAATTAAATTCCTATGATTAGTTAAATTGGGGTGGAATTTTATATAGTTTAACTTGAGTGATTAATTCAGGAATTAGTTATAACTAACTTGAGTGGTCCCCACTCTCTAAAAACTCCTTAACCACCTAACTAATTCCTAACAGAATTTAGGGCAATTATTGTAATTATCTTTGGAGTGGAAGGACTTAAATGAAATTTACCATTAATGTTTTCTTTCTCTATATAAGAGAGGGAGGAGAGAGTGTGTGGCATTTCCATTTCATTCATGTCAATTAAAACTAAAGCCAGAGCTCATTTCTCTTCCTCTTCCCTAAATTCTCGAAGCCAAACCCTAACCCTAGTTTCAGCCGGTGACGCAAAGATAGGGACGATGGCAATGGCAGCGGCGGTTGTACTACCAAAATTTCTCGATTTAGCGACGACCAGATCCGTCGCCAGTCAGACGGGAATTCCTATTAGCGACCGATAACTGACGGATTTTGGCCAAAACAATCCGTCGGCAATCAGCTCGTCGCTAATAACTGTCCGTCGCTACGTAGTCGTCATGCGACGGAATAACGACGTTTTGTCGACTTAACAATACGAAGCATTAGCGACGACTTTTCGACCGACTAGCGTCCATTTCAAGTATTAAGTACGGAACTGTGTAGACAATAGCGACGTAAAGTTCCGTCGGTAACCCGTCGTAATAGCGTATCAGAGTGTATCATGCCGTCGCTAATCCGTCGACGCCTTCGATAACAAAGGACGGATTAGCGACGGTTTGCTGACGGAAAATCCGTCGATCAGGTTCTGGAAATTCTTGTCATTTCCAGCAACATAGCGACGGAATAGTCGTCGCTATTCCGTCGATATATGTCGACGGAATACGGACGGATTATCCGTCGAGCATGTTCTGGAAATTCTTGGTATTTCCAGAACAAGGGCGACGGATAGGTCGTCGCTATTCCGTCGAACTATATACCATGCCGACGGATATTCCGTCGACCATCCGTCGCTACCTGGAAACATTTTCAAATCTCCAGTTAGCGGCGGATCTGCCATCGAAAAGTAGTCGAAAACTGGTAATATCCGTCGCGCAACGGTCACAAGTCCGTCGCTAACTGAGAATATTTTAAAAAAAAATTACAGCGCTTTCCCTGTTCGCAAAAATATGCATAAACCAAACCAATATATAATGCACACCAATTATCCAACAATCACATAGACCAAATATATAATGCACACCAATTATCCAAGAATCACTTAGACCAAATATGCACATACGAATTTAATGCACACCAATTATCCACGAATCATATAGACCAAACCAAATTAATATAAAATAGACATCAATTATCCGGAAGAGTAACCTAATATCCGTCGTTATAATCCGATCATAGCACAAATATTCCAAAATTTTCATAAATATTCCAAAACACATAGAAAAATCGACTTTGGCCTCAACAAAGACCACAAGTCAGACGATGAATCCTCACAGCCAGGGATCATAGTTGCGTTGAGGCATGTACCATTCTATCAGCCACTTTGCATACGAAGGCTCAATTTGGTTGAGGTCTTCTGTAGGGACAGGAGGGTCGGTCCCGATGCTACTACTCTCTGACGGTGACTCCTCCTTAACTTCAAGCTTGGGAGCAATCTCTTCCCTGATGGTCATCGGTTCTTCCTTGACCTCGACCTTTGGTAATACCTTCTCCTTAACAGTCACCGGCTCTTGTTTGACGACGGAGACTTCCTCCGTGTCGACCTCCAAGGGTTTCTTGCCTCGACCCCTTCTTCGACTAGCAGCACCACCTCGACGAGTCCTAGGAGCCATCTTTCTGACAACAGAAATTTTCATATAGGGTAAAGAAATTTACTCAAATTATAAAAGTTGTGACATTGGTTTTTTGCGTTCATCATCATTAGAGGGAGCAGCACTGGAAAAGTTGTGACGTTGGTAGCATGGGAGAGTAAAAATCTGTATCACAAGACTAACATAATTACTATGTAATCATGTACTCACCAATAACCGGATGTAACTGGAGTCGTTGAGCCTATCGTGCAGTAATTGGTAGATCCGCTGGTATAGGCCGAATGTACTTAGTATCTAGTGTATCAGATTAGTATCGGTCTATCGGTTTGGTATAGGACGTATCATATTGGTATTGGCCTTAACAAATTGGTATCGTCCTATATCCGATATGTACATGTATCGGCCGAATAGCTAGGATTCATATTGGCCTTATCGATTTGGTATCGGTCATATCCGATAGGTATCGGCCGTGTTGGATTAGTATAGACCATTTCGGATTAGTATCGTGGAAGGTTTAGTAACAACTGTACTTGGATTTCTCTCTTCTCGAGCTAGAATACCATTGTAAGAGAATCACCAGATCGTGATTGGCCAGTTACAGTAACATACATGCTTCCTTTTCCATCAGGAAAAGCGAGATTGAAAAGGAAGTATGTATGTTCTGTAACTAGCCAGTTACGCTCTCGTGACTCTCTTACAATGGTAATCTGGCTGTAGAAGAGAGAAATCCAAGTACAGTTGTTACTAAACCTTCCACGATACTAATCCGAAATGGTCTATACTGATCCAACACGGCCGATACCTATCGAATATGACCGATACCAAATCGATAAGGCCAATATGAATCCTAGCTATACGGCCGATACATATCGGATAGGACGATACCAATTCGCTAAGACCAATACCAACCGATACGGCCCATACCAAAACGATAGATCGATACTAATCCGATACGCTCAATACTTATAAGTACCTATGGTCCAGGAGGTTGATCCGCTAGTACATCCATGTACGATCAACGAAGTAACGATCTATTTCAATTTAGATGTGAAAATCTGTATCGTAAGACAAACTAAACATAATCAGTTCTATTTCACATGCTTAATTGCCAAGTATGAGAACGAATGGCTCAGAACACAACCCAAAATTTATTCTAGCATATATTAGTGTGAATCATCTATGTTCTATACATATGGTGTAGTATATGTTCTTATCGTATCTAGTATCTGAAGGACATAACAGAATCAAGATAAACTCACTAATGTAATACTAAGACATCATCTACTACTATATAAGATATAGTAATAGGTTGTCGTATCATCATTGCCGAGGGATGAGGGTCGGAGGACAGTCAACTTTATCTACGGCTACATAGTTTCTGCCTCGCCAGTCGAATGGCTTAATTGCCAAGTATGGGAACGAATTGCTCAGAACACAACCCAAGATTCATTCTAGCATACATTAGTGAGTTTATCTTGATTCTATTACGTTCTTCAGATACTAGATACGATAAGAACATATACTACACCATATGTACAGAACATAGATGATTCACACTAATGTATGCTAGAATGAATCTTGGCTTGTGTTCTGAGCCATCCGTTCTGATCAAGCATCTTTCTTCTCCTCTCCTCCACCATGGCTCTGAACCCATCTGCTCCTCCCTACTTTCCTTCTTTTTATTTGACTCTCTCAGCCACATATGATATCCAGCTCAAGTGTAGAGTCGGGGGAGAAGAAGTGGGCAGGAAGATGAGGGGAAAGCAGCACAGCCGACGGCATGACCCGGAGGAAGTACAGAGGTTTTCTTCAACATACGTAGGAGAACTATAAGGATATATCTTTTCACAACATATCTCCTTGTCAAAGACCCTTAATATGACAACCATGTTACCGCGGTGTCGGAAGACTAACATGTCATAATTTTCTAAGCCGTGTATTTTGACATAATCCTCCAAACTCTTTTCTGCTATGTAATAATACAAGATTACTACATAGGAGGAAAGAGTTGGGAAGATTATGTCAAAACACACGGCTTCAAAACTTATGACATGTTAGTCTTCCGACACCGCAGTAACATGATATTCACATGAAGGGTCTTTGACAAGATGACATGTTGTGAAAAGATATACCCTTATAGTTCTCCTACGGCTGTTGAAGAAAACCTCTGTACTTCCTCCGGGTCATGCCGCCGGCTGTGCTGCTTCCCCCTCCTCTTCCTCGCACTTCTTCTTCCCCGACTCTACAATTGAGCTGGATATCATATGTGGCTGAGAGAGTCAAATAAAAAGAAGGGAAGTAGGGAGGAGCAGATGGGTTCAGAGCCATGGTGGAGGAGGGGAGAAGGAAGATGCTTGATCAGAACGGATGGCTCAGAACACAAGCCAAGATTCATTCTAGCATACATTAGTGTGAATCATCTATGTTCTGTACATATGGTGTAGTATATGTTCTTATCGTATCTAGTATCTGAAGAACGTAACAGAATCAAGATGAACTCACTAATGTAATACTAAGACATCATCTACTACTATATAAGATATAGTGATAGGTTGTCGTATCATCATTGCCGAGGGATGAGGGTCGGAGGACAGTCAACTTTATCTACGGTTACATAGTTTCTGTCTCACCAGTTGAATGGCTGTAGGGACTATGTCCTGATCACCATGTCGTACTTTAGACTAATGCAAATGGAGCTGGAAATATCCGTCGCTAACCGGTCACTAGTCCGTCGGTAACTGAGAATTTTTTTGAAAAAAATTACAGCACTTTTCCTGTTCACAAAAATATACATAAACCAAACCAATATATAATGTACACCAATTATCCAAGAATCACAGAGACCAAATATGCACATACGAATTTAATGCACACCAATTATCCAAGAATCATATAGACCAAACCAAATTAATATAAAATAGACATCAATTATCCTGAAGAGTAACCTAATATCCGTCGTTATAATTCGATTTATCTTCAAGTGTGAGAACGGATGGCTCAGAACACAACCCAAGATTCATTCTAGCATATATTAGTGTGAATCATCTATGTTCTGTACATATGGTGTAGTATATGTTCTTATCGTATCTAGTATCTGAAGAATGTAACAGAATCAAGATGAATTCATATAATGTAATACTAAGACGTCATCTACTACTATATAAGATATAGTGATAGGTTGTCGTATCATCATTGCCGAGGGATGAGGGTCGAAGGACAGTCAACTTTATCTACAGCTACATAGTTTCTGCCTCGCCAGTCGAATGGCTGTAGGGACTATGTCCTGATCACCATGTCGTACCGTAGATTAATGCAAATGGAGTTGGAGCCAAAATACAGAAACCAAAATACAAAATACAGAATCAAATCCCTGGGTTCGCCGAAAATACAAAACACAGTTCTAATTCATATGTATTTTAAGTGTGAGAATGGATGGCTCAGAACACAACCCAACCGGAGAGGATACTCTGAGAGGTCCATCTGAGTAGGACGTATACTCTGAGCGATCACCTTTACAAGAATGATATCAGTAGTGGAATTGAGTGTTGGAGGAGATATTATCAGAGTATACGTCCTACTCAGATGGGTCTCTCACCGTTACTAATTTTTTCTGACAGCATGGTGGATGTGCTCCGTCAACAGATTCTTGCTCCGAACCAAAACTTTGTTCCGGAGCTCAAGTGGACATCCTTCGTGTAGAGCTCGAGTAAGAGGTTCCTGACAGCATGGTGGTCTCCTTTGTTAAAGTATCCGTGCTCGTCCCACAACCAATGTGGGATGAGCACGGATACTTTGACAAAGGAGACCACCATGCTGTCAGGAACCTCTCACTCGAGCTCTACATGAAGGATGTCCACTTGAGCTCCGGGGCAAAGTTTTGGCTCGGAGCAAGAATCTGTTGATGGAGCACATCTACCTTGTTGGCAAAAAAAATAGTAACGGTGAGAGACCCATTTGAGTAGGACGTATACTCTGATAATATCTCCTCCAACACTCAATCCCACTACTGATATCATTCTTGTAAAGGTGATCTCTCAGAGTATACGTCCTACTTAGATGGATCTCTCAGAGTATCCTCTCTTGTTGGTTATCGTATCATCATTGCCGAGGGATGAGGGTCGGAGGACAGTCAACTTTATCTACGGATACATAGTTTCTGCCTCGTCAGTCGAATGGCTGCAGGGACTATGTCATGATCACCATGTCGTAGTCTAATACAATCCAGAGATTGACACAGTTCTAGTTCATTTATGTAGTCTAATACAAATAGTCTAATACAAAAACAACCCAATACAAATAGTCCAATACAAATAAGTACTAATAGCTAATGAGAACCACGCTGCTCACGCAAACGCTCAGTGATACGATCACGCAACCACCTCGAAAAAGCGAGATTTTGGCGTGAGGAGAGATGTCGTCCCTTGCAAGGACTGCATGAAGAGAACTCCCGGTCTCACTAGCTACCGGTGCTGGATGAATAGAACTCCCGGTCTCACTAGCAACCGGTGCCACTTCCTCCTTAACTGTAGGAGGAGCCACCTCAGCATTCACTGTTTTCCTCAAACGACGTGCCGCTCCTCGGGTCATGGGTGCCATCTGGTAAGATCGATAGTCACAAATAATATAATTGTAACATAAGCAAGCTAACTAAAGGAACCATCATGTAATTTGAGACATTTTTGAAAGCCGATAAAGAATAAAAAATTTGATTTTTTGCCAAGTGTGAGAACGGATGGCTCAGAACACAACCCAAGATTTATTCCAGCATACTGTGAATTATGTTCTGTGCATATGGTGTAGTATATGTTCTTATCGTATCTAGTATCTGAAGAATGTAACAGAATCAAGATGAACTCACATAATGTAATACTAAGACATCATCTACTACTATATAAGATATAGTGATAGGTTGTCGTATCATCATTGCCGAGGGATGAGGGTCGGAAGACAGTCAACTTTATCTACGGCTACATAGTTTCTGCCTCGCCAGTCGAATGGCTGCAGGGACTATGTCCTGGTCACCATGTCGTACCGTAGATTAATGCAAATGGAGCTGGAACTGGAGCCAAAATACAGTACTACTTCACCATGTCGTACCACTTTACTCTCTCTCTCTCTCTCCTCCCCCCCTCCGGCGCTGTCACTCTCTCCGGCGCTCTCACACTACTAATTCCTATGTGTTTTAAGTGTGAGAACGGATGGCTCAGAACACAACCCAAAATTCATTCTAGCATACATTAGTGTGAATCATCTATATTCTCTATACATATCGTGTAGTATATGTTCTTATCGTATCTAGTATCTGAAGGATATAACAGAATCAAGATAAACTCACATAATGTAATACTAAGACATCATCTAATACTATATAAGATATAGTGATAGGTTGTCGTATCATCATTGCCGAGGGATGAGGGTCGGAGGACAGTCAACTTTATCTACGGCTATATAGTTTCTGCCTCGCCAGTCGAATGGCTGCAGGGACTATGTCCTGATCACCATGTCGTACCGTAGATTAATGCAAATGGAGCTAGAAATATCTGTCGCTAACCGGTAACTAGTTCGTCGCTAACTGAGATTATCACATACACATATGTATATCACAGCTAGATGTATAGATATATACATCTATACAGAAGCACACAACTGATAGAACTCGTACTGTCCTTGAGACAGTGAACATATACACCATGAATCCAAACCCCATATTCACATTTACTAATCCAAACACCACCAAACTAATGGATAACACCCAATATGGATAACACATTATTTAGCCAATATATAAATTCAGATAAATTTGAGAAGCAAAGCCACCCGCCGCCCCCGACCAAAGCCCGCCGCCCCAAGCCCGCCGCCCAGTAGTTCGGTTGCATATATATATGAAGAGTGCTTATGGCTGTGTGTCGGTTGTAAATAGCCCCGACGCCCCCGTCCCAAGCCAGCCGCCAGCCCCCGACGCCGCCTCCCCAAGCCCACCGCCCAGCCCCCGACCCAAGCCAGCAGCCCAGCCCCCGACGCCCCAGCCCCAAGCCCGCCTCCCAGACCCCGACGCCCCCGCCCCAAGCCCACCGCCCAACCCCCGACCCAGGCCAGCCGCCCAGCCCCCGACGCCCCCGCCCTAAGCCAGTCGCCCAGCCCCCGATGCCGCCGCCCCAAGCCCACCGCCCAGCCCCCGACCCAAGACAGCCGCCCAGCCCCCGACGCCCCAGCCCCAAGCCCGCCTCCCAGACCCCGACGCCCCCGCCCCAAGCCCACCGCCCAGCCCCCGACCCAAGCCAGCCGCCCAGCCCCCGACGCCCCAGCCCCAAGCCCGCCGCCCAGCCCCCGACGCCCCCGCCCCAAGCCCATCGCCCAAACCCCGACCCAAGCCAGCCGCCCAGCCCCCGACGCCCCCGCCCCAAGCCCACCGCCCAGACCCCAACCCAAGCCAGCCGCCCAGCCCCCGATGCCCCAGCCCCAAGCCCGCCGCCCAGCCCCCGACGCCCCACCCCAAGCCTACCGCCCAGCCCCAGACTCCCCATCCCCAAGCGCGCCGCCCAGCCCCTATACGACACCGCAAGAGAGAGAGAGAGACAGAGAGATCGAGAGAGAGGAGGTTACCTTCGGGAGAGAGAGAGAGGAGAGGACGCCGACGCCGATGCCGACGCCGATCACCGAAGCCGACACCGGCGAGAGAGAGAGAGAGAGGAAAGAGAGTGAATTTGGGGGGAATGCGAAAAGTTTCCTCCGCCGTTTCATTTAAAATTTGGTACGTATATATAGCGATGGACTAGCGACGTATAAAAACCCGTCGTCCAGTAGTCGCCCTATTTGATACTTGCCGACAGAATATTCGTCGCTACGTAGTCGAAGAAATGTCCCGCCAATTCTCTACACAATTTCTGCCAAATAATCGACTACGTAGCGACGACTGGAGATCCGTCGCTATAACTCCGACAGTCTAACGACGGATGTGCGACCTTTTCTCCCTCTAAAATTAAAATAAAAATGGCAAAGGCGTGTGGTCGGTAATCAGTCGGTGAGCGGCCACGAAGCCGTCGCTAACGCCGACTGAAAATTTCTGTCGCTAAATATCCGTCGCTAATTTACTGTATTTTGGTAGTGTTGCTTCCACCCTTTGGCGACTAAGTTCCCAGTGCAGAGCCACCACCCCAGCGGTGCGTCCTAATGGCGCACAGCCTTGTGCGCGATCGGTCATCATCCTCCGGTGATCCTTCTATTTCTGGCGATTGTAATACCAAGGATCCTTCGAGCAGCGGCAACGAGTCTCCAACTTCCTCAAGTCCCGACGGTGGCGGCTCCCTAGCTCCGAGATCTGAAGGCAGAGCAGCGGCGATAGCAAGGTTCTTTCTCCATGGCTAGACATCAGCCTTCATCGACCGTGCACCACAGCTCTTGACGAGCGACAACGAGATCGTCTTCTCCTACGAGACCATGAGTCGAGTTTCGGTAGCACGGCATTTCCTTCGGTGTCAACACAGGTCCTATGGCGACTTTGTCTTCCTCACGATCGATGACGAGCGAGCAGTTACTCCGGCAATTCCTTCTCCTGTGGTGACAAATGTGCCGATCCGTTCCAGCTACAGCAACGTAGTTTTTCCCTGCCGATCGGTTCAAATCGTAGTGAGTTCTCTAATCTTCTTGTTCCTTGACTATTTTATAAATGGGTTGCTCAACAGGATTAGTGATCGATTTATTTTCTTTAAGTACTGATTTAATTTCAAAGTTTTTTTAATTGAGTTTTGATTTACTCTGGATTGATGGATCGATCTTTTATTTTGAGTCGGTTACTTATCATGCACCCTAGGTGTTCGTCAATTTGTTTCTGAGGATGTGCCAATCAATTTTTGGTCATGAAATGCCGGTATCCGACACGGTTAAGCTGTTGTTCGGGTCGTTAGCTCGTGTCCTCATTCGGAGTGAATTTTCTTTCAGGTAGATTCTAAACCTTCTGATATTGATGTTGTAGATCCTTGTTTCAAATTTGAGTGTTTGTGGTGTTGGTCAGATCGGTGGATTGGTGAGCCATTCGTGTCTCCTGCTGTGTTCGAGTCTGGATCGTGTCTGACCGGGTTATTTATCGCTGGAGTTTCGTTTGGGGTCCTGCTTTTGTGCATGTCCGGGGACTGGTTGTGTCCAGCTTTGCCATGCTCGACGTTAAGGTCGTGTGTCGGGGATCGGCCAAGAGGTGTTTGTGGTGTTGGTCAGATCCTCAACCATTTTCCATATAAAGGGTCTACTTGAGCAAAATCTTCGTCCGAAGCATGAGGGTCAGAACTCCCAAAACTACCACCGTCGGACTGGGGCTCCTCTTTCACAGCAACTTCAATCGGCGCCAGCTCTTCTTTTTGCTCCTCTATTTTCGGAATCACCTCCTCCTTAACGAGCGATGGCTCTTGTTTGATGAAAGGAGGCAGCGGCTCTTCCTTCACGATGATCTCAGCCTTCGGCAGGGATGCTGTAAGATTCTAAGATAAAAGAAACAAAGTTAGAAGGGCCTTATGCGGCCCCATCCAGACGAACTTATGTGGTCCTGTTTGAGGGGGCTTCATGCGGCTCGACTCAGAGGAACTTATGCGGCTCTGTTCAAAGGGTCATTATGCGGTTCAGTTTGTGAAGCGTCTATGCAGCCTCTAGACAACTCCCATGCGGCTCAGACATGGAGTATACCCCCATGCGGCTCGAACATGGGATGTACATGCGACCTCTGCAAATTGAACAGTTCGACAAAAACGAGGAACGCATTAAAGGCTTGTGCATAAAGCATGCAACAGAGCCGTCTTTGGTATGGTTTCAAAATATATGATCTGCCCAAACCCTTACCAGTAATGGGGGGGTGAACGTCGGGGTGGACTTCAGGCGCCGTGGCTGATGAAGAAGCCACTCCCTTACCCTTCGCCGCAGTCGCAGCCTTGGAAGACTTGGGGGCCATTGTCGATGATGATCGGAGAAGGAAGACGAAGGCAGAAATCTAGGACAAGAATAGTTGAAGATAGAAGAAAGTAAAGAAGCCTATTTACCCAAAAGACGCTCTTATTTATAGGCAGAAAGGGGGGGACGCTTCGATCCGTATGCTGTAAAACTGACTCTTCAGTCATCGAGGCAAATCCGAGGCAAATCCGTGGCAAATCCGAACCGACCCTTGGGATCCTGCCCCAAAAGGCGGTTTTAAATCTAAAGCAAATCAAGGGCAATAAATGAGATACACACGTGGCAAGAAGACGTGGCAGAGAGCACATGCGGCCAGACAGTCTATGCGGCCAGAAACGGCCCATACGGCTAGGAAGGCCATGCGGCCAGAACATCCCATGCGGCTAAGAAGTCCATGCGGCTAGAAAACCCTATGCGGCCAGAAGAGCTTATATATAGCCATGCTTCTTATTCAAAGTATTTTGATTTTTTAAATTGAAAACTTTGAAGGGGGTCTTGTAAAAGCATGGAAAAGGACAAGAAAAGTCCATGCGGCTCCAAACAGAGGGAGCCTCATGCGACTCAGGAATCCTTCAGAACTTTATGCGGCTCAAGACTCCCCAACAGCTCCATGCGGCTCAGGCAAAGACACGTGGCCATACGCTGTCCACTTCTGCAGCTGGTCATAAAGCCGCCTCCCAATTAATTGCTCTGACGACAGCTCTGACATAAAAGCTGGAATGATGATGGCATGCTCCTGGGGAAAAGAAGAAAATCTTTCTGACAGGATCTGTCAAGTCCCAAGCATCCCTATACGGCTGCTCGTTTCATGCGGCTGCCCACTTCATGTGGCCGCCCACTTTATGTGGCTGCCCGCTTCATGCGGCTCCCCGCTTCATGCGGCCGTACCCTTCATGCGGCCGCCTACTATATGCGGCTGCCCGCTTCATGCGGCTGCTAGCTTCATGCGGCTGCCCGCTTCATGCGGCCGCGCCCTTCATGCGGATGCCCGCTTCATGTGGCTGCGTCCTTCATGCGGGTGCCTGTTTCATGCGGCTGCTTCCTTCATGTGGCTGCCCGTTTTATGCGGCTACCTCCTTCATGCGGTCGCCTCCTTCACGAAGCTGCTGCCCCCATGCGGCGGTTACCTTCATGCGGCTAGGACTTGGGGGTCACCCGTATGCGGTTCACTTAGACCGCACTCATGCAGCTCTGCCAGACGCCCCGCTCATGATGGTTGAGACACGTGGCGATCCTCATGAAAAGTTGAGACACGTGGCTGTCTTATCGCCTCGGAGTTATGGCTGCTCGTAAATCCTGACAACCAGATTTAGTGCAATCACCATTATTACTCAAATCAAATCAGATTTGTTGTGATTAAGCAAATGGGACACGTGGCAGGAGATCCGAGCTTGTCATGACAAATTATGAGGATTCATTGCAATCAACATTAATTGCCCATACAGATTTGGCACAATCAAGAATCAATTGCCCAGATGTAATGCAATCAAGATTAATGGCCCAGATGATTGGTCGCCGACTTTTCAAGGAGGGAATCATTGCAAACCCTAATGATCACATCCCACTCCTATAAATAGCAAGGTGCCATTCCCTTGCAGAAGGATCGGATCCATAGAAACAAAAAAATATAGCAAGGTGCCATTCCCTTGCAAAAGAGATCCTCTCCACCCGGCTGGACACACAGAGAGACGAAAGGCGCGCACAGAAGAGTCTTCCCATCATGAGAGCATTTCTTCATCAGAGCCAAGGCTACGTCTAATCGTCCAAGGAGTAAGGCAGAGCGGCCGTCGCTTTTCCGAGCCTCTACCGTCACCCCCCAGAATCAAAACTAAACAATCGTACTTAGATTGCTGTACCTAGGTTTTCGTCCCTAGGCTTTCTTTGTACGAGCGAGTTTGTGTTGTGAAGTAAAAGTCCAGTCCTCCCATATAATTGTTCTGTTCTTTTATAATCAATGGCAAACAGAGTTGAATCAGTTGTGGGAAGTAGGTTCCAACATGTACGATGTTTCTAGAAAACAAATTTTTAGATACGGGTATCACTTATGTGGACCATCAAGGACTTTCTGGCCTATGGAATGTTATCTGGATGGAGCACGCATGATCGTCTTTTATGTCTGTATTGCATGGACCGCACTAAGGCTTTCCGTTTGAAATACGGAGGCAAATCGTGCTTCTTCAATTGTCATCGACAATTCCTGCCGAAGGATCATCCGTACCGGAGGAATATGAATGCTTTTCGTGCTGGCGTTGTGGAGAAGGCTAATCCACCCCTAAGGTGGCCCTGATACACGATATGGAAAGAGGTAAAAGATTTACCGAGAGCTATTGAAGAGCCTGCTAAGGGCTACAAGTGTGACGAATTTGGTCGCACTCATAACTGGACGAAGAGGAGTATTCTGGGATCTGCCATATTGGAACACCAATCTGATTAGACATAACCTTGATATCATGCATATCGAGAAGAATGTGTTTGATAACATAATTAATACTGTAATGGACATAAAGGGAAAGACGAAAGACAATCCAAAGGCTAGATTGGACTTGAAAGAAATATGTAGACGTCCTGCATTGCATTTGATAGAGGAGGGGAATAGAAAGTTAAAGCAGCCTAAGGCAATTTTCTCACTGGAGAAAGAGGATAAAGTGAGACTTTGTAGGTGGATTCAAGGTCTGAAATTTCCAGACGGGTATGTTTCGAACTTGAGAAGATGTGTCGACCTCAAGGAGAACAAACTGACAGGTATGAAGAGCCATAATTGTCACGTATTCATGGAAAGGTTAATTCTGATTGCATTTCGGGAATTCTTACCCCAGGTTGTTTGGGATCCATTGACCGATATTAGCATATTCTTCAGAGATCTTTGTTCTACTAAGTTGCTCGTCGATCGTTTAGAAAAGCAGGAGAACGATATTACGGTAACACTGTACAAGCTCGAGAAGGTATTTTCTCCTAGATTCTTTGGCTCCATGGAGCATTTTCCAATTCATCTTCCTACGAGGCACGTGTTGGTGGGCCCGTCGGTTATCGGTGGATGTACCCATTTGAGCGGTATTTGAACCACCTAAAGAGGAAGGTAAAAAACAAGGCTCGGGTCGAGGGTTCTATTTGTAAAGCCTATATTCTCGAAGAGATTACAAACTTTTGCTCGACGTATTTCAAAGCTCATGTTGCTACGAATAGAATGAGGGCTCCGAGAAACGATGACGGATATCAAGAATCTAATGATGGAATACTGAAAGTATTCAATGCGTCCGGAAAAACCTTCGGGGAAAATAAAGAAGATATATTTGAATGATGAAGAGCTAAGTGATGCTCAGTTGTATATATTACTCAATTGCGACGAGGATGAAGTGGAGAAGCTAGAGGGGTAAGTAATTAATGATGAGTTTACATCATCTCAATATAATATTATAAGCTAATATTATTGTACTAATCGGCGGTTGCTTCGTTATTTTTTAGCACATATAATGATGAGTTGAGGTCGGTTAGACCCTACCTAACAGACGAAACATTAGAACAAGAAATGAGACGGCATTTTCCTTCTTGGTTGAGCGAATATGTAAGCAACTTGGTAATTACTAGTCTCTTATAATGCAACTGCGTACTAAATAACTTACTATCTCTGCTTTGGTATTCAGGTCGATCGTCTAATTTTACCCGAGATTGAATTAATTAGAACTCTTGCCAAGGGACCAATTATTGTCGTTAAAATATGGCCAAGTTACTGTGTGAATGGCTTTAGGTTCAAGTCGACAAATGCTCCGATCAGAGACAACTTCCTGGATCTTGATTCCACGAAAAACAGTTGTTTGTGTATCAAATCTTCGAACTACAAAGATGTCGATCCAGGAAATAATTTCTTTGGCATATTACGAGAGATTATGGAGTTGATATATAATTATGGCAGAGAACCTGCAAAGATTGTATTGTTCAAGTGTGAATGGTTCGATCCGATTAAAAATCAAGGTTGGAAAATTCACAAACATGGTCTTGTGGATATAAACTACAAGCTTAGATATCAAGCCTGCTAACCATTTGTCCTATCAACTCAGGCTCAGCTCGTGTACTTCACAGCTTATCCGAGACGGGGAGCAACGAAGTCTGACTGGTGGGCAGTATGCAAGACTAAAGCTAGAGATACTTTTGATGTTGACAAAAAAGCTTATCAGGAGGACGAGCTACCTCTTGTAACCAATATTGTTGATGTGGACTCCATGGAAGTTATGCATTATACGACTAATGTAGAAGATGTAGAATTATCCGAAGAGGAAGGCAAAGCCGACGAAGGCGAAGATAAAGTGAAAAAGAGGAGAAGGGAAGATGAGGTCGAAGAAGACGAACAAGATGAATATTCTGAAGATGATTGAGAGAGATGTACTTTCATTTTCTTATTATGTAGAGTTGGTTATTATCTAGTCTTGGTTACTATCTGGACTTAGATGTTTATTGTAGAATATACTATCTGGACTTAGATGTTGTCTTGGTTATTATCTTGTATCATCATATGTTGTCTTGGTTATTATCTTGTCTTTATTGTACTTTTATATTTTTAGTCTCTATTATTTGTTGCATCATCATATGTTGTTATCAGGTATGACAGGTAGTCGCGGATCGTTCCGTATGTCCCGATGTGGGGAAGGACGGGGTTCTCCTTCGGTACCTCCTACTGGTACTGGCAGAGGATGGGGTTCTCCTTCGGTACCTCCTACTAGTACCGGCTCTGGATCCTCGTCGTCGAGTACTCCTTTGTATCGGACAGTACCTCCGTCTGCCACGACGCTACATGGCGTATCTTTTGGGATGAGTAGTTCCAGGCATGAGACTGCTCCTGAGTCTAGCGTTCCTTCTGCTGATATGACGACGGAGACAGATAAGCAGATGGAGGAGGCTGAGCCGACGGCCGACCAGTATCAGGCAGATGATGCGTACGCACCTCCGGAGGAGACGAGGATGGAGATCTGAGCCGACGGTACAAAGTAAGTGTTTTGGTTTATTTTTTTTGTGTTTATCATAAATTAACTTTTCTGATGAATATATATGCCTATATAGATATCTTCTCCCATCGGTACAAAGATGCCTAGGCCACTTATTGAGGAATAATTATGGTTGTCTTTGGATAAACTACTCTGATGCTCCGGACGAGAGAAAGGCCTACTGGTTTGCGCGCTTCAAGGTTAAAATATATTTGCTTTTAACATGAATCATATAATTTATGCATATTATACATAACTGATAAATATTTGGTTTGCACTTTTCTAGGCTATGTTTTTCTATCCACCGTACCGGGCCGAGCTGATCGAGAGAATGTTTTCTGTCGTTGCTGCTAAGCTGATCCATGACGCTATTAATGATCAGAAGACTCGTGATCGTGCCGGAAAGCCGATCCAAGGTTGGATCACCCGTGATCAGTGGACTGCGATGAAGGCTCGATTCGACGAGCCAAGGTACAAAAAAAGTCTGAGAAGGCCAAGACGGCTAGGAAGTATGGATCAAAGTGGTGCGGTGGGTCGATTCCAATGACGGAACATTTCTGTCGTTTGGTATGTCTTTTATTTCAGAAATATTATTTTAATACAAGTTCGATAAATTAGTAAAAGGTGATATATTTAATTACAGATAAATAGGGGTGATGACGCCAATATGGTAACCGTCTTCCTAGCAACACATCGGAAGGACGGAAAGCTTTTCCATGAGAGGGCCGAGAAGGCCTATATAAGTATTACAATTCTATTTATTAATTTTAATACTTCGTGTTAGTTTTGATTTAACTTAGTAAATATGCATGCAAATAAATATTCTTGTAGTTAGTAATAATAAGTACATTAGACATTAAAGTTATAGAGTATCCATGCTTTCTAGGTCGAGTTTCAACGGCTTAAGGAGCGGGAGGCTGCTAGTGCACCTGCTGCAAAAGGGGCCGATACTTCCTCGCAATCCGCTCCAGCTCCGTCGGAGGACGAGCTGTGGGTGACCGCCGCTGGTGGTCTCCACAGGGGTACGTACTACGGTACGGGATCCTATGGCGCCCTAGTTGTGACATAGTCCTCTCGGACCTCCCCTGCTAGTGTGTGGCCCACAACCCTCCTAGGAGTCTGCCCGAGTCCAGTAGATGGTGGAGTCTGTCCTAGCACGATTGGATACGCTCGACCGCAGCATTATGGAGCTTAAGGATATGACTGAGAGGACAGAGCGGGGTGTCACTGATCTTAGAGCTTCGACAGAGCGCAGGTGACGGATCTGTAGGCATCACAGCTGTCCATGGACGAGAGGCTGACGTTGATGTAGGATTCGATGGTTGATAGCAGTACGAGACTGTTATCTACCATGGATTCATACTACTAGCGACTAGCAGCGTTGGAGCGTTATTGTCCTCGGGTGTGCCTTCATCGTCGTCGACTCTGTCTTCTTTATCGACACTGACTCCACCGATGTCACTATCTTCTTCATCGGTGACGATTTCATGGGAGGAGTACGAGATGTTTCTATCATTGAGGTGCGGCGGTGCCCCTCCTCCTCCAGATCTGCAGTAGTCCAAGTTAGGACTGTTTGATATGATGATATTTTAGTGTTTGTTTATGTTGATTGTTTGTTTGTGTGTAGATTTTAGTATTGTTGTGTAAACTTTGGATATTGGTTGGTTGGTTGTAGACTGGGGTTGACTGTTGTACTTTGGATATTGGTTGTAGACTTTGGATATTTTAGTGTTTGTTATACACTTTGTGTTGGTTGTGCACTTTGGATATTGGTTGTAGACTTTTAGTGTGTCACGACCCACACCCGGAGTAAGGGCATGAGTGCGTGACAGCGTCCCAGCCTACGCAGCATGACGTAGAATGCTGTCTAGGTCTACTATCTAACAACAGTTATAATATTAAAACCTGTCGAGAATGGTCAACTCCGAATGGAGGACAAGCAATGACAAAATAATATACTCAATCACAAACTTAAGAAAGATAGATGATACCGAAAGATAAAGACAATAAAATATAAATATGATCCAGAAGATCCAACACAGAAATAATACAAGACCAAAGTCTCAGAGTCCACAATCTCAAACAAAGTACTAATGAAATAATAACAAACCAAAAGTAATCTGGAGACAAAGTCCAGTACTAAACTAAACCAGCTAAACTATACTAAGCCTCATCAGCTGGAGCTAACCCCTACTGCACTAGGGTCTCCAAGTCTATACCAACCACGTCGTGAGGACTGTAGTAGGTAGGACACTCGTCTTCGCCATAATCTGTAAATTTTGTCAACATATCCAGTCAGAATGGAACGAGCACAAAACTCAAATAACAATTCTAGTTAAACGATATTGAAAATATAGCAGTAAATAGAGAGAATAAACAAGGTAAAATAATGTGTACATGAATCATGGTAAGGCATATCAAGACTGTAGGTTGACTTACAGTTGACTTTTGGTCAACCGTCAACTCTGGTTAACCCTTGTCAACTTATAGTCCATTCTAGGTCAAACTAGGTCAATGGTTGACTCATAGTTGACTTTTTGTTAACTGGTTAAGTTTTGGTCAATTTTAGGCTAAAGTTGACTTTTGGTTGAGTCAAAATGGTCAATCATGGTCAAACGGGGTCAACCATAAGTCGTTTATCCTATTCTAACCATTACCAACCAAGCTATCCTAATAATAACATATCTTAAACATATTATCTCATATCTTAGTTCTAAGGTATTACCTTAACCTTACCTTATTATCCTACCAAGATAAATTCTTCGCCTTAGCCTCTAACCAATACCCTAACCTACTTTACCCTCACTCTACGAGACCCCCAATACCCTACCAAGGTATTCTAACTCTTACCCTAGTATCTCGATACCATACCATGGTATTCTGATACCTTACTTGCTAAAAAGGTAAATATCCATTACCCTGAAGGTAAAGGTAAATCTTAAGATACCATCATTGGTATTCCAAAGATACCACACTAACATATAGCTAACTAGTATCCTATCTCTAATACTAACTTGGTATCCTAAAACCAAGACTCTAGCACCATACACTAACTATATAGGATACTCACATCTATTACCTACTAATCATTATCTAAACTCATAACATATCCTAACTTATTAACATACCATCTAACTTCAAGATACTAACATCTATCTATTAACTTATCTAACCCACTATATATATGCATATATATACACCACTAATTAACCCTCTAAACACTCACCAATAACACACACACACACACACATAGGAAGGGGGATTTGGTGGCTGCCTAGTGCAGCCACCCTGCTGCTAATACTGCTGCTAAAAGCAGCATTTAAGCTGCTGCTACTGCTGCTGTTTGGGGCAGCAGTGCTGCCCACTGCAGCTGCTGCTGCTGCCCCTTTTCCCCTCTCAACTCCCCTCTCTACCCACATCACAAACCCCAAAACACACTATCAAACCCTCTCCAAAACCACTCATACACTCTCTATAAAATCACTCCAAGAACACACTCAAACACTCTATCATTCCACTCTAAAACCACTTCTCACAACACTCCAAACCCACTCTAACACACCACAACTCACTCAACCTCCACCAAGACACAACCAATGAACTCCATCACTCCCACACATAACAACCACCACCACACATACATATTATATACTAATACCACCCTACCACCACACACACCAGCACCACCTACTACCACACACTAACACACTTCCCATATAAATATACACACATACACATATACATATACTCCTAAACGATCCAAAACCTTATCCGAATACCAATCCTTGCAATTCTACCTCTATGGCCTAGACACGTGCCCCACACAAGCAATCTAACTCGCACAAGTGATCGAAAACGATAAACGAGGCCTGAATGGCCAAATGACCATTCTGGCGACTCCGGGGTGTCCAATTCGCGATACCGCATGACACGGACACCAAACCTATTCGGATTCGACCCAAACTCTACCCACGAGTTCTAAATAATGATTAAAATCTATTCTAAATACTAACTTGCCGATTCTAGTATCGGTGCAAAAAGTCACCCGTGTGTTGGAACCCAAAAATCTTGAAAAAAAACCTATTTTTAAGATTTCTCGCAAAACGACGCCACGTATCCAAATATGGACTCGTACCTAGCCTCATCTCACCCAAACTAACCTAATTAGGTCTAATTAGGCTAGGGCAACACCCAAACAGGTAAAGTTTGGGTTTTCCCTAAAATTGGCATTAAACCTAGGTCAAAAGTCCCAAATTGAGTCCAATGGGTTCCAAACCACTTCTAACGGGTTATCCTACACCTCGGGCATCCTCTAATATACAAATGACTAATTAGGAGCAATTACAAGAGTTAGAGTTAGGGTTTACCTCTTGGGAGTTGGAATTCCAAGGAAAAGCCCCAAAATTGGTTCTTTTTGGGTCAAGAGCCAAATCTATGCTTCCAACCCCTCCATGCTAGGTTCTACCTAGATAAAATCCACACATGAGAGATGAAAAAGGGTTAGCACCAAGATTAAGAGAGATCTAGAGAAATGGAAGAGATTTGACTTACTTTGGGCTTGAAATCAAAGGGTTTCGGCTTGGTTTGGGAAGGAACTCTCAAAGGAGAAGAAGAAGAAGAGCAAGATGTGAAGAAAATGAAGTGGAGAGGGGGTCTCCTTGATGCGGCCAGATTTAAGGGGTTTGGGGGTATTTGGCAAATACCCAAAATGTCCTCCAAGGCCTCTTTGAGTCAATTTTGTCTTATGTGGAAGTTTGGGGCTAAAAGGGTCAAGTTTAAATAACCAAATGACCAATTAAGTCATGTAGGATTAGTCTAAATGCACTATACTAATTAGTGGAATTTATGGGCCATGTCTAGCTAAACTCAGGGTCCCAACTAGAGTCTAAGCTATCCGGATCACTAATACAGGTCGAAATAGCCAAAACTCAAACCCGATCAAACTAAACCTGAAAATACAATATTAAAATATAAAAATTCCTAAAATATTAAAATATAAAAAATGACCAAAATCATAATACATCATTTAAATATTATTAAAATAATCTAAAATTCACCAATTAATCAAAATCCTAAATAATTCAAAAGTCACAAAATGACCAAAATACCTTTAGCCTAAAAAGTGGTAATTAGCTAATCTAATCACATGGGTTAGGCCTCCATGGTCATGGTTAGTCTCTAGGCTAAACAGCTCTAAGGTTACACTAGTCAAAAAACAAAATCACAAAACACTAATTTAATGATATTAAAATAATCAAAATCACTAATAAATTAATAACATGATTTAAACCTATTATTAAATAATCAATTTTATAAAAGTTCAAAACTACCCTTATTTTTGAAAACAGGCAATTACAATCCTACCCCCTAGAAAAATTTCGTCTTCGAAATTCGAAATGGTAGTACTCTTCTCTAGGTCAAGCCTCCAACAATCGAAGTCCACTAAATTCTATCCAAGGTTATACAACATGCAATTCTAGGAAATAGGAACAAACATGCATGGTTTTAGTCTCTACAGTATCATGTTATTGCAGTCTTCATTGTGGTGCTCTATTTATCTAGCATGATCATCACATATGCAAACTAAAGGTACTAAGAAAAACATCAATCAATGGGTGGAAAGAAATAGGTAAAAGGAAGGAACAAGACCTAATCTCCTAATTCATCACCTGCAGGCTGGGTCTCCTCGGCAGCCATCACAAAAGCCCTACCCTGGCGGGGTATATCCCGCTGTTGGTGTGGGCATGATGCGTACCGCATGTGGCCTTGCCCGTGCTCCCTGAGCTGCACCAGTAATACGAGGGCTCACGGGACAATCTCTCATCTGATATCCCGTTTCACCGTAATAGAGGCACATCCCCAGCCTCTTCCTACAAACCTCCCAGATATGACCGGGCTTCTTACAGAAGTTACAATGTTGCCATTCTGTACCTGCCTCTACTGATGGTACTGTACCTGCTGAACTGGAGCCCTAGCCTGAAACTGCTGCTGGTGCTGCGAAAAAGATTGATGATGTAGCTGAGGACGTTTAGCAGCCCATGCGCTGCTAGTAGCCCCTGAGAATAGATCACGGTCCCTCGTGGGCTTCAAGCCCCACTCCCGCTCTATCTTGCGGGCCTCCGCAAAGATCTCAGTGTAAGTCGCATAGAAAGATGGGATAAGGATCTTGATATCCCAGATCAATCCTTCTCTGAAACGGCTCGCTCTGATCTCCGGGTCGCGAACCATATACTCCGTATATCGGCTCAGACGGCCAAACTCTGCGATGTACTCCTCAACAGACAAGCCGCCCTAGTACAAGTTCTGAAACTGCCTCACCAAGTCGATCTTGTCCGTTGGAGAAAAGAACTTCTCCTTGAAGAGAACCTTGAACTCGGCCTAGGTATGCCCTCCCCAGCAAGCAGGCTTATTCTGAACCAGGTACGGCGATGTCCAACAACTGTAGCCCTACCGCCTCGACCTTTAGGTCGTCTGCTAGGCGGGAAGCCATCATCTGCTGCTCGATGTCCTCGAGCCAGTCGTCAGCATAAACTACGCCCTCAGTCCCGCCGAAATCATAAGCCCCAATTTTTTGAAGTCCTGGATGTTGTCCTGCCTCGGATGCGCTCCCTGATACGGAGCCCTCTGCTCTACGGCTGCTAAAGCCAACTGGTGGGCATCCTCCATGCCCTGACGTATTACGTCTGTCTGTCTCTGCTGTGTCTCAGACTGGCTCTATGAGTCTCCAACATCTGCTGGAAGAAAGCAAGCATCTGTCCATGTTTGTAGGCAGATGAGGCAGAGGAGAACATCTGCAACTGACGAGAAGTCCGCTGTGTAGGAGGAGGAAGAGTGCCCACGTCAACAACTGGTACTACGGCAGGAACAGTCGTAGCAACCTCCGGGACAGTCCTCGAAACTGGTGGAGGAGCGCCCCCAAAAGCTGCTGCGACGCTCCGACTGCGACAGAAGTGACTGGATCAGGTCCGCAGATATAGCAGACCTCTCCATATCTGCGGCCTCAGGATGCTGTGATCTTGTCTGCACCATCCTGAAGACAGATTGAAGGAAGGAAATCAATATGGCACAAGAAAGATTATATCAAAGAGGACAGTTAGAATGCAAGAATCAATATCAAAAAGGACAGTTAAAAGATCAACAAGTGGAAGTTTTTTCTATTTTGTGATTGAGTAAACTTAGCCTACAGTCTATCCTAGATACGTACCACAGGCTCGTAACAGCACTCTAAATCGAGCGCCACTACGACATCACACTAATTGCGACTTCAGATCTGCATAGGCTACCACTAAAATGTCACGGCCCGCACCCGGTGTAAGGGCATGAGTGCGTGACAGCGTCCCAGCCTACGTCGTAGAAACGACGTAGAACACTGTCTAGGTCTACTATCTAACAATAGTTATAATATCAAAACCTGTCGAGAACGGTCAACTCCGAATGAAGGATAAGCAATGGCAATATAATACTCAATCACAAACTCTAAGAATAGATGATACCGAAAGATAAAGACAACAAGATATAAAATATCATCCAGAAGATCCAACATAGAAATAATACAAGACCAAAGTCTCAGAGTCCACAATCTCAAACATAAGTGCTAATAAATAATAACAAACCAAAAGTAATCTGGAGAATAAGTCTAGTACTAAACTAAACCAGCTAAACTATACTAAGCCTCATCAGCTGGAGCTCGCCCCTGTTGCACTAGGGTCTCCAAGTCTATACCAACCACGTCATGAGGACCGTAGTAGGTAGGACACTCGTTCTTGCATAATCTGTAAAATTTTGTCAACATATCCAGTCAGGATGGAACGAGCACAAAACTCAAATAACAATTCTAGTTAGACGATATTGAAAATGTAGCAGTAAATAGATAAAATATACAAGGTCAAATAATGTGTACATAAATCATGGTAAGGCATATCAAGGCTAGAACTGAATAAGAACAAGAAAATAGTATATATCATGTACGAAAATCTGGAACTATATCTATGTGAGTTTAGTATTAGTTTCAACATGTGATCGGCTTAGGTTGCACAGGAGAAAAAGGGCCTGGCTAGTCATACATGAAGTGTATGGCTAACACTCTCAGAGAACAGGAATCACAGGAGGAAAAATGATCATATGTCATTGCACATGATTCTCCGAGGAGGTAGCGAGCCTTCGCAGGAATCGTGTCTAACAATGTACAGAAAAAACTTGCACATGCTATACCAAGAAATACAAGAAATAATATCTCATGACGGGATCCAGACAAATACCAATCCGTGTGAACAATATGACAAGAGAACAAGGATATCTACTCTAAATACAAGAAACATAGA
The DNA here is from genome assembly GCA_029216955.1 of Iris pallida. Lineage (NCBI taxonomy): Eukaryota > Viridiplantae > Streptophyta > Magnoliopsida > Asparagales > Iridaceae > Iris > Iris pallida. Next base: position 84,716 of record JANAVB010004799.1, read on the forward strand.
CGATATCATAAAACAGAAATACTATCAGAGAATGTACTCGCCTGAGATCCGATGAAAATATGTCAACTGGGTAATCTGGCTCAGAGTGAAATTACAGACCTAAAGATGAGATATCATGAGTTAATTAAGGTTTAACAGTATATGGCATAATTTCTAGTATTTGTTATGCAATCTAGGTCAAACTCAGTCATACTAAGTCACACCAAGCCAAACAAAGTCACACTAGGTCAATCTAAGTCAATCTAAGTTAAACATGGTCAAACTAAGTCACACTAGGTCAAGGCAAGTCAAACAAAGTTAAACTAGGTCGATTTAAGTCAAAGGTTGACTTACAGTTGACTTTTGGTCAACCGGACAACTTTGGTCAACCGTAGTCAACTCATAGTCCACTCTAGTCAAACTAGGTCAATGGTTGACTCACAGTTGACTTTTGGTTAACTGATCAACTCTGGTCAAGTTTTGGTCAATTTTAGGCTAAAGTTGACTTTTGGTTGAGTCAAAACGGTCAATCATGATCAAACAGGGTCAACCCTAAGTCATTTACCATATTCCTAACCATTACCAACCAAGCTATCCTAATTCTAACCATATCTTAAACATATTATCTCATATCTTAGTTATAAGGTATTACCTTAACCTTACCTTATTATCCTACCAAGGTAAATTCTTCGCCTTAGCCTCTAACCAATACCCTAACCTACTTTACCCTCACTCTACGAGACCCCCAATACCCTACCAAAGTATTCTAACTCTTACCCTAGTATCTCGATACCATACCATGGTATCCTGATACCTTACTTGCTAAAAAGGTAAATATCCATTACCTTGAAGGTAAAGGTAAATCCTAAGATACCATCATTGGTATTCCTAAGATACCACACTAACATATAGCTAACTAGTATCCTATCTCTAATACTAACTTGTATCCTAAAACCAAGACTCTAGCACCATACACTAACTATATAGGATACTCACATCTATTACCTACTAATCATTATCTAAACTCATAACATATCCTAACTTATTAACATACCATCTAACTTCAAGATACCATCTATCTATTAACTTATCTAACCCACTATATATAGACATATATACACCACTACTTAACCCTCTAAACACTCACCAATAACACACACACACACACACACAACACACATATAGGAAGGGGGATTTAGTGGCTGCCTAGTGCAGCCACCCTGCTGCTAATACTGCTGCTAAAAGCAGCATTTAAGCTGCTGCTACTACGGCTATTTGGGGCAGTAGTGCTGCCCACTGCAACTGCTGCCCCCCAATTGGGGCTGCTGCTGCCCCCTTTCTCCCCTCTCAACTCCCCTCTCTGCCCACATCACAAACCCCTCTAAACACCTATCAAACCCTCTCCAAAACCACTCATACACTCTCTATAAAATCACTCCAAGAACACACTCAAACACTCTATCATTCCACTCTAAAACTATTCTCACAACACTCAAAACCCACTCTAACACACCACAACTCACTCAACCCCCCAAGACAAACCAATGAACTCCATCACTCCCACACACATAAAAACCACCACCACACATAATATATACTAATACCACCACTACCACCACACACTACCAGCACCACCACTACTACCAACACTAACACACTCCCCATATAAATATATACACATACATATATACATATACTCCTAAACGACGCAAAACCTTATCCGAATACCTAATCCTTGTAATTCTACCCTCTAGGGCCTAGACATATGCCCCACACAAGCAATCTAACTCGCGCACGCGAGAGCGAAAACGAAAAACGAGGCCCGAATGGCCATTCTGGTGACTCTGGGGTGTCCGATTCGAGATACCGCGTGACACGGACACCAAACCTATCCGGATTCGACCAAAACTCTACCCACGAGTTCTAAATAATGATTAGAACTATTCTAAGTACTAACTTGCCGATTCTAGTGTCGGTGTAAAAAGTCACTCGTGTGTTGGAACCGAAAACCCCGAAAAAGCCTATTTTTATGATTTTTCGTAAAACAATCCCACGTATCCAAATATGAACACGTACCTAGCCTCATCTCATCCAAACTAACCTAATTAGGTCTAATTAGTCTAGGACAACACCCAAACAGGTAAATTTTGGGTTTTCCCTAAAATTGGCATTAAACTTAGGTCAAAAGTTCCAAACTGAGTCCAATGGGTTCCAAACCACTTCTAACGGGTTATTCTACATCTCGGACATCCTCTAATATGCAAATGACACTAATTAGGAGTAATTACAAGAGTTAGAGTTAGGGTTTACCTCTTGGGAGTTGGAATCCCAAGGAAAAGTCCTAAAATTGGTTCTTTTTTGGTCAAGAGCCAAATCTATGCTTCCAACCCCTCCATGCTAGGTTCTACCTAGATAAAATATACATGAGAGATGAACAAGGGTTAGCATCAAGATTAGAGAGAGATCTAGAGAAATGGAAGAGATTTGACTTACTTTGGGCTTGAAATCAAAGGGTTTTGGCTTGGTTTGGGAAGGAACTCTCAAAGGAGAAGAAGAAGAGCAAGATATGAAGAAAATGAAGTGGAGAGGGGGTCTCCTTGCTGCCGTCCAGATTTAAGGGGTTTAGGGACATTTGGCAAATGTCCAAAATGCCCTCCAAGGCCCCTTTGAGTCAATTTTATCTTATGTGGAAGTTTGGGGCTAAAAGGGTCAAGTTTAAATAACCAACTGGACCAATTAAGTCATGTGGGATTAGTTAAATGCACTATACTAATTAGTGGGATTTATGGGCCATGTCTAGCTAAACTCTGGGTCCCAACTAAAGTCTAAGCTATCCGGGGCACTAACACAGGTCGAAATGAGCCAAAACTCAAATCCGATCAAACTAAACCCGAAAATACAATATTAAAATATAAAAATTTCCAAAATATTAAAATATAAAAAATGACCAAAATTATAATACATCAATTTAAATATTATTAGAATAATCTAAAATTCACCAATTAATCAAAATCCTAAATAATTCAAAAGTCACAAAATGACCAAAATACCCTTAGCCTAAAAAGTGGTAATTAGCTAATCTAATCACATGGGTTAGGTCTCCATGGTCATGGTTAGTCTCCAGGCTAAGAAGCTCTAAGGTTACACTAGTCAAAGAACAAAATCAAAAAACACTAATTTAATGATATTAAAATAATCAAAATCACTAATAAATCAATAACATGATTTAAATCTATTATTAAATAATCAATTTTACAAAAGTTTAAAATTACCCTTATTTTTTAAAATAGGCAGTTACAATTGTTTGTGTTGATTGTTATATTGTTGTGATTTATCGGTGTTGAGTGTTCCACCGAAGGAGTCGGCGAACCCAGGGAGAAAATATGCTTCTGTGTATTTATTGTTATTTATTAAACTGCAGGGAGAAAATGTAATTCTGTGGACATTATGTAATTTATTTATTTTTATTTTTTTTGCAATTTAGCGACGTTTACCGACGTTTACCGATGCAGAAAAATGTCAGTAAACGTCGGTAAGTCAGCAGGTATACCGACGCTCACCGACGTAATTGTGCGTCGGTAAGCGTCGATAAACATCGCTAAATATTCCAGGATTTTCCCTGGTCTTACCGACATGTATCGACATAATAAACGTCGCTATATTACCGACGGTACGCCGGTGAACGTCGGTAAATGCTCCAGGATTACCGACGTACTTTTGCGTCGGTAAGCGTCGGTAAGAGCGACGATTAGCGACGTTTTATATGTTAGCGACAAGGTTTTTTTCGCGACAACAATAAAACGTCGCTAAATACGTCAGAAAATGAACTTAGCGACGTTTTCAACCTTTTTAGCGACGTTTTTGGGCGTCGCTAATGTGACTTATTCTGGTAATGATGTTCCAGGAAATAATCTTTCGTGGAACCGACACGGTGATGATACTCTTGGAATGGGCAATGGCTAGAATGGTCATGCATCCGAAAATCCAGCTGAAGGCCCAAGCCGAGATCGATGCCACAATCAGAGGGGCCTTCAGTCTCGTGTCCGACTCCGACATCCCGAACCTCCCCTACCTCCAGGCTATCGTGAAGGAGACGCTCCGCATGCACCCATCCGGTTCGCTGCTCTCGTGGGTGCGCCTCACGGTCCATGACTTCATTGTCGAGGGGCACGACCGTAATAGTGAACATGTGGGCGATAGCCCATGACGAGAGCATCGGTCCCGAGCCCGACGAATTCAAGCCGGAGAGGTTCTTCGCGGAGGATGTCGACATTTTGGGCACCGATCTGCGCTTGGCGTCGTTCGGGTCCGGGAGGAGGGTGTGCCCCGGCAAGCCATTGGGCCTCGCCACAGTCCACCTCTGGTTGGAGGGGTACGGCATCGTGGGGGAGCGGGGCGTGGCGGTGGCACGGGGGAGGGGGGAAGGGCACGGGGTTGGTGGTGATGGTGGTGATAGTGAAGGTGGTGGTGGTGAAGGTGGTGGTCGTGTTGGTGTTGGTGTTGGTGTTGGTGATGGTGGTGGTGGTGGTGATGATAAAGGTGGTTGTGGTGATATTGGTGTTGGTGGTGGTGTTGTTGTTGGTGGTGGTGGTGGTGGCGGGTGGCAGAGGGTTGCGCTATGCGGGGGAGGCAGGTGGCTGCCGGCAGTTTGGGAAGAAGATGGGGATAATTCGGAAAAGAAGACGAGGGTATTTTTGTCAAAAAAATGGTCAAAACAGTTGACCGTCAGTGGAGGACGATTTTCGTCAAAAGTGGAGGGTACCTTACATTATTGTAATTGTGTGGGGTGCACCTTGAATTAAGATAAAAAAAAGTGGGATGTCACTCAAATTTTCTCTATTTATTATTGTATTACATTATACGGTACTTTACTCATTTTCTGATTGGATCGTTAACAACCAGGTGTTAGCAGGTAGGCCCGAGAATTGCTTTGGAAGATTTAGATTAAGTATAGTATCATTCTTGTACATTCATTGTATATTATTTCGAGGTTTGGCCGAATTTGTCTTCCGGATGAGATTGACATATACATGTACTAAAAGAGATATAGTGGACTGTGATCATATGGTTTTTAATTGTTTTCCGTTTTTAGTCATATGATTGAGCATAGATTGATATCGTATCACTTGAGGATTCTTTATGACTGGATAGCTGACTACCGTTCTCAACGACAGCGTAGGCTGGATGCATTCACAATTCGTACCGATTATGTGGGCGCGGGGCTTGACACAAAATAAATGGAAACTGAACCAAATGGATGTGAATCAGCTTTCCTAAATGGTACTCTTGAAAAGAAGTCTATGTGGAGGTAAACCATGGGCTATGAGGCAAAAGGACAAGAAGATAAAGTCTTAAAATTGAAAAAATCCTTTTATGGCTTAAAGCAAGCACCAAGGGCATGGTTTATAGAATTGATAAATATTTTCAAGACAATAACTTTGTTAAATGTCCGCATGAACATGTCCTCTATGTTAAAATGTACGAGAATGGAGATATTTTGCTTGTTTTCTTGTATGTGGATGATTTGATATTCACAAAAAATAATCCAAAGTTATTTGAAGAGTTCAAGAGAGCTATGACAAAGGAGTTCGAGATGACCGACATCGGCCTTATGTCCTTCTACCTTGGTATCGAAGTAAAGCAAACAGAAGATGGTGTCTTCATCTCTCAAGAAAGCTATGCAAAAGATGTCCTTATGAAGTTCAACATGAGTGATTGCAAGCCCATAAGTACGTCCGTCGAATGTGGAATCAAGTTGTCAAAGCATGAAGAAGGCGAAAGAATTGATCGTACACTTTTCAAAAGTTTTGTTGGAAGCTTGCACTACTTGACATGTACAAGGCCAGATATTCTATATGGGGTTGGACTCATTAGACGCTATATGGAATCACCAACAACTACCCATTTGAAGACCACCAAGAGGATTCTTCGCTACATCAAAGGTACACTTGACTATGGCCTACATTACTCACCTTCCAATAATTTCAAGCTTGTCGGATATAGCGATAGTGATTGGGCTGGAGACTTTGATGATCGAAAGAGTACTAGCGGATTCGTGTTTCTTGTGGGAGATATTGCTTTTACATGGAGTTCAAAGAAGCAATCAATTGTGACACTCTCAACATGTGAGGTCGAATATGTTCCCGCTACTTCATGTGTTTGTCATGCGAATAGAGTCATAGAATAGTCAACAATCGCTCCGCACCCTCGACTCCTCTCCATCTCTTTCACTCTCTATACAACCACCTTCTCCAGTACGCTCACTGGCGCCATCACGAGTAAGTTGATCCAAAGTCAAAGGTTTTTATCATTGCAGCAGACGTATCGATCGGGGCAATGCCCATGTGCATATGTGGCGTGCTCCACCTTGACGGCCTGGTAGTCTTGACATCTTCTATATCATAGGGATGACACACACACCTTGCTCAAGCAATCAAACATCAACTTTTGTTCAAAGAGATTCGAAACAAAACATTAACATGTGCTAAACACTTGTGTAGAAAAAAGAAAGAAAAAAAAAATTCCCGTCTCCACTTAAGCAAGAAAAACGAAGCTGCAGCCTGCAACGCACAGTCATCGTCTTGTGGCGCTCCTTGTCGTGTTCTACATGGAACTTTAGCTCCATCCGGAAAGCAAACTTCTGACGCAAATATCGTCCTGTACGGCCAAGGGTGAAAATCTATCGTGTTTCTGTAACTCGTCTATTTTCCTATCGGTGTTTCCACGTTAAAGACTGTTTGGTTGGATATAAGTAGGAGCCACATGCAACTTTTGCTGCCGTAAATAGTATTGCGTTATTTTGGTTGCAAAAAAATAGGTTTTTTTTTCTAAGGGCACCACCAATTTTACTTGGAGGCAGCCCAAAAATGTTTACAAATATTATAAATTTGTCATCAATTTTTTTTACTTGGGAGCAGCCCAACATTAGGTATAAAAGACAACTTTTCTAATTTTTCTCTCTCCCTCTACACTTTTTCTCCCTCCTTCTACTCTTTTCCTCTCTCCCAACATTTCTAGGTCATAGAATTAAACCCTAGTCCAAATTTTTTTCCAAATTTTTCTTCCTTCCTTTCCGAGAATTATCTCCAAAAAAATTCTCCTATCTCAATCATGTTTGGCACAAATTTTTCTCCAAATTTGTCTAAGATCAGCTACCAAAAAAGTTTTCACTCATACTCAAAATCAGAAAACATAAACATAAACATTAGGTTTAGAATCACTTTAGGGTTCATGAATGAATTTTTCGAACATGATCTCGCATATTTCTTGAAACCCTAACCCTAGAACACGACAAATCGTTGTGGTCGTTCGGCTGCTACAATCGTGACTTACAACATTAGGACTGCCAGGGTTGTGGCAGTCCTAATATAAAGTAGTACTGCCGAACTTTTTGCAGTCCTACATTAAGGTAGGACTGCTAGGTCCCTGGCAGTCCTTACTTAATAAAGGACTGCCAGGGTGTTGGTAGTCTTGTATAAAACTCTCTGTGAAGAGAGTTTCATACCCAAACTCTCTTCACAGAGAGTTTGGGTCAGGACTTCACAGAGAGTTTGGGTCAGGACTGCCAGGCCCCTGGCAGTCCTACTTGTAAGTCTCTGTGATGAGAGTTTTGAAACTCTCTATCACAGAGAGTTTTAATTAGAACTGCCACCCCCTGACCGTCCTACACAAAAGGAGGATTGTCAGGGTGCTGGCAGTCCTAATTGAAACTTGCTGTTACTTCTAGTTTCAATTAGGACTGCCAGCACCCTAGCAGTCCTAATTGAATGTAAGACTACCAGGGGGTGGCAGTCATATTTGTAAGTCTCTGTGATGAGATTCAGTTTGACTCTCATCACAGAGTTTTATAAATGGTCATTCTCTTGTGTTTTAACATTTGAATGGCCATTCTTCGTGTAATTTAGCACGGAGAATGTCATTCTCCGTACTAAATTACACGGAAAATGGTCATTCTCCTACGTTTTAACACTGGGAAGAGCCATTCTCTGTGTAAATTAACACAGAGAATGCCATTCTCCGTGTTATTTAACACGGAGAATGGCCATTCTCCTGCGTTTAACACTGGGAATGGCCATTCTCCGTGTAAATTAACACGGAGAATGTCATTCTCCGTGTTACTAACACAGAGATTGGTCATTGTCACGATCCGCACCCTAGAGTAAGGGCACGAGAAGTGGGTACGTCCAGCCTACGCCGCAGTGTCGGCGGTAGAACGCTGTCCTAGGTTACTATCTAATCAACAACTCACGCAATTATATAATGTACTTGTCAAATCTCAACTCCGAACGGAGGACAAGTATAGATATAATGAAATCTCAATCACAGTCTAAGCACGATAAGATAACACAGAAGTTTATAACTAAAACTAAATAACAACATTTATAAACTACTAAATAATAATATCTCAAACAAACTCAAATACAACTCGTATCACAAGTTATTACAATTCAAGTTCTAAAACATGAAAAACTAAACCAAGTTTACTAGCTAGTCTCCCGATCACTCCTGAGTGTCGGGACCATAGGTAGCTAAGCCATCTCCTGCTCCAAGGCAAGTAGGGCAAATATCCTCAGGGCAAGCATCTGTAATATTTTCAACAGGTCCAGTCAGGACAGGAACGAGCACAATCTCATCTAGAAAACCCAAGTAAATGACAGAAAACTATAAAGCAGTTATAGACAGTTGTATTGATGAATATGGCAGTTTGTACGTGAAATAATGTAGAGAGCAGTTAAGGTGCAAAAAAAGTAAGATAACTAAACAAGAAGAGAAATATAGCAAAGAAGACTGTAAAATAAGATCTAGCTTAACTAGAGTAACAAAATGAGTTCAGATGGTACAATATAAGTCGAGTGTAATCCCAAAGTGAGTCTAATATAAGATGAGTCGAATGTGATTCTAATCATTGTTCTAATAAGGTGATTCGAATAAGGTGATACGAATAGTAATTCGAATAGTAGTCAAACAATGATTCGAATAAAATCTCCAAGTGTGTTTTAAAATACTTAGTTAGACATGTAAACGGCTAAGGGTAAATACGGCACATCACACACCTGGCCGGGTGTGGAATGGCTATCGTTCGAATATTATTCACAGGGGGTGGTTCGAATAGTGGGAATGTTCACATGTCTAATCAAGTATTTTTCCGCCCATCTAATACAAATGAATCCATAATCCAACACATAAGACGAGTACAAGTCCAACCAGTAAATGAAGATACGAATAGGTGGTTCGAATAGTGATTCGTATGGTGATTCGAATAATAGAGGTAAGACGAGTAAGTATGTGTGTCGTATACATGGATTCAGAAATAACAGTACGTGTTTGTAATAGAGAATCACATGCAGCTAACTAGAACTGAAGTACAGTAATTGACAAATAAATGAGAGAACTATCAGAGAATGTACTCGCCTGACACTCTGAAAAGAGTAGTGTAATATCAGATGCCTGCACCAGAGTCACAATATCCTAAACAGAGTAATATGAGTCATAATATGTAAAATACAAGAGAATTAAAAGCTACAATGCAAACTACATGATTTCTAGGTCAAACTAGGTCAAAGTCAACTCTAAGTCAAACCTGGTCAACTGTTTAGGTCGAACTAGGTCAAACTAGGCCTAACAGAGCCAAACTAGGTCCAAGTCAACTCTTGGTCAAATTTGGTCAACTGTCTAGGTCAAACTAGGTCACACTAGGCCTAACAGAGCCAAACTAGGTCAAAGGAAGTCAAACCAAGTCAACTATGTCAAACTGGGTCAATGTTGACTCACAATTGACTTTTGGGTCAATTGGTCAAACTTAGGCTAACAAAGTCAAACTAGTACAAAGTCAACTATACCAAGTCATTCCTACTTAGATACCCTAGTCTAGGTATTCTCATGCCTAATATTACCTTATACATGTATATATCTACATATATATATATATACACTCCTTATTTATCCTAGGAAGTCTATTACCTTAGATAATCTAGGTAATTCCTATTACCTACTTCCAAGGGAACACACTACCCTAAACTAGAAAACCCTTACCCTATCTATACTGGTATCCCCCAACCCATACCCTAAACTAGGAATCCTATTACCTAGAGTAGGTAGTTCAAATCCTATAGGCTGATAGGCAAGGACTTTACTTACTTAAGACAAGGATAACTAAATCATATATATATATATATATATATATATATATATATATATATATATATATATATATATATATATATATATACGCATATCCCTCACTAATACCCCTATATAGGCCTAACCTATATATCACATCCCTATCTAATTACATCCCTATCATATCTAATGTATATATTTCTATATGTACATTGATATCCCTGCATACCCTTCTATATGTCTATATGTATATATTTAATTACATCCTTATCTATTAAACCTACCAAGACTGACACTATAGGAAGGGACTGATACAATATATCATTGGGTTGATACAATGCAATGGTCTGAACAAGAAGGATTTACTCATCCAAATCACTAGGAAAAACCCAAACTAAATTTTAGTTTTTCTAAAACAACCAACTCTTAATTCTCAGATTTTTCCTAACACAGTTTTACACTAACCCCATCCCAATCAAATCTCAGATTTGCCTGAGTTCCCAGGTTTTTACTTATGAACCCACAGTGCAAAATCTCAGGTTCATACACATTCTCAGGTTTGTAGACATAGGTAAAATCTCAGAAATTTCAACATACAAAAACCCATTTTAGTTAAGTTATATATATATATATATATATATATATATATATATATATATATATATATATATATATATATATATATATATATATATATCAATATATACCTATGTAATTCATTCACATATATATAGAGAACCTCATTTTGAAATGTAACTTTATAAAATTCAAACATCAATTCATACACCAATGTGATACATATGTACAGCAGGTTAAATACCATGTAAATCACATATTTACCTTATTTAAAAGATTTACAAACTCAGAAAAAAAAAAACCCATTTTTAAACACAGTATCAGAGTTTCAAGAACTTGACATTTGCAACTCAAATTGATTTCGAAAACCAAGTTTAAACACCAATTAATGTGCGCAGAGGGGCTATACACGTGTACAAGTGTTAAAGGGTGTCCTTGTGTCCAAACAAGGGGACACGAGGTGTCCAAATCAAGACTCGAACTCAGTTCAAAACAGTCAGTGAAGACTGTCTCGTGCAGCCGTGTCGTGCACGATTGCGCACAACACAGGGCACGAACACCCATAGGCTCTTGCACGCACATAGAGGGGTTATAGGGTTACACAATCGACACCCTGAATCGTGTCCTCGTGGTGACAGGACACGACACGAAGTGCGTGTCAGTGCTGAATTCCCGCGTGCACAGTACAGTAAAAAATTCGTACGATCGTGTTTTCGTGTCCGACACGACACGACCTATCGTGAAACTCGAGGAGGGGTCTGTCAGTGATGGCCCCCACCTCTGTGTCAAATTGCACGTGTCCACGTGTCCTACACAGAGAGATATTAAGGTCGGGTAGCAGGGCATGTAAACGGGATGTCGTGTAGCGAGTTCGTGTCCGTTTTGGACACGAACACGACACAGTTTCGTGCTCAGTCCAATTGATTTGTGATCTACACTTAAAAACCTATTTTTCCAATCAATTAGTTTTTGAAAATAATACCATTTAATTCTCACAAGCATTTCATCAAACACCTAGGAGATACTATGACACGTGTCCGATACGGACACCAAACGGACACGAATTCCATCCAAATTTTGGGGACACCTAGGGGACTCCTAGATCTAGCCCTACATGCAAAGAAAACAGAAATTAAAATCAATTTAAGGGGTTTTACCTATATGTGCAAAAAGCTTGGAAAAGTTTCAAATGGGGGATTCTTCCTCTTGATGGCAAAAGCTCTAAAATTGTCCCAAAGCTGGAATTAAATTCCACATTCAGAAAATAGGAGGAAATTAGGTTCTAATGCAAGAAACTAGGATTAAAAAGGAATTAAAATGGATTTTTGGGGATTTTTGGAAGAGGGACAAATACCTTTCTTTTTCCAATGTTGAAATGAATAAAGAAAGAGGCAAGCCCTAGAGAATAAGTGTTTATATAGGGTGGGGATCCCTATGGCTGGTCATTTAGGGTTTGGTTAGGGTTAGGGCTTCTAGTTATGGGCCATGGACCAAGTCATGATCAAATAAATCATTAAGCCATAAGTCATTTCATGAAACCATAAACCATGACTTAAATTCACTAAACCAAATCCCCTCATTCTAAAATTAGTTTCTAATGACTAAAAGTAGGTTAACCTAAGTTAGACTAGGGTCAACATGGCTAGGGTTAGCTTCTAGGCTAGTTCACTAGGTCTCAACAAGTCAAGTCAACCTAGAATTCACCAATTTACTAAATCATCAAATAATTCAAATAAGTCAAAATGACCAAAATACCCCTAGACTAAAAATGATAATTAAATCATCCTAATGACATGGTTAGGCTCTAGGTCATGCAGTCTCTATGGTTTCACTAGCTGCACACCAAAATCACAAGTCATGACTTAAACCAGTTTTTAAATAGTTTAAAAATAATCAAAAATCACCAAAAATCATAATATGAAATAAATATCAATAAATAATAATTATAATTACAAAATTTCAAAAATACCCTCATCTGAAAAACTGGGTGTTACAATCCTACCCCCTTAGAAAAATTTCGTCCTCGAAATTAAAATGGTCGCACCCCTTCTAGGTCATACCCAAACAATCAAGGTCAAGAGATAATCATGCAAACATAATCTTACGGGTCTTGATTTCATAGTCTTGAACAGGGTTGCTACACTATCTAGCAATCACAAGCAATATCCTGGCAGGTACTAATGGAAATCACACATAAAAGTGGGGAAGAAGAACAGGAAGACGAACCTTCTAACCCATCACCTGCAGCGTCGGTCTCCTCGACTGCCATTGCAAAAGCTCCACCCCTCTGGGCTTGGTGCTGCGCTACAGGTGGCCTAGCTCCCTCTCTCTGACCCGGTGCTCCGTCATATACGGGTGCAGTAGGGCAATACCTGACCTGATGAGCAGCGGATCCACAGAACAGACAAACCTTTTGCCTCCTATAACAAGTCTCCCAAACGTGCCCTGCCCTCTTGCAGTAAGCACAAGTCTGCACCGTGTGGTCCTGTCCTCTAGGCTGATACTGTGCCTGCTGTACTCTTACCGGTGCCTGCATCTGCTGAATCTGTACGTGAGGCCTCTTGGCCTGGCCTCCGCTGCTGCTGCCCCCAACTGGGTCTCGCCTCCTCTTGAGCCTAAGCTCAAGATCATCCTCAGCCAATAAGGCTCCCGTCAAAATCTCCTCAAAAGTGGCATCCATGTTGCCCTTGGTCAAGGACTTGACTTCCTTGACCAGACCCTTCCGGAACCTCTGGGCCTTCGCCGTCTCGCTCAAACCCTCTACGAATCTGCCGAGGCGGCCGAACTCCCCAGCGTACTCCTCCACTGACAGGCTCCCCTGAACCAAGCTCTCGAACTGCGACTCCAAGGCTCGAAGCGCTGAATCTGGAAAGAACTTCTTCTTGAAGAAGCCCTTGAACTCCTTCCAGGACTGTCCAGCTACTCCCATCCTGGGGTCTGACTGATACCAGGTGCGAGCAAGATCTCGCATCCGGCTAGCTGCTGCCTCTATCTGGAGATCTGTCGGTATCCGGGCCAGGCGGAAGATCTCCTCTATATGCTCGATCCACTCATCAGCATATAGAATCTCCTCCGTCCCCAGGAAGTCTCTGGGACTCATCTTCTGGAACTGCTCTATCCCCGGTGTCCTCGGCTGCTGAACCACTGGTCGAGCTGCGACCGTCGTAAGGGCCAACTCCATGCTCCTGTCTTGCCGGGCTTGCTGTCGGTCCATAAACTACTGGAAGTAAGCGAACATCTGTGCCGCATCCACGTGTCCTGTAGGTGGCGGCTGCTGGAACTGCATCTCTGGGATGACCGGGTCCTGCCCCCGAGCTGGTGGAAGCATACCCCTTGCTGCTGTTGCTAAAGTCCCAATATGAGTAGAGGTGGTAGGAGCTGCAGCCTCCTGACCCTGCTGAACTGGCTGAGCGGTGGCAGTCCCCTCTACAGCAACTGCTACACCAGAGCGATGTGATCATGTCTCCACCATCCTGAAGACAGGTCGAACAAGGAAGTCAATACTGAGCAGGAATCGATATATCAAAGGAGGACAGTTATTTCAAAGAAGGCAAATCAGTACGATATGTAGATGGCATGATTTAAAGCAGAATTTTCCTAACTGTGATTGAGTGCCTCTCCGGTAAAGCCTATCTCTCAGTCATATCGCAGGCTCACAGCAGTACAACTAAGTCGCCGTACTACCGCGATATCGTACTAATGCGACTCTCGACCTGCATGGGCCACCACTAAAAACGTGTCACGACCCGCACCCTAGAGTAAGGGCACGAGAAGTGGGTACGTCCAGCCTACGCCGTAGTGTCAACGGTAGAACGCTGTCCTAGGTTACTATCTAATCAACAACTCACGCAATTATATAATATACTTGTCAAATCTCAACTTCGAACGGAGGACAAGTATAGATATAATGAAATCTCAATCACAGTCTAAGCACGATAAGATAACACAGAAGTTTATAACTAAGACTAAATAACAACATTTATAAACTACTAAATAATAATATCTCAAACAAACTCAAATACAACTCGTATCACAAGTTATTACAATTCAAGTTCTAAAACATGAAAAACTAAACCAAGTCTACTAGCTAGTCTCCCGATCACTCCTGAGTGTCGGGACCATAGGAAGCTAAGCCATCTCCTGCTCCAAGGTAAGTAGGGCAAATATCCTCAGGGCAAGCATCTGTAATATTTTCAACAGGTCCAGTCAGGACAGGAACGAGCACAATCTCATCTAGAAAACCTAAGTAAATGACAGAGAACTATAAAGCAGTTATAGACAGTTGTATTAATGAATATGGCAGTTTGTACGAGAAATGATGTAGAGAGCAGTTAAGGTGCAAGAAAAGTAAGGTAACTAAACAAGAAGAGAAACATAGCAAAGAAGACTGTAAAATAAGATCTAGCTAAACTAGAGTAACATAATGAGTTCAGATGGTACAATATAAGTCGAGTGTAATCCCAAAGTGAGTCTAATATAAGATGAGTCGAATGTGATTCTAATCATTGTTCTAATAAGGTGATTCGAATAAGGTGATATGAATAGTGATTCGAATAGTAGTCAAACAATGATTCGAATAAAATCTTCAAGTGTGTTTTAAAATACTTAGTTAGACATGTAAACGGCTAAGGATAAATACGGAACATCATACACCTGGTCGGATGTGGAATGGCTATCGTTCGAATATTATTCACAGGGGGTAGTTCGAATAGTGGGAATGTTCACATGTCTAATCAAGTATTTTCCCGCCCATCTAATACAAATGAATCCATAATCCAACACATAAGACGAGTACAAGTCCAACCAGCAAATGAAGATACGAATAGGTGATTCGTATGGTGATTCGAATAATAGAGGTAAGACGAGTAAGTATGTGTGTCGTATACATGGATTCAGAAATAACAGTACGTGTTTGTAACAGAGAATCACATACAGCTAACTAGAACTGAAGTACAGTAATTGACAAATAAATAAGAGAACTATCAGAGAATGTACTCGCCTGACACTCTGAAAAGAGTAGTGTAATATCAGATGCCTGCACCAGAGTCACAATGTCCTAAACAGAGTAATATGAGTCATAATATGTAAAATACAAGAGAATTGAAAGCTACAATGCAAACTACATGATTTCTAGGTCAAACAGGTCAAAGTCAACTCTAAGTCAAACATGGTCAACTGTTTAGGTCAAACTAGGTCAAACTAGGCCTAACAGAGCCAAACTAGGTCCAAGTCAACTCTTGGTCAAATTTGGTCAACTGTCTAGGTCAAACTAGGTCACACTAGGTCTAACAGAGCCAAACTAGGTCAAAGGAAGTCAAACCAAGTCAACTATGTCAAACTGGGTCAATGTTGACTCACAGTTGACTTTTGGGTCAACTGGTCAAACTTAGGCTAACAAAGTCAAACTAGTACAAAGTCAACTATACCAAGTCATTCCTACTTAGATACCCTAGTCTAGGTATTCTCATGCCTAATATTACCTTATACATGTATATATCTACATATATATATATATATACACTCCTTATTTATCCTAGGAAGTCTATTACCTTAGATAATCTAGGTAATTCCTATTACCTACTTCCAAGGGAACACACTACCCTAAACTAGAAAACCCTTACCCTATCTATACTGGTATCCCCCAACCCATACCCTAAACTAGGAATCCTATTACCTAGAGTAGGTAGTTCAAATCCTATAGGCTGATAGGCAAGGCCCTTTACTTACTTAAGACAAGGATAACTAAATCATATATATATATATATATATATATATATATATATATATATATATATATATATATATATATATATATATATATATATATATACACACACACACATATCCCTCACTAATACCCCTATATAGGCCAAACCTATATATCACATCCCTATCTAATTACATCCCTATTATATCTAATGTATATATATATCTATATGTACATTGATATCCCTGCATACCCTTCTATATGTCTATATGTATATATTTAATTACATCCTTATCTATTAAACCTACCAAGACTGACACTATAGGAAGGGACTGATACAATATATCATTGGATTGATACAATGCAATGGTCTGAACAAGAAGGATTTACTCATCCAAATCACTAGGGAAAACCCAAACTAAATTTCAGTTTTTCTAAAACAACCAACTCTTACTTCTCAGATTTTTCCTAACACAGTTTTACACTAACCCCATCCCAATAAAATCTCAGATTTGCCTGAGTTCTCAGGTTTTTACTTATGAACCCACAGTACAAAATCTCAGGTTCATACACATTCTCAGGTTTGTAGACATAGGTAAAATCTCAGAAATTTCAACATACAAAAACCCAATTTAGTTAAGTTATATATATATATATATATATATATATATATATATATATATATATATATATATATATATATATATATATATATATATATATATATATATATATATATATATATATCAATATATACCTATGTAATTCATTCACATATATATAGAGAACCTCATTTTGAAATGTAACTTTACAAAATTCAAACATCAATTCATACACCAATGTGATACACATGTACAGCAGGTTAAATACCATGTAAATCACATATTTACCTTATTTAAAAGATTTACAAACTCAGAAAAACTTATTTTTAAACACAGTATCAGAGTTTCAAGAACTTGACATTTGCAACTCAAATTGATTTCGAAAACCAAGTTTAAATACCAATTAATGTGCGCAGAGGGGCTATACACGTGTACAAGTGTTAAAGGGTGTCCTCGTGTCCAAACAAGCAGACACAAGGTGTCCAAATCAAGACTCGAACTCAGTTCAAAACAGTCAGTGAAGACTGTCTCGTGCAGCCGTGTCGTGCACGATTGCGCACAACACAGGGCACGAACACCCATGGGCTCTTGCATGCACATAGAGGGGTTATAGGGTTACACAACCGACACCCTGAATCGTGTCCTCGTGGTGACAGGACACGACATGAAGTGCGAGTCAGTGCTGAATTCTCGCGTGTACAGTACAGTGAAAAATTCGTGCAATCGTGTTTTCGTGTCCGACACGACACGACCTATCATGAAACTCGAGGGGGGTCTGTCAGTGATGGCCCCCACCTCTGTGTCAAATTGTACGTGTCCACGTGTCCTACACAGAGAGATATTAAGGTCGGGTAGCAGGGCATGTAAACGGGGTGTCGTGCAGCGAGTTCGTGTCCATTTTGGACACGGACACGACATAGTTTCGTGCTCAGTCAAATTGATTTGTGATCTACACTTAAAAACCTATTTTTCCAATCAATTAGTTTTTGAAAATAATACCATTTAATTCTCACAAGCATTTCATCAAACACCTAGGAGACACTATGACACGTGTCCGATACGGACACCAAACGGACACGAATTTCACCCAAATTTTGGGGACACCTAGGGGACTCCTAGATCTAGCCCTACATGCAAAGAAAACAGAAATTAAAATCAATTTAAGGGGTTTTACCTATATGTGCAAAAAGCTTAGAAAAGCTTCAAATGGGGATTCTTCCTCTTGATGGCAAAAGCTCCAAAATTGTCCCAAAGCTGGGATTAAATTCCACATTCAGAAAATAGGAGGAAATTAGGTTCTAATCCAAGAAACTAGAATTAAAAAGGAATTAAAATGGATTTATGGGGATTTTTGGAAGAGGGACAAATACCTTTCTTTTTCCAATGTTGAAATGAATAAAGAAAGAGGCAAGCCCTAGAGAATAAGTGTTTATATAGGGTGGGGATCCCTATGGCTGGTCATTTAGGGTTTGGTTAGGATTAGGGCTTCTAGTTATGGGCCATGGGCCAAGTCATGATCAAATAAATCATTAAGCCATAAGTCATTTCAAGAAACCATAAACCATGACTTAAATTCACTAAACCAAATCCCCTCATTCTAAAATTAGTTTCTAATGACTAAAAGTAGGTTAACCTAAGTTAGACTAGGGTCACCATGGCTAGGGTTAGCTTCTAGGCTAGTTCACTAGGTCTCAACAAGTCAAGTCAACCTAGAATTCACCAATTTACTAAATCATCAAATAATTCAAATAAGTCAAAATGACCAAAATATCCCTAGGCTAAAAATAATAATTAAATTATCCTAATGACATGGTTAGGCTCTAGGTCATGCAGTCTCTATGGTTTCACTAGCTGTACACCAAAATCACAAGTTATGACTTAAACTAGTTTTTAAATAGTTTAAAAATAATCAAAAATTACCAAAAATCATAATATAAAATAAATATCAATAAATAATAATTATAATTACAAAATTTTAAAAATACCCTCATCTGGAAAACTGGGTGTTACAGTCATTCTCCGTATAAATTAAGAAGGAGAATACCATTCTCCGTGTTACTAATACGGAGAATTGCCACCCTCATGCAAAATTAACATTCTTCGTGTTCTAACACGGAGAATGGTCATTCTCCTGCATTTTATGGTCAGTTAAAACTTTGGAGGGCCATAACTTTTGACTGGGAGGTCGAAACGAGATCCGGTTTGTCGCAAAATGAGTGTATCTTCGAAGAGCCAAAAATTAATAAATTTTTGTTAATCGGCCTTCCGAAATTTTAGAATCGCAAAAAAATGATGTTTGGACCTCCGTTTTAGCACTTTTGCCGTTTGTCTTGGTCTTTCCGAAATTTTTCGACGAGTTTTGAAGATTTTTGAGAAGAAAACCTAGATTCAAAAGTGAGCAGCATATGGAAGAAGATGAAGTATCGAAATGTTCTTTTTAAGAGTAGTTTCGTGGGTATTTTTAATAAATTAGAAGGAAAGACAAAAAGGTCATTCGGAACCCTTTTTATATATTTTTTGCTAATTCTGGGCACGCGATGAAATGTTATTGCGCGGTGGGTTTTTCATAAAACGTTTTCGTTTTTTTAGACATTTCATAAATTTTTTCTTTATAAATAGGACTGCCACCCCCTGGCAGTCCTACACTTATGTAGGACTGTCAGGATGTTGACAGTCCTAATTGAAACTTGCTATAACAGTAAGTTTCAATTAGGACTGCCAGCACCCTGGCAGTCCTCCTTTTGTCCTGGCAGTCCTAATTGAAACTCTCTGTGACAGAGAGTTTCAGTTTCAAACTCTCATCACAGAGAGTTATAAATAGGACTGCCACCCTCTAGCAGTCCTACACTTAAGTAGGACTGTCAGGGTGCTGGCAGTCCTATTTGAAAGTCTCTGTGACAGAGAGTTTCATTTTGAAACTCTTATCACAGAGGATTTCAATAGGACTGTCAGGACCCTAGCAGTCTTACATAAGGGTAGGACTACCAGGGTGCTGGCAGTCCGGATACTAAATCAAGAATATCAGGAATTGGCCAACAACTTAAGTTTCCAAACATAAATAACAACTACATATCTGACAACTACATATCCAACAAGTACATAAATAACAACATAAATCACAACTACATATCAGACAAAATATCCAACTTCAAAAAACAACATAAGTGTCAACTACATATCCTTCAAAAGTCTGCCCAACAACTTAAGTTTCCAAACAACAAATATATCCTTCAAGTTTCAAACAACAAAAACATCTTTACAAAAATATTCAGATTACATCCAACTAATGATCATTCCACATCCAACTACACATCATGCCGGGCCTTCACTACCAAAATAAGTCAAATCAGCGACGAAATTAGCGACGTTGAAGGAAGACGTCGCCAACATTTTTTATATTAGCGACGTCCTCAAAAGACGTCGCAAAACGACACTATTGGCGACGTCCAGCGACGTCTACCGACCAGCTTTAATTTCATAAAAGATAACGTCACAGAATATTCGGTAAACGTCGCTATAGTTTTTACATTAGCGACGTTTAGTGACTCCAAAATAAATGTCGCTGATGGCGACGTTTAGCGACGTTTCTATTTGTCGTCGCTAAATTTTTAATATAGGGCATCGGGTTTTCTTTTCCCTCCACTCAATCGAGCCCCAAATTTTTGAGCCCCAAATTTTCGAACTCCCTCCCCGATCTCCAGCCCCCCTCCGCCTACAGCCCGGCGCCGTGACCCCCCTTTCCCTCCGCAGGCGTTCCTTCCCCTCCCCTCCGCCTACAGCCCGGCGTCGTGACCCCCCTTCCCCTCCGCAAGCGCTCATTCCCCTCCCCTCCGCAGGCGCTCCTTCCCCTCCCCTCTCCTCCCCTCCGCCTACAGCCCGACGCCGTGACCCCCCTTCCCCTCCGCAAGCGCTCCTTCCCCTCCCCTCCGCCTCTGCCGTCGCCTCTGGTTCTCTTTCCTTCTGCAGGCGCTCCTTCCCCTCCCCTCCGCCTCTGCCTTCGCCTCTGGTTCTCCTCCCCTCCGGTGACCCCCCTCCCGATCAACCCCTTCGGTCTCGGTAAACCCTAACCCCCACTCTTGTAGTATAGTTGTATTAAGTAACAATAAATGAGAAGTTCGGTTCCATTTAAATTAAGTGACAGTAAATGAAGAGGGGAAGGGGGCTGTTTGGCTCTAATTATTCCTTCTCTTCTTCTAAAAATTGTTACTGTTTTAAATTAATGTGGTCTATCTTCCTGTGTACACCACTGTTTTGAGTGTCTTGATTAAGTAGAGGTTGCCATGTTGTGAGTGTGGTGCTCAGTGAATGAACTGTCATTTATAGTGTACATGTGTCAAATGAGTGAATTTGTGAGTTATTCTAGTAAAAGTGAACTGTCACTTGACAGTGCATATGTGTTAAGTGTCTTGAGTGTCATGTGTTGAGAGTATTTTGGTGTGCCTATAGGCCATTCGTGAATGTATCTGAGTAGTGTTAATGTGTGTACATGAGATGTGGGTTAAGGGCAATGAGTGTGTGCATACATAGTCGATTTAGGGATGTATCAGTGAGCTACATAGATGTTAGGGTGGTGTCATAGGAGAGTGAGTTCCTGTCAATAGAGGCTTGTGTGTGTGACTCAAGAGTGAAGGCATGAGTGAGATATGTGTCAGTGAGAAGTGATCGTCTGAGATATCCTATGTTAGTGTCAGTGTCCTTATCATGTCTGTGTGTGTCCTAAGTGGCAGGTTATAGTGAGAAGGATGTGAGGGTGAATAGTGAGTATATGTGTCTCACTATATATATATATATATATATATATATATATATATATATATATATATATATATATATATATATATATATATATATATATATATATATATAAGGGTATATGAGATAGGGAGAGGGAAATCTGTCCTGGTGACAGCAGGAAGTTATTGTGTGTATGTGTCTGTGTGAGTGAGTGTTGGATATTAGTAGAGAGTGTGGGCTTATGGGTTCATAGTGATGCCCTTTGTTGCTTACTGTTTTGCTTGTTTAGCTTGTGCAGTCAGTTGGATTTGATATATAATTTCGACTAGATATCACAGCCTACAACTCCCTAAGTGCACAGTGGCTCAATCCTGCTATAGGTTTCAGCCGAGCCTAGTACATGCATGTCCTGCATCCTCACTTGAGTCACAACCTGTACCTCCTCTGTTTTGCTTACATTACTGATACCCTCGTGTATCAGAGATGCATATCCTACCCTTAGCTTAGATATTAGTCAAATCTTTACCTATATTCCAGTTCAGTTATGTAACTAATGGATAGGCTAATGAACAATCCCTTTCTGAGTTTGGCCATTGCTAGTATCAGATGTTATGGTGACACTTGGTATCGGTGGTTAGATGTTGTTCAGTCCTAACTTGCTTTAGTAGTTAGCTTACTTATGTTATAATTATATTATTTGTGACTATCGATCTTACCAGATGGCACCCATGACCCGAGGAGCGGCACGTCGTTTGAGGGAAACAGTGAATGCTAAGGTGGCTCCTCCTACAGTTAAGGAGGAAGTGGCACTGGTTGCTAGTGAGACCGGGAGTTCTATTCATCCAACACCGGTAGCTAGTGAGACCGGGAGTTCTATTCATGCAACACTTGCAAGGGACGACATCTCTCCTCACGCCAAAGATCTCGCTTTTTCGAGGTGGTTGCGTGATCGTATCACTGAGCGTTTGCGTGAGCTGCGTGGTTCTCATTAGCTATTAGTACTTATTTGTATTGGACTATTTGTATTGGGTTATTTTTGTATTAGACTATTTGTATTGGACTACATATATGAATTAGTACTGTGTCAATCTCTGGATTGTATTGGACTACGACATGGTTATCAGGATATAGTCCCTGCAGCCATTCGACTGGCGAGGCAGAAACTATGTATCCGTAGATAAAGTTGACTGTCCTTCGACCCTCATCCCTCGGCAATGATGATACGACAACCAACCAGAGAGGATACTCTGAGAGATCCATCTGAGTAGGACGTATACTCTGAGAGATCACCTTTACAAGAATGATATCAGTAGTGGGATTGAGTGTTGGAGGAGACATTATCACAGTATACGTCCTACTCAGATGGGTCTCTCACCGTTAATATTTTTTTCTGACGGCATGGTGGATGTGCTCCCTCAACAGATTCTTACTCCGAGCCAAAACTTTGCCCCGGAGCTCAAGTGGACATCCTTCGTGTAGAGCTCAAGTGAGAGGTTCCTGACAGCATGGTGGTCTCCTTTGTTAAAGTATCCGTGCTCATCCCACATTGGTTGTGGGACAAGCACGGATACTTTGACAAAGGAGACCACCATGCTGTCAGGAACCTCTCACTCGAGCTCTACACGAAGGATGTCCACTTGAGGTCCAGAGCAAAGTTTTGGCTCGGAGCAAGAATCTGTTGACGGAGCACATCCACCATGCTGTCAGAAAAAAAATAGTAACGGTGAGAGACCCATCTGAGTAGGACGTATACTCTAATAATATCTCCTCCGGCACTCAATTTCACTACTGATATCATTCTTGTAAAGGTGATCTCTCAGAGTATACGTCCTACTCAGATGGATCTCTTAGAGTATCCTCTCCGGTTGGGTTGTGTTCTGAGCCATCCGTTCTCACACTTAAAATACATATGAATTAGAACTGTGTTTTGTATTTTCGGCGAACCCAGGGATTGGATTCCGTATTTTGTATTTTGGTTTCTGTATTTTGGCTCCAGCTCCATTTGTATTAATCTACGGTACGACATGGTGATCAGGACATGGTCCCTGCAGCCATTCGACTGGCGAGGCAGAAACTATGTAGCCGTAGATAAAGTTGACTGTCATCCGACCCTCATCCCTCGGCAATGATGATACGACAACCTATCACTATATCTTATATAGTAGTAGATGATGTCTTAGTATTACATTATGTGAGTTCATCTTGATTCTGTTACATTCTTCAGATACTAGATACGATAAGAACATATACTACACCATATGTACAGAACATAGATGATTCACACTAATGTATGCTAGAATGAATCTTGGGTTGTGTTCTGAGCCATCCGTTCTCACACTTAAAATACATATGAATTAGAACTGTGTTTTGTATTTTCGGCGAACTCAGGGATTGGATTCTGTATTTTGTATTTTGGTTTCTGTATTTTGGCTCCAGCTCTATTTGCATTAATCTACGGTACGACATGGTGATCAGGACATAGTCCCTGCAGCCATTCGACTGACGAGGCAGAAACTATGTGCCGTAGATAAAGTTGACTGTCCTCCGACCCTCATCCCTCGGCAATGATGATACGATAACCTATCACTATATCTTATATAGTAGTAGATGATGGCTTAGTATTACATTATGTGAGTTCATCTTGATTCTGTTATATTCTTCAGATACTAGATACGATAAGAAATGGACAGTGAGAAATGGACATTCTGAGAACTGGATATTGTGTGATTGTTGTAGACTTGGTTATAGGGACTGAAACCTGTGTACAGCGAGAAATGGACATTCTGTGATTGTTTGGATCCTATTCTACAGTGAGAAATGGTTATCTTTTTAAACTGCAGGGAGAAATTGACATTCTGTATTTTATTTTTTTTATTTTTTTGCAGATTTAGCGACGTTTACCGACGTCCACCGACGTACGTTTGCGTCAGTAAACGTTGGTAAATCTATAATATTTTCTGGGTACCGACGTTTACCAACGTCATTATACGTCGGAGAACGTCGGTAAACGTCGGTGCACGTCGGTAATAATCCCAGGAATTCCCAGGATTTTACCGATGTGTAGTGACTTTGAACACGTCACTAAACTACCGACGACATGAAGGTAATCGTCGGTATAGTTACCGACGCGTAGCGACGTGAAACACGTCGCTAATATACCGACGACACGACGGTAGACGTCGGTAATATACCGACGTATATATACGTCGGTAAACGTCGGTACTTGCGACGTTTGGCGACGTTTTGAAGATCAGCGACTTATATTTCCGCGACCAGCCCAAAACGTCGGTAATTTCGTCGCTAAATATTTTTAGCGACGAAAATTGTCGTTTTAGCAACGTCTTTAGGCGTCGCTAAAACGACTTATTCTGGTAGTGCTTTGAATGAGACTCCCTATTATTCATGAAGGGAAACTTGACCACGTCGTCGATGCGATCAAGCTCGTTGGCGACCGCGACACTAGTGTCACTTTGGCAACCTCTCCAGAGTGTTTGGGCCAATTCCTTCACCTTTTGAGACTGTAAATGAAAGTATAAGTGAATTAAGTCTACAAACATGAAAATCTCAATCTAATTACAAATACGAAACTCACCATCCTCACCAACCCAGCATACAAGACATTTTTGGAAGGAAGAGCTCCAATTGCTCCGACGGCCACGAGACTCGGGTTTGTAGGGACATGCAGTTTCCTCCCGCATATGAGCATCATGCAGTTACCCACCCCCCTCCATATGAGCAACATAGAGTACCAACCCTCCCCCATCCCCCTCCCCCCCATTTTCTCCTCTATATCTCATTACATTATGACTGCCACAGGCCTGACAGTCCTAATGTATTCAAACCCGACTGTTGTAGTCGAACGGCCAAAATGAGATGCTCGTTTGTCGTCTTCTAGGGTTAGGGTTTCAAGAAAAAATGTGGGTTTGTCGTGTTCGAAAATTTCTTTCATGAACCATAAAGAGATTCTAAACCTAATTTATCAAAACTTTTTAGAGAATTAAAAATATTCTAGGGTTTTGAATAGAGTGTACAAAATTCTTGAAGAAATTAGGGGAAAACGTACCTAGATTCCGGTTGCTTCGACTTGCGTGTCACCTCTTCGAATCTACGAATGTTGTTGAAGAAATCTTGGTGGAGGAATTGGGAGTGGAGTGGTGGAGGAGAAGAAAGTAGGGTTTTGGGAGAGGGAGAGTTCTCTTTTTTTTCTTTTGGTGGAGAGAGAGTGTAGAATGGGTTATGGGAAGGAATGAAGGATTTGGGGGGTTGGGCCGTCCCCTAGCCAAATGTGGGTGCCCCCTAGCAAAATCTCCACCTCCTTGGGCTGCCCCCAAGTAAGGGTTGCCCCCTAGCAAAAATGGTGGTGCCCTTAGAAAAAACCAAAAAGTAATAATAAAAACTACGAAATATTTGTTGGAATTGGGTGGGATTTCTAACATATGTGGAGAATACTCCAGAGTGGAATGAGCGGCATATGTACGTCTTGCAAATGTGTTATTATATTTTCTGTGTACTCTGTTATTGTTGTGTTTCAGATAACTTTATGATCCTGTCTTGTGCGAACGCAACTTAGATTCGCACCGCATCACGTCCGGGAGACGAGAGTGACAGAGAGTCCAAAAGTTTTGCAGAGGCTACGAAATACAAACACATGCAAGAGTGGATGCAGGCCATGCAGGAGGAGATGAGTTCCTTACAGTCAAACTCTACTTATGAGCTGGTACGGTTGCCCAAAAGACAAGAAGGCTTTGAAGAGTCGATGGATGTTCAGAGTGAAGCAGACGGATGATGCTACTCGCTTTCGATATAAAATAATTCTGGTAGTTAAAGACTACGGTCAGCGGAAGGACGTAGATTTCGATGAGCGTCAGTCGTCAAGTTGTCGTCTATTCGGATGGTGCTAGCATTGACAGTCAGTCTCAACTTAGAGGTTGAACAAATGGACGTGAAGACGATATTCCTCTACGGTAATTTAGAAGAGGATTTATACATAGAGCAGCCAGAGGGATTCTACAGAAGGGCAAGTCACAATTGGTCTGTCGGTTGAGTAAGAGTCTGTATGGTCTGAAGCAGGCTCTGAGGCAGTGATACAGAAAGTTCGAGTCATTTATGAAAAAACATGGTTATGCACGGAAGACTTTGGACCACTGTGTGTTTGTGAAGCACTTTGCTGAGAAATATTTCATCACATTACTAGTACTCTATGTGGATGATATGCTATGATGGATCGAAATGCCATCAGAATAGCGAAATTGAAGCACCAATCGGGTGCGGTCTTTCTCTATGAAAGATTTGGGCACATCGAAGACTATTCTTGGGATATAGATCATCCGAGAGAGAGTCCAAGCTGTTTCATGATTTGTCCCAAAAGAAGTATATTCATCGAGTATATTGACTTTCCATATAATTAAAACTTCCATATATATGGTAACCCTAATTCAAGGATTACAACTTTTGAGAGAGAGAAAGGGCATTGAAGGCTATTGTGAAGAAGAGATCGTTCCGGGTAATTCTTTTCGACCTTTCTTGGTCTTCAGAGTTTAATCAGATTTTTTTTTTCCCTTTCAAGTAGTGGTTCCGTTTTGGATCAATGAAAAGCTTGTAAGGAGTCGGTGTCATTTCTTATTCCGTTAGTGGAGGCTTTCCAGGTTTGAACTCCGATCG
The DNA here is from genome assembly GCA_029216955.1 of Iris pallida. Classification (NCBI taxonomy): domain Eukaryota; kingdom Viridiplantae; phylum Streptophyta; class Magnoliopsida; order Asparagales; family Iridaceae; genus Iris; species Iris pallida. The sequence continues at coordinate 112,094 of JANAVB010004799.1, forward strand.
TCCGTGATTTTTTCCGTAAGAATTTTTCACGTCAAAAAATGTTGTGTTTGCGTTTGGCTTTCTGTATGATTTTGGCGATTTAGTTTTATGTGCTTTTTTTTCGGTTCTCTCACGGTCTCTTTGGTTTTGGGGGAACGATTTTCGCGTTTGTTTCCAATAACATTTACTGCATATATTTTTTTGGTTTTTGCAACAAATGCACCATTTATAGCAAAACAAACAAATACTCGTAAATGGTGACAGCCCCACTCACAACAACACTAGTAACACTAGTTACAGCCAACCAAACAATCCTTTTGTGTGACATAGGCCGCCCGGCGGGAGGCCACATGAGAGGCAATTAGTTAGGCTGAAGAACACATCCTGAGAATTTCGCTCAGGCCTGAGGCACTCAGATGCAGGGGCAGCTCAATGTGCTCTTCAGTGCATGATAGAGATGTATGCATTGTTCAAAGCACATAAGGACAGCAAGAGGCAACAAGAACAACATCTAGGTTGGCCGCACCATATGAACGGAGCTCAAGGCGTTCTGTAAGAGAGTCCCGTGGCTAGAGACTTGGAGCTTTTCCATAACCTCTGTTAGTAAGCCTAACAATGCATATATAAAAACGGAGCTGCTACGTTGCCCGCGGTTTGTAACCGTGGGTGTGACCGCCGGCCTCGGATGGGGCTTGACGATAGCAGGGGGTACCAATGGCAGGCCGCCATGTTGGCCGACGGTCACACCCGCGGTTACAAATCGCGGATAAAATATTATTTCCGATATAAAAAGTACCAAGAAATTATCTAGTCAAATTTTCAATATACTGCCACATGAATTATTCAACTTTGCTCATAATCTAAAGAGAGAGTAACCATGAGCACGACTCCAGAAAGTGCCTCAACTGAACTGATTATAGCAAGCTCTAGTGGCACGTTCTCGATCAAATGTTGCGCAACCAAGTGGGAGAAAAGACGCTCTGGGATCAAATCCCAGTCGAAAGTCTTTGCTTTCATAAAATCTCTCTAATATCATTTGTACAGATAAGACATACATCTGAATATTCAATACATTTGGGTGAAAATAGGTTAATTTTACAGTTAATTATGTCAAAGACCATCACACTACTATCGGCAAAAGAAGGGGGAAAAACATAAATATCACTAAATGATCATTCTTTTATAAAAATGGTTACAACAATTCGCTAATTATAACACCGTGTCAAAATAAAGGAACCAAATCCCAACAATCAATCATACCTCAACTTGTGGATTAAGACGGTAAAGGCTCATAATCTAGAAGCCTGGTATAGTAGCCCAATGCCTTTACTACATCTTTCACTGAACATTACAATGTCCCAGTTATTGAAAAATGGGGTAGGCATACAAACTTAATGAACATATATATCAAACTCTTCTGGATAAATCAACGCCTAACATCTGCTGCCTTAGTATCATCACCCCATGGCTGGCTGATTTGTATATCGATATGTCCTTATTGATGTCGGTTGCCAGGAGGAGAACAACACTCAAGCCATCAAAATTGGAGCTTCCATGTTCACGCACAGTAAAAAACAAATTAGACAAGATAACAGTATCAACTTGCCGACGGTTGACTGCCTTTCATACAGGAACAACCTCTTCAGGTGCTTTCTCTGCAAACTGCAGGTTAACAGGGGGAAAAAAATGTCATCAGTATCATTTTAAATCTTGTGTTTCAGATATTTAGATCACAATCCGCAGTTTGTTTTGTCAATGTCTTCAAAAGACTATTAGATCTACTCAACACATTGTATGTAACCATTCATTTGGAGTCGCTTTATGAAACAAGTCAGACCCTAGCTATTTGAATTTAGATTTGTTGATAATTGAAATGATGTCAATCAAAATGAAGGGAAAGTAATCTACATGCAAGTGAATTACTTTGATCCTTAGGATAAGATTTCAATCCAGAATATACACGTCTACTCCATGTTGATCTGTATCATCACTTGGATTAGCCATAGATCAACAGTGCTCGAGTATATGTACAGTTTTTTAAGACATTGAGAATCTAAACCATGGATCATCATCTAAACAATAAAAAACAAAAGGTAGGAAGTTTTAGTTGCTTCACTATATTATGTACACCATAAATTCAACATTTCATTGCCATAATTCTTCAGTGACAAATGGCATGAAAGGGTGTAGTAGCTTAACTATGTTCTCAAAGACATATAGAAGAACTCCTTGTGTTATATTAGCAACCGATTGACTTTCAGCGTGGTAAAGACGACTTTTGCTACCTTCTATGTACTTAGTGAAACAAGTGAAACCTAGTAAGTAGCAGCGTAATGCAACAAGAAAGTGCAAATTGGTTACATAATATTAACACAAAAAATGAAGCATTTAAAACAGTGAACATAACAGAATTACAAGTTAGAGCATGCCTGGCATGGTTGGAAAATTAATTTTCATTACAAGAAAATGAAAAGATACCTCCATGATGTGACAAATACCAAGTAAAATATGTGAATAACTGAAAAACTATTCTACGAACTGATTACAAATTTTGGATAAAAAAGTTTATAATCTATCTTTGAGAAGTATTTGTGCCTTCAAATTGCATTAGTATGTTATAATTTCTCAATAGAATCTAAAATTGTTATATGAAGGTAGATAGTGCTAATTAGGGTGTAGAACCAAACGACAGATGTAAAAGGACCCGCACCCTATGAGCAACAGTTTAACACAAAATAACGTGATTGCCCATACAACCACATGCAATGCTGTACTAGTCCTTTGAAACAGCAGTCCATTGTACAAGACATGAACTTGAAAAAGTAGGCTCAATCACACACCAAGTAGGAGAAACAAGTTACATTAAGGATGTGAAGTAACAAAGTGTTTTTTGTGCACATGTTGCTCGCATAGGAAGACTAAAGTAACAAAGTGGGGAAGCATGAAAGAGAGGCTTCTTATCATGCATATACTTAATCCAAGGTCACTAAGAGATTTTCTAGCATATTATCATTGTTACAAAAGAAACCAAACGTTGAAGCATGGGTGGCGTAGTTTAAACTGATATGATTTTGAAAAGGATATGGCCCTTAACAAAGCTGAATGGAAGAAAAGGATATGGCCCTTAACAAAGCTGAATGGAAGAAAAGGATTCAAGCAACCGGCTCCATAATTTCAGGATAATTGCTTTGTTGTTGTAGTTGTTGTTGTTGCTGACATGACGTTGTTGTTGTTGTCGTCAATCCACCGTAAACAAAGGGTGTCATCCAAAATGACGGCAAAACTGGACACATGTATCCTGGAGGAAGAAGGCTCGGCATAGTCTTCACACGAAGATAGATTGTGAAGATACGAACCTCTGCAGATCATGCATTAGCAAGAGTCTCTAATCCCCATTTTCCAATGTAGAGAAATGGTATATGGGATGGCCGTGATTGATAGACAGAGAGAATAAGAGGAAGCAAAGGATTGTTTCTAGAACTTTAGAGGGAAAAAGTTCTCCAAATAAGTGTACTAAATCCCCTCCTTCCACCTCGAGAAAAGAGTAAAAATAACTCAAAATAAATTGCTATCTCCGACCTGCTGCTGCCACCGGTACACCGTTCAGTTGGCCGAAGAGGACAAAAACTAATACGCTAAACCTACCTACCTATCTAACCTATCCATCTATCAATGTATCAGTGAGACAAACCAGAATGGTGACACTTAATACTCGGGGGTTAGCCCCTCCAAGTTCCAATCGTGGGACCTTACCTTCTCAAGGAAGGCTCTCATGTAGTCCTTAATTCACTTGTTGAAGCTCACTTCAAGAACATTACTTCTCCTCTGGGGTGACTATATTCTACCAACAAAGCTTCTGCCACAGAATCAGGAAAAGTTTGCAGCATCTTCTTAGATAAATATGCACATTGCAATCAACTACGCAATCAAACATGACCGGCATAAACATAAAGAAACTACTCAAGTAATGTGTAGAGTCATCTTGCCAGTCAGCAAAATCACCCCTGAAGAAATAATAGATTTCCCTACCAGCATCTCCAGAGAAAAACTTGTCATAACTTGAGGTTACATTGTCAATCAGCTCATGAAGTTCTGAAACCTACAATAAAGCCTCTTTCCCCAGTATATCACAGGTGCACAGAGAAAAAGAAAGGAAAAAGAAAAGAAAAAAACAAGATGACAAGAAGCACTTACCACCCAACATTCTGGTAATGGTAGATTGAGGAGCATTTCTTCTACATCAAACTGGACGGAACAGTATGCTTGAAATTATTATAGAGAACAAATGTGATGCTTAAAATACTTGCTGTGGAAGGATAGATAAACTGGAAATGTTGCTTATGATAAAAAAAAACCAAATGTATAATAAATTTACTCTAGTGACTGAATATATAAGGGTGTTTGTCATCAAAACTGCACAGCTTCTGTGGCTTACAATAAATTCAGATCATTAATTGAGCAAACATAAGTATTTCCTTTAAGTTCATTGTATCAAACCTCACAGTTCTTTTTTTTCCTTTCTATCAAGATCGCTCATTTGCATAGGACTTAGGATGCTGGTCCTAAATAACATGAGCTTAAACTGCAAAAAAAACATTCATCTAGGATACCTTCTTGGCAAGTTTAATGATAATCTATTACCTTTGTCCAAAGCCAACTTGGTCAGGAACTCAGATCACTTTCTGTACGGCCAACTTGAAATTTAAATCTTGCCAATGAAATGCCCCTGAAAACCCATTATTTTGTTTTAATAATTGCTCCTTGGTTGCATGAGCTTAAACTACATATTCAAAAAAGGTAGGTCTACTTGCCGGCCAACTAGCCGCATAGGTATTATGGAATGACGCTCTCATGCTCATAGCTACCTTGCCTAGGGATTTTGCACCAACACAGAGGGTTAGTGTAGGTCAACAGACAGTCATAGATCATAACTTGGTCAAATCTTTTAGGGAGCATTCTTGAGCTTGATAGCCAACCTGATGGGAGACGGCTTGGATGATGACAACAATGATTTGTAAAAGGTTGAAATCTATTCCAGTCTTTAGGAATCGTGTAATAAAGCATGAATTTAGCTTAAGCACGTGAAGAGAGAGGTGTAATATCTGGAACAAAAATCCTGAAATAATGGCAAGATAAGAAGACAACAAAGGGACAAAATGATAAAATGCACTAAACCCACAAAGTCGGGTAGGGAAAGCAGACCAATTTATATTATTATGCTTTAAGGACAAGACAAAATTAGTCTGGGTTCTTTTATCCAAAATATAGAATTTTCACATATTATCCAATTGTGCAAGACTAGTCCACTAACATTGCTTGTTTATAAGAGATGCATACAGTGCGCCGTGTGGTATAGCAACAGAAATGAAAATGAAATGCCAACCCCAGTCACAACTAGCTTGATCCAAGCGTTCTGAATTAATAATAATGATGTTAAGGTTATTAAAGGCACACCGCAGCACAAAGGATGTAGAGGATGTGTGTGTGTGTATTGAAAGAAAAAAGAAAAAAAAAACTTGATTTGTGTTGTAGGAGGAACTAGAGGTATGGCTTCACATAAGTAAAAAAAAAAGGAGAACAAACTAGAGAAGGGCAGGTTTGGGTTACACAGGTAATGTACAGGATTCTGATAGGTAAGCGATGAAGGGGTTGAAAGCAAAACATCAAATAAAAAGAAAAGAGAGCGAGAAGAAAAAATAGAGCACTAGTAATGATAATAATAATAATAAATAACAGCAAAAAAATTCAATGGCAGATAATAATTTGTTAGTCCCGGGGCTTGATCAAAGATGGTAGACTCGATGTCGAGATCAGAGGTTCAACAAACGTTCACCTTCTGATTATTCTCGAGATCCAAGAGGAACACTATAATATAAATCTGATTACAAAAGCAACAATAATCAGAAAGAAAATCTCACGTTCTTCCTCGCAATCGTAGTTGCTGACGGACAGAACTGAGTTCAGAAAATAAATCTCACGTTCTTCCTTGCAATCGCAGTTGCAGACGGACAGAACTGAGTTACAACTCAGATGAAGGAGAAGAAAGAAGAAGAGGAAAGGTTCTTGCTGGGGTGATTAAGATCACCGTTGCTCAAAGCAAGATTCGTCCCAACACGATCTGCTCCCAGGAACCAGTAAGTTCACGAAGAACTTCTGGAACGCTCGTAAGTCAATATTTGAGACTTGAACGGGCTTCCTGGACTTTACAGACTCCCTTAACTCTCTTCTTGGTGCATCTTTCAAAGGAAGCCAAGGGGCTCTATTTATAGAGTGGAGTTGAGACTTCACCTCTTCTCCTATCCGATGTGGGACTAAAATAAATACTCAAAAATAGAGTTTGATATTTTAGATCATCCCACAATCAGCATAGTAGTGTGCCAGTCCACGCCTACCCCCCGAACACTCCCGTGCATGCACGAGACAACCTGGAGTCCGTATCCGAGTCCGAGTCCGCACAACAAAAATCAACTTGCATCCTTGTTGGAATTAATCTTTTTTCCTTCTAGGAAAATACTCCCACATGGCACACACTTGTGCCCCACCACACCTCATGTGCACACCTCAACACAAGCAATGCATTATATTGAGATACTCACCATTTGGTGTAGCCGATGTGGGACTATCTTTTCTAGTCCAAAGGCAAAAACACCAACAATCCCCCACATATCTCAATATATGGGTTGAGCGTTCCCCACAGTGACTGTCCATCATGTATTAGGAGAGATGTCGCTACGACTTGAATCTTTCCGCATAGGTTAAATAACAGCATGATACAAGAATGGACTAAGCCTTGAATTCTGCATCATAACTGCAATTCTTCCTACTCACATAATGACATCAACTGTGCTTCTGGCAGCACATTGAAGGCCTTGTACCAGCCTGATTTCAGTGTATAATTTTTGGGCGTCTACAAGTTTGCCCTCAAGAGACGGCCTAATATCTCTGTCCATACACTATAGGTGAGTTCTTTATAAAGAGATATGGCATGAAGCATTGCGCTTCTTTGCGATGCTACGCCGCTATGACATGGCTTAAAGCCGAGGCTTTACCCCACCTGAGTACCTCATCGTAGTGTCATACTACTGTAGCATGAGGTCACATGCCTCTTTGTAGTGCCAAACTACCCAGCATGAAGCCTTGCGCTTCCGTGCGGTGTTACGCCGCTATGACATGGCTCACAAAGCCGAGGCTTTACCCTACCTGGTACCTCTTCGTGGTGTCATGCCACTGTAACATGAGGACATCGTCCTCTTTGTAGTGCTGTCTACCTCTCTTTATTACGATTATCATACAGCATTAAGCTACCTGCCTATTTGCGGTGCTACTCCGCTGTGACTTGGCTTGCAAAGCCGAGGCATTACCCCTACCTGGGAACCTCATGGTGGAGTCACCCCACTGTAGCATGGAGTTACACTCCTTGTAGTGCTGCGCTACCGTGCTTCCTGTAAAGCACTCCGGGCATTCACTCTGCCTGAGAACTCATTAAGGCATTTAAGCCAACCTTCCCACAGGATCCGTTTCCGCAGAAAACAACAGTAGACAACAGTGGTTGTAGGTCCGTAATCTCTCCATGTCACAGAGGACAAGTACCCACCGTTCCTGATATTCTTCTGGTTAATAGTCCTCCCTTGAACCAAAAGCTAGATGCCTAGTAGATTTCTCTTTGAACTAATAGCATAAAACTTTATGGCAGGATTGTAATAACACAATATCAGAATGCCTTCAAGTCCATTTTACAAGCTGTGTCATCGACCAGCTGGCGCTTGAGGTCCTTGGTGAACGGATCCGCCAGGTTCTCCTGACTCCGAACATCAATCACTGCAATAACACCCCTCTTGATGAGATCGTGTACTGCCCTGTGCTTCAACCGCACAGTCCTCTTCTTTCCGTTGAAGAGGTTATTTGATGCCACCGCCGCAGTCGCCTGATTGTCGCAGTATATCGACATCACCGGTATTTGCGCCCCAACCACTAAAAGATCATACATGAGCTCCCAAAGCCATTATGCTTCCTCCGCTGCGGTATCAAGTGCAAAGAACTCAGATTCCATGGATGACCGCGAGAGCATAGTCTGCTTCTTCGATTTTCACGATATAGCAGCTCCACCCATTGTGAAAATGTATCCACCTGTGGACCTCTCGCTCTCCACTTCTGAGCACCAACTGGCATCACTGAAGCCTTCCACTACCGGTGGATCTCCGCTGTAGTACAGTACATATGTCTGAGTCTTCTTGAGATATCTCATAACCCGTTTCACAGCTTTCTAGTGCTCAATGCCTGGATTGCTCGTGAAACGACTCAGCATTCCCACGGCAAAAGGTATGTCAGGCCTTGTGGCAGTAGTGGCATACATCAAACTTTCGATTACGCTTGCATACTCCAGCTGCCTGACGTCTTCCCTTGAATTAGGCTTCAGTTTCAGATCACACTTGTACAACGTATCGATCCCTGGAAGATCCTGATACCTGTAACGAGTGATCATCTTCTCAACATAATGAGACTGTGATAGCGTTAGTCCAGTGTCTGTCCGGATGATCTTGAGTCCCAAGATAACATCAGCATCCCCAAGTCCTTCATACTGAACTTCGTCGTTAGGAACATCTTTGTCTCCGTGACACAGCTTATATCCGTACCTAGAATTAGCATGTCGTCCACGTATAGACAAACGATGAATCCTCTTCCGTCAGCAAACTTCGTATAGACATACTTGTCTGTTTCACTGACCCTGTAGCCATTTGACCTTATGACTTTGTCAAACTTCTCATGCCACATTTTGGGAGCTTGTCTTAAACCGTACAGAGATTTCACCAACTTGCAGACTCTGTCTTCAAGACCTTTGATGACAAACCCTTCTGGCTGTTGCATGTAGATCTCTTTGGTCAGCTCGCCATTCAGGAATGCCATTTTCACATCCATCTGATGTATCACCATATTATGTATCGCTGCGAGAGCAATCAACATTCTGATGGTGGTCATCCGGGCTACTGGAGCATACGTGTCAAAGTAGTTGATCTCCTACTTCTGAGAAAACCCCTTGGCCACCAACCTGGCCTTGAACTTGTCAATAATTCCATCTGCTTTCATCTTCTTCTTGAAGATCCATTTGCATCCGATGGGTTTCGCCCCTTCAGTAAGATCAACCAACACCCAAGTGTTATTTGAGGTAATGGAATCAATTTCATTGTCAATCGCCTCCTTCCAGAAAACATCATCTTTGGTATTCATCGCCTCATCATAGGTAAGCGGATCTGCTTCCACATGATAGGTGATGAAGTCATCTCCGAAGTTTTTCGGCCTCCTCGCTCGCTTCGACGACGGCTCAGCGAGTTCTGGTTCAACCGTTGTTTCAACAACAACATCTTCTTGGACTACTTCTTTATTGAAAGCTTCAGTTTCTTGCGCACCCTTATTGTTCTCCGGTTTATCCGTAAGAACAATATTCTTGTGCCTTGCAAATTGTCTTCACGAGATTCGATGATATGATTTGACTCAATATCAAGAAATCTCCGAGCATCACTCTTCTCGGCATACCCCAAGAAGATCGTCTTTGTAGTCCTAGTCCCCAGCTTCTGAATCTTCAGATCTGGGAGCTTCACATAAGCCAGAGACCCCCACACTTGAATGACATTCAAGTTAGGTCTGACTTTGAACCAGTGTTCATGAGGAGTTACGTCCGAAGTTGCATACGGCACTATTTAGAATAAAAGTGGTCGTCAATGCAGCTTCTCCCCATTAGCATTTAGGAAGACCCGTAGTTAGCAGCATTGAGTTCATCATTTCTGTCAACATTCTGTTCTTCCTCTCCGCTATCCCGTTAGATTGCGGAGAATACGGAGCAGTAGTCTCGTTGATGATTCCATGTTCTTTGCAGAACGATGCGAATTCATGAGACCTATACTCTACATCTCGATCACTTCTGAGTAGTTGTAGATCGGTTTAACGTTCAGCTTCAGCCCTGAAGTCTCTGAACTACACGAATGCTGCGTCCTTCTACTTGAGAAGTCATACGAACGTGCACTTCGAGAAACACTTCGAACCGGCCTCTGTGGAGAATTGATAAAAGTCACAGATATCTGAGTGTACTAACTCCAGATGATCAGTACTTTAGGTCAATCGTCTGAGCAGCTTCCCAACAGTCTTGTATCTGCACAGACCTTAAACTCCTCCACCTCCTTACCCCCACATTCCGAAGATAAGGTCTCGGTAGGACAGCTTGAGTCTGCTTCTGTCATAGAATAACTCTCAGTCCACTCAATGAAGTAACTTCATCGCCATCAGCAGAAGTTCGAACATTCCTTCAGCACCGAACATCTTTTCGAAGCATATTTCTCGCCAAAAAATTACCATCTGGCTAGTACGAATGTCCATCTTTCAAGTCTGTATCGGATAACAGACTTTCTGATATCAGATCGCCAAAAAATCTATGGTACGAGCAACACGCATTCCAGTGTCCTTGTCGGTGGTTAATAACCACTGTCTCGATCTTCAGAACTTCTGCTAGATATATGTTCGCCATCGAGACCTTCGTCATAACATGGCTCGTCCTTGGTGAACAGCTCCTTTGAGAGCACACGTGGTCAGATGCACTAGTGTCAGACCACTAGTCAGCTACCACGCTAGATAACTCAACCTGTGCAACACTAGCAACCAAGTTAAGTAATTAAAATAACCAAGTTTAGCTATACCTGCTATTTTGGTTTGGGCTTGGATTTGCATTCACTCATGTAGTGGCCATTCTTGTCACAGTTGAAGCAAGTCACGTGGGACTTGGACTTCTGTTGCTTGAACGAAGGACCGTTCACTTTTAGATTTAGTGGAGTCCTTCTTCTTGTGATGAGAAGCCACCTGCTTTCCCTTGAACTCTCTTGTCTGCACCAAGTTGGCTTAGCCAGTTGTTTAGACAGAGAGTCCATCTTCTGTTGAGATCGCATTTCGTCCTCAACGTGGATCTCTTGTAGAAGATCTTCCAAGCTAATGTCCAGCTTCTTCCGATGCATTCTAGCATAGAAGTTGCTCCAACCAGCAGAAAGTTTCGAGACTATCCCTCCAACGACAAACTTGCCGACGAGGGACATTTTCTCGTCATCTAACTTCTGGCGCAACTTCAGAAATTCCTTTACTTGAGGTAGCATCGCCATCTCGTCATCGAAGAGCCACTTGTGGTACTTCTCGACGATGAAGATTTATGAACTGTTCTCATCATCTTCATATAGCTTACCCAAAGAATCCCAGATCTCTTTGGCATTCTCCTTCTTGGAATATGACTCAGCCAGAGAGTCTTCCATAGAATTGAGAATCAGCCGTTTACATATGCTGTTTTCTCTCTTCCATTTGCTCTGCTTGACGAGTGCAGCAGCAGTAGCATCGGCAGTTCCTCCTTCTGGAATCGTCGGTTCATCCTCAATCAACACATGGTCTACGTCCACGAGTTGAAGATTAAGGGTGACCTTCCTCTTCCAGATTTGAAAATGTTCTCCGTCGAATTTCTCCAACTTGTTAAAGCTGGTATCGATGAGAGAAGCACGAGAGTTTTCCATCTACAAGGATCTTGCTTTGAGATTGTTAGTCCCGGGGCTTGATCAAAGATGGTAGACTCGATGTCGAGATCAGAGGTTCAACAAACGTTCACCTTCTGATTATTCTCGAGATCCAAGAGGAACACTATAATATAAATCTGATTACAAAAGCAACAATAATCAGAAAGAAAATCTCACGTTCTTCCTCGCAATCGCGGTTGCTGACGGACAGAACTGAGTTCAGAAAATAAATCTCACATTCTTCCTTGCAATCGCAGTTGCAGACGGACAGAACTGAGTTACAACTCAGATGAAGGAGAAGAAAGAAGAAAGAAGAAGAGGAAAGGTTCTTGCTGGGGTGATTAAGATCACCGTTGCTCAAAGCAAGATTCGCCCCAACACGATCTGCTCCCAGGAACCAGTAAGTTCACGAAGAACTTCTGGAACGCTCGTAAGTCAATATTTGAGACTTGAACGGGCTTCCTGGACTTTACAGACTCCCTTAACTCTCTTCTTGGTGCATCTTTCAAAGGAGGCCAAGGGGCTCTATTTATAGTTGAGACTTCACCTCTTCTCCTATCCGATGTGGGACTAAAATAAATACTCAAAAATAGAGTTTGATATTTTAGATCATCCCACAATCAGCATAGTAGTGTGCCAGTCCACGCCTACCCCCCGAACACTCCCGTGCATGCACGAGACAACCTGGAGTCCGTATCCGAGTCCGAGTCCGCACAACAAAAATCAACTTGCATCCTTGTTGGAATTAATCTTTTTTCCTTCTAGGAAAATACTCCCACATGGCACACACTTGTGCCCCACCACACCTCATGTGCACACCTCAACACAAGCAATGCATTATATTGAAATACTCACCATTTGGTGTAGCCGATGTGGGACTATCTTTTCTAGTCCAAAGGCAAAAACACCAACATAATTAGAAGGAAGAAGATAAATAGTTTAGATTGAGAACCAAGAACCATGAGAGGCTTCAGATTTCATAACGAACAAAACATGAAGAAGACTTTATGTTTTTTTCCTTTTGATATGTGAGAGTCATTTTCAAATTCTCTCATTGACGATCCAAAGGTGGTCCTTAATTAAAACAAATCCATTGGTTAGTAAAATAAAAATATAAAAGGAAATGTATAATTCATATATACGTGAGCATGCCTCAAGTTGGGCATGAGCCTCGCCATGAGGCTCCAAGAGACGTGTGCCTCACAAAAGGAAGCCTCGCTCCACATGTACTAACGTACTGAGGTTAGAGCCTCATATCCACACACAAAATCCGGAAGGTGAGAGCTTGATACTAATCATACCTCTAGATTTAGTTGTTTTCCTTGCAATTGCTAATGAAACCTCGAGTCACTAAAATCACAGCCCGTTTACCTCTAGCAACAACTCCCATGATAAATGAAAATCATAGCATAATAATAGTTAGGGCCAGGTTTAGCCGTAATTAGACTTTGGGTACTGTATTTGTCCGTTTTAGACTTTGGGTACTCCAATTTTTTAAGCGACATATTTTAGTAACGAAATTGGACTTTCAGTGACGCAATGAGTATTTTAGGGTATACTTGGATTAAGGGTTAAGAGAGTTAAGGGAAAGTTAAGTGGAGGGGGGGGGGGGGGGGGGGGGGGGGGGGGAATAAAAACCATGCTTGGTTTGAGGGTGGAGGTGTAGGAGGGAGGGACATAGAGGGTTAAGTGAAGGTCTGTTTAACCCTCTTTTGTCTATTTTTTCAACCCCCAAAATCAGAGGGTTAACGAGGGGATTGAGGAATTTTTTTTAAAAAGTCATAAATATCCCTTATTTGTCCTATAAAATAGCACAACTTTTTTCATCATTTTTTCTTGCTTTCAACATGCTCCTATATTTTGACAAGTTCTAAATAAACTTCCAATAAAATTTGATTTTATGACATATATAATAAGGGTATTTTGGTAACTATAATATGTTTTATTAATCCTTCTCTTACTCAAAACCTCCAATCCAAGCAAGAGTTATTAAACACACCCCACTTAACTCTTCCTCCAATCCAAACAAGGTTATAATATGTATTGACTCTACTCCCTCTCACTTAACTCCCCTTCACTTAACCCCACGTAACTTTGCTTCTTTTTTTTCCCTCAATCCAAGTAGACCCTTATTGATGAACGTTCGTCACTAGAATGTGTCACTAAAAAAGTTCGAGTACCCAAAGTCTAAAACGGACAAACCCATGATACCTTTATACAAAATAATCCTAATAGTTGACCACATTCTTGAGTTCTTGTGGCTGGAATAACAACCAATCCTAGTATCCAAGATTAGTCTACAATTTGTGTGAAACTATTCTACAGTCACAGCAAATATGGCAAATGGATTGGGAGTGCCCAGTCTACCTTCACCGAAGTAACTTAATAAATGGAGGGAAGAAAAGCTGGAAGGAACAAAACCTGTCGCATGTTATGTTTGTAGCGGGGCTCGTGCACACTCTCGGGTCATCAAGAAGGCGATCACAAGGTCTCATAGGGAAAGAGGAGAGGAAGAGGGTGGTGTCGATTTTTTTATTTGGTGTCGGAAAGGTCCTCGACATGGGCTGGACACAGCCGCGAACACAACAGCCGCAAATTAGGTTGGGGAACTCCGCGAGGACACAGGGAAGCCACCAAACAGATACTCTAAATTATTAGATAAATTATTACTTTTGTAATGTATATTATAGGGGTGCAACTTGGGCGGGCTAAACCCGAACCCGATCGGATAAACCCGTTAATGGGTTGGGTTAGGGTTGAAGAAATTCGGGTTCGGGCTTGGGCTCGGGTTAAAATATTTGAACCCGGTCAAAAATCGGGTTGGGCTTGGGTTCATGTGTTGGGTAACCCGAAGAACCCGAAACCCGACATACATATAATTTATATATATATTGTTTCATACTACTTAGATAAAAAGTTTAAACTATAATTTTTTTTCATCCGATCATTTCAATTCCTTATCCTAAATCTCATTTCAGTTTTATTTTGTAATGATTGAGGCTTGATTGCTATTTGATTATACATTTAATATTACTCTTGTTTAAAATTATTTCAAATATCATATTAGAGTCCGATAAACCCGATGGACCCGACCCAATCCGAGCCCAACCCGATCCTCCGGGCTTGGTCTTGGGCTTCATATGTTGAACCCGAAGTTGGGTCGGGCTTGGGCTTGGGCTAGACTTATGATCTATCGGGTTGGGCTCGGGTTGACCTCAAACCTGACCCAACCCGCCCGAGTTGCACCCCTAGTATATTAGCACACAATAGTATACTCCAAACAGATATTCCAAATTAATCTCCTCTTTTCTTTTAACTAGGCTACCGTTTTTTTCAGGTGACTATTCATATGCAGGGCCGGTCCTGAATTAATGGGGGCCCTAGGCAAATTTTTAAAATGGGACCCATATATAATATAAAAAAATTGAACTAAAAAAATGACATAGCCAAGACTAGAACCTAGGATCTCTTATGTACAAGTATAACAAACTACCACTACACCACAAATGTTTTGTGATAAAGGAGGATCATATTATATATTAGTTCTATTTTCAATATAAGATTACTAATATATATATACATTTAAATTAATATTTTTGGGCCCCCAAATTTCATGGGGCCCTGGGCGGTCGCCCTGGGCCAGGGCCGGCCCTGTTCATATGTGTGAGCTTTCTTTTTACAATGCTGATCGATGTACGAATTTTATTATCATTAGAATATGAAGCATTTTATTTTCTATTCAAAATAATAACCTTTGAAAAATGGTAAGGACAAAAAGATTTATTATTATTGGAACATGAAGAGTTGTATGAAAGGAGGAGACTTTATAGCATGCAAACTTTATTACTTTTACTATTAAACATAAATGACATGCAAGTTAACACAATAACATCATGTTTATAGAATACTAAAGGGTATTTTAGGAATTCAAAAGTTTCACCACCAACTTTTTCTATTATATAGTAGAATAGATCTCCTCTTTTCTTTTCTTTTTCTTTCCTGTTTGGTCAAAAATCTCCTCTATTTTATTTACCTTCCATATTTGGTAAGAACGATTAAATTTGGTGGACCGAGAAATTAATGTAGAGCAGCTAGGATACGCTCCGAGTGTCTTTTAGTTTTATAGCAATTTTTAAGTATAAACAAGTGATCGTTGCAGCTTTTAAGTAATACAAAATTTGACTAAAAATAAAATGTAGCACTTGAAATATCTTCTATTGTGGATGCTCTTATATAATAAAGGGATTCGGGTTTGAGTGGGAGTAGGAGTCCAAGTCTATTCCGATTAGGGTGGTGAAAAAACCAACTCTAAGGATGATGCAGTGGTTGGAATGAATTTCGGAACCAGGTTCGGAGTTGGGTTGATCCAAGCGGATTTTGAATTGAGTGTCTACTATTTAATCAAATTAAATCATAGGATTAACAAGAATAACTTAAGAAGCACGTGGCAGGTCCCGTTTTAGCTTTAGTGGACACAAACCCAAAACACAGCTAGTAGCGGTCCGTGGATTACGAGTCGGCCTGGCCAGTTAGGCCTAATTTAAATCCCCAAAAATAATACATACTAAACAAAAAGGCCTGCAGATTTGGGGTCGTAGCCCGCCCACTGAACTAACTCTTAAAAAATCATTTTAATTAATTTAGAAATAGGTTTTTATATCCGATAAAAAAAAATTCAACAATTTATTTAATTCTAAAACTAGTTTTAGGGCATATAATACCAAATAAATCTTTAAAAATTCTTCTTCTTTTTTGACAATTTACTTAGGTTATCAGAGACATGTTGGTGAAGCTTCATGGGATTCTACAGTCACCAGTAGTCACATTAATTTAAGGATACCAATAAATTGATTCTTAGAAAATTAATTCATTTAAATTCCAAAAAAAACCCATAAATTTTAGTATAAAAAATGTTCTAAAATTGTATTCTGGGCTAGAATGAGGGTCTTAGACTACTAGTTATAAACTAACTTGAGGATCTCTGGGCTATATTGGTTCAATTAGCGGCTTTTGAATCTATATAGACTTCGTCTAACGATCAAAATATTTTGTATCTCGTTATGTATACTAGATAATGTTTTTAATTGGTATTTCCTAGTAACGGATACTACATATCGCCTTCCTATCCCATGGCTTGATGACATGATCGATATGTTAATTGGTTCCACCATCTTTAGTAAGCTTGATCTTTGTAGTCGATATCACAAAATTTGCATACACTCAGGTCATGAATTGAAAATTGCCAATAGAAGACTTATATGAGCGGCTAGTGATGCCTTTTGGCTTGTCTAATGCTCCTACTACTTTCATGCAACTCGTGAATGAGGTTTTGCATAATTTATTCAATAGTTTTACTTTTGTTTATTTTGATGACATCTTGATTGTTAGCCGCAGTAGTAAAAATTATTTCTCTTACATTCGACAAGAGCTTGAAGTACTTTATGATAATTTGTTGTATTTGAACTTGAAGAAGTGTCGTTTCATGTCATTTAGTACCGTGTTCTTGAGGGCTATGTGATTTCTGACAAGGGCATACATGCTGATGAAACCAATGTAAAAGTTATACTTGAGTGGCCTACATGTTCGTTGCTTTTATGGATTGACCACTTTTTATAGACGTTTTGTGAAGAATTTTACCTAGGGGCGAAGAGATGAAATTAGGGCTAAGGTTAGAAATTGGAGATGATCGAAATTGAAATTTGTATATAAGGATAAAATTGTCTTTTCACACTTATAGTTAGTTGAAAACTACAAAACCATGATATTTTAGAGTATGGCAAAATAAAAAATTAGAATATTTAGTGCATATATATAATGACAAAAAAAATTTTAAGTATTATTTTCTTTGACTTGGCAAATGTCAATGGGGATTCGAACCTACACCTTTTGTGCTGGGGTTCCGTTGCTACCACTAGGTCACAACCCTCGGACAAAATTTGTAATGACCAAAAAATGAAGTAACTTATCTACCAAATAACTATAAAATCCTCTTATAAAACTGTGCTTTAAAAAGAAAAAAGTAACCAATTCCAGACTCGCAATTAAGACTGCCAATGGGTTTGGGTTTATTTAAGATTCAAACCAAAATTCTATAAGCTTTTTGGGTTCTAATTCGAGTTTGTGTCAAAGTCCTTTTCATCTATATATAGGTCATGGGTCAAATTTTCAGACTGACAAATGGATTGGATCAAATTTCAGAGTTTACATAAAACAAAGGGAAGATTTATGAAATGCCCAAAAACTAAAAAAATTTTATGTAAAACCCACCGCTAAAAAAACTTTCATCGCGTGCCCAGAATTAGAGAAACTTATCCAAAGCGGGTTCCAAATGACCCTTTTGCCCTTCCTTTTAATTTATTGGAAACACCCACAAAACTGCTCTTAAAAAAAATGTTTCAATACTCCATCTTCTTCCATACGCTGCTCACTTTCGAATCTAGGTTTTCTCCTCAAAAATCTTTAAAAACTCGTCGGAAAATTTCGGAAAGACCGGGACGAACGGCAAAAGTGCTAAAACGGAGGTCCAAACATCATTTTTTTGCGATTCTAAAATTTCGGAAGGCCGTCTAACTGTGAAACTGTTACTTTCAGTCTCCTCGACGATACGCTCATTTTGCGACAAACAGGACCTCGTTTCGACCTCCCAGTCAAAAGTTATGGCCCTCCAAAGTTTCAACTGACCATAAAATGCAGGAGAATGGCCATTCTCCGTTTAGAACACGAAAAATGTTAATTTTCGCATGAGGGGTGGTCATTCTCCGTATTAGTAACACGGAGAATGGCATTCTTCGTCTTAATTTACACGGAGAATGACCATTCTCCGTGTTAGTAACACGGAGAATGACATTCTCCGTCTTAATTTACACGGAGAATGGTCATTCCAGTGTTAAAACGCAGGAGAATGACCATTCTCCGTGTTAGAAACACGGAGAATGCCATTCTCCGTGTTAAATAAAACGGAGAATGCCATTCTCCGTGTTAAATAAAACGGAGAATGGCATTCTCCGTCCTAATTAAGACGGAGAATGGACATTCTCCGTGCTAAATTAAACGGAGAATGACCATTCTCCGTCTTAATTTACACGGAAAATGTCATTCTCCGTGTAATTTATCACGGAGAATGGTCATACCAGTGTTAAAACGCAGGAGAATGACCATTCTCCGTGTTAGAAACACGGAGAATGCCATTCTTCGTGTTAAATAAAACGGAGAATGTCATTCTCCGTGTTAAATAAAACAGAGAATGGCATTCTCCGTCTTAATTAAGACGGAGAATGGTCATTCTCCGTCCTAATTAAGACGGAGAATGGTCATTCCAGTGTTAAAACGCAGGAGAATGGTCATTCTCCGTGTTAGAAACACGGAGAACGACATTCTCCGTTTTAAATAAAACGGAGAATGGCATTTTCCGTGTTAGTTTACACGGAGAATGGTCATTTACAGTGTTAAAACGTTAATTTAGTTTTTTCATGAATAAAGAGTTTCGTTCTTCTTTCAAAACGATGATAATTCTTATGGAAAAGAAGAAGAAAGATCTTCTCTCCACAATTGACCTAATCGTCGAAAAACTTCAAATGTCTCCACGATGAAGATGATGATGATGGTGATAATGATGACGAGCGATGATCTGAGTTCGACTGAAGAAAAACACACCGAACTACGAACGATTTTTGCGATCTCTGCTGAATATGAGAGCAATGGAATTCAGATTTCCCGTGAAGAAGAAGAAGACGAAAATCGCAATCCAGATCTGAGTTTTTTGAATTCAAATACATATAGATGACCAATTCGCGCGGAGGGGTAGTTTCGGTATTATAAAAATAGCATTTCCCAGCGGGTGGCATCTAAAAAGGAATCTTGAAATATTTAACGTGAAAATACTTAATTCTGGGTATTTCATAAAACTTATGCAGCGGGTGGGCATTTCATAAAAGTCCACCCCGAAATTGGGTTTCTCAGCAATTTCCAGTAAAACAAAACTATTAGTTAATTCATTTCTACTTTTCCGACAACAATTAATATGTATAATACATAGTATATATTGTGAATCTTGATTTATTTGATATTAGGATTAAAATTCGTTCAAATATAGCCAATAAACTGCTCATAGTCTTGTCCATTATGCTATGATGCTGTTTGTATCCGGTTAGATGTTGTTTTTTTTTTAAAATTCAGTCAAGCACCTCTTGATGTTATAATTAATATTTTTAATAAATTTATACTTCTATGAAAAATAAAATAAAAAATAGCAGATGAAACTTGATATTTTCTATAAGTAGATTTGATTTCTTATCAGATTTATGGTTGAGATAAAACTACTTCCAAACTCTTATGATTTTTGGGTTTACTTTTCAACAGGGCCGGCCCGAAACATTTTGATGCCCAGGACTAAATACAAAATGATGCCCCTTCTTCAAAAATATATTGAAAATAAAGTATCATTTTTTTTTTTTTGCATGATACAATAAACCAAAGCGAACTCTTTTGGCCTGGGGCCTGATTATGCCAACTTAACTTAAATTTTGTATCAGGAATATTTCTTGGCAAATGGCAATACTACTTCTGTAGTTAAAAAAATTCCGATGCAATATGTTATTTAACATTTCGTGTTTATGTTTTTTCAATACTAGGATTGAGATATATGGGTTTGTTTGCCTAATTTATCAACAACAGAGAAATTCAATAAACATAAAAAAAAAAAGCCAAAAACAGGAGGAACAAAAGTTACAAGAGGAACAAAAGTTACAAAACATTTCAGTTTGAAAATGAAATCATTGTGAAATCTTAAATGCAAATATTTACGAAAAGATATTCAACACTATGAACCTATAATTTTAAGTGTGAAATCTTAAGTACAAAGATAAACGAAAAGACTCATCGTCATCGGCTCATCGGTATTCAACACCAACGTAGGATCAACTATAACTCACAACACGTAGTGAGCTAAATATACTACAGAAGCTGATTGAAACTTAGTTACTATGAAAATGTGCATAAATATAGATATTACGAAGGAAGACCGAAGATCTATACTACAAACAGTATGTATCCTAATTTTTAAAAGATGCAAAATTTCAAATTTGTGCTTGTGTCTGTACAAAGTAGATTATATGTAAATATAAGTTGAAACTTTCGAAAAATAAACTACATCAATAGAACCCCTCATTGAAAAGATGGAGGCAAAGAGGATTGTCCTCAATCATCAATGACATAGGGAACTAAAAAAACATAATAAAGCCAACATCATGAGGAACAAAAGTTACAAAATATTTCAATTCTCAAAATGAAAGTCTTGCTAAAATATCATGTTCACATTGATACCTCTATCTCACATTTTTGTCTCCTCTTCGGTTAAGGCTCAAGCAGATGCCAGAGAGAGAGAGAGAGAGGAGAGAGAGAGAGAGAGAGAAGCTTGTCTGCCACCGTGGCCTTCTTTGTGTAGTCTTACTTCTTGGAATCCTTGTGAAGGATTCTAGGAGAAGAAATTGAAGAAAATTAAAATTTTGTATTTCAATTATAAGCAAAAGAGAGAACGAAGAGAGAATTAAAATGAAAAATTAAAAAAACACTTATTGCATGGTCATCTGGAATCAGAGCGACGTGAAGAACTTTTTTCCCTCTGAAATGTAAAAGGAGATCTGAAGTGATGGAAAAATTCTTTGAAATTAAAGAGTCGGACGACTATCCAATTCCCATGCGCTATGTCCTATTTGTTGAATTGCTAAATGATTTTCTTCCGACCTTGAACTTTGAAAGAAATCAGAGTAACAATATTTTATTACTTATTATTATTACTAACTTTTGAAAAAATTTGGGGCCCCTTGGGATTTGGGGCCCCTTGGGATTTGGGGCCCAGGACGCAAGCCCTGTTTGCCCCTCCTCCGGGCCGCCCCTGCTTTTCAAATCCAAAATTTATAATTTTTGTTAGTCCCGGAGCTTGATCAAAGATGGTAGACTCGATGTCGGGATCAGAGGTTCAACAAACGTTCACCTTCTGATTATTCTCGAGATCCAAGAGGAACACTAAAATATGAATCTGATTACAAAAGCAACAATATTCAGAAAGTAAATCTCACGTTTTTTCTCGTAATCGCAGTTACCAGCAAGTTCACGAAGAACTTCTGGAACGCTCGTAAGTCAAATTTGATACTTGAACGGGCTTCCTGGACTTCACAAACTCCCTTAACTCTCTTCTTGGTGCATGTTTCAAAGGAGGCCAAGGGGCTCTATTTATATAGTGGAGTTGAGACTTCACCTCTTCTCCTATCCGATGTGGCACTAAAATACCAATACTCAAAAATAGAGTTTGATATTTTAGATCATCCCACAATCAGCATAAAAGTGTGACAGTCCACGCCTACCCCCCCCCCCCCCGAACACTCCCGTGCATGTACGAGACATCCTGGAGTCCATGTCCGAGTCCGAGTCCGCACAACAAAAATCAACTTGCATCCTTGTGGAATTAATCCTTTTTTTTCTAGGAAAATACTCCCACATGGCACACACTTGTGCCCAACCACACCTTATGTGCACACCTCAACACAAGCAATGCATTATATTGAGATACTCACCATTTGGTGTAGCCGATGTGGGACTATCTTTCCTAGTCCAAAGGCAAAAATACCAACAATCTTCCACATATCTCAATATATGGGTTGAGCGTTCCCCACAGCGACTGTCCATCATGCATTAGGAGAGATGTCGCTACGACTTGAATCTTCCCGTATAGGTTAAATAACAGCATGATACAAGAATGGACTAAGCCTTGAATTCTGCACTATAACTGCAATTCTTTTTACTCACATAATGACATCAACTGTGCTTCTGGCTGCACATTAAAGGTCTTATGCCAGCCTGGTTTCAGTGTATAATTTTTTTGGGCGTCTACAAGTTTACCCTCAAGGGACGGCCTGATATCTATGTCCATACACTATAGGTGAGTTCTTTATAAAGAGTCATGGCATGAAGCATTGCGCTTCTTTGCGGTGTTACGCCACTATGACATGGCTTAAAGCCGAGGCTTTATCCCACCTGGGTACCTCATCGTAGTGTCATACTACTGTAGCATGAGGTCCAAAGCCTCTTTGTAGTGCCAAACTACCCAGCATGAAGCCTTGCGCTTCCGTGCGGTGTTACGCCGCTATGACATGGCTCGCAAAGCAGAGGCTTTACCCTAACTGGTACCTCTTCGTGGTGTCATGCCACTGTAACATGAGGACATCGTCCTTTTTGTAGTGATGTCTACCTCTCTTTATTACGATTATCATACAACATTAGCCTACCTACCTATTTGCGGTGCTACTCCGCTGTGACTTAGCTAGCAAAGTCGAGGTATTACCCCTACCTGGGAACCTTGTCAAGCCCCAGAACCAGAATACTGGAGAGCGGGGGCAGACATAGCCAGCTACGTATATTGAAGTGCAACCCACCTCGCTATACGGTCACGGCTGTCTAGATACATGAGGGTTTAACTACAATCCATTAGTCCCTTATGGTCATGAACAAGCCTAGTGTCTCAATCACAAGCAAGTAAGTAAATGTTACAAGATGCAAGATCACCAAATATACAATAGTAAGGCGTCCCAAACATTACATATTCAGCTGATCATGAAGCTAGTCGTTACAAAATGTGAAGACTAGCAAGAGTTTAGTCATACATGATCAACCGTAGGATCTGTCAATCATGTTACAACCCGTAGGCAGACAGTAAATAAAGATGCCCAGATAACGGGATTGCCTGTAGCTGGGAAATCTCTTCATGACTACTGGATTATTCTAGTTATTAACCTTAGTCAATTTCAGAAGGTGCCCCTGATCGTGGTACTCATGGGTCCTTGTCCTAGACATGATGCGAGACAATACTGGTTTATTTGTACAAGCACAATCGCCCACGGTGTCCATGTCATTCATTCTTGTCATGTCATGCCATGTCATGTTTAGCCGTAGCAACAGCAATCCGAGGTATATCATGTCAGGTATACTTGTCAGGAGTGTGCCACGGCGGGCCATTATCAGGTCATGTCATGTTACTTATCAGGAGTGCACCACGATGGGTCACTATCATGCATTATCATATCGCACCCATGTATCGTGTCAGGTTCATGAATCATGTCGTGTTCATGCCACAATTATCCCACATTACACTAAGGATCAAGAGAAACAACACGGATAAGGTAACAAGATTTGTCATGGCAAAATAAATGGTACAAGAGATAAAAAGGGGTGCCAGGGACAGCATGTACCAGCAAACAGCATGCATAAACAAATAGCATGCGCCAGCAAAACAGCATACGCCAGCAAACAGCCAGCAACAGCATGCGCCAGCAAACAGCATGCGTCAGCAAACAGCATGCGCCAGCAAACAGCATGAGCCAGGGCAGCATGTGCCAGCAAACAGAATACACCAGCAAACAACATGGCAACAACTTTTTGCCAGCAAACAGCATGTGCCAGGAAACAGCATGCGCCAGGACAGCATGCGCCAGCAAACAGCATGACAACAGCTTTTTGCCAGCAAACGGCATGTGCCAGGAAACAGCATGCGCCAGGACAGTATGCGCCAGCAAACAGCATGACAACAGCTTTTTGCCAGCAAACAGCATGCGCCAGGAAACAGCATGCGCCAGGACAGCATGTGCCAGGATAACATGCGCCAGCAAACAGCATGGCAACAGCTTTTTGCCAGCAACAGCATGCGCCAGAAAACAACATGCGCCAGCAAACAACATGCGCCAGCAAACAGCATGGCAACAGCTTTTTGCCAGCAACAGCATGCGTTGCTCATCTTCTCCAACTAGCCTCCAATGGCCATGAAAATCCATGAACCAAAAGATCATAAATCACTCAAAATAAGTCAAAATCAGGACTTCCAATGGTCAAAATTGGGTAGAATCAAATTTTCTACAACATGGAACCATCAAAACTTGAAAACAAGAAGGTTTGATAGATCAAAACCATAAAAATCCAAAAATGGCTAAAACCTAGATCTACAAGAAAATATACAAGAAAATATAAAATGACAAGAACTAAAGTGGGTTAGAAAGTTGCTTAGAAGAGTTTAGAACAATAAAATGGTGGGTTCCTTCATGAAACAAGTTGCACTTGCCTAGGCTAGGGTTCTCTTGGTTGGTTGTGGAGAGTAAATAAAGAAGAAAGGAAGTAATGAGGAGAGAGAAAGGGAAGGGGTTATAAATAATGAGGATGGTGGTAGGTATGAGGGTTCACCTTTGGTTCATGATGAACCAAAGCAAACCAAGCAAAGCCGAACCAACCCAAGAATAAACCAATCAATGAAATGCTAGAATAAATCAAGCAGGAAGACATGCAATATGGGTCAAATTACGTATACGTATACCAAGATACGCAATACGAACCACATGCATTACAACTCTACCCACCTTAAAAGAATTCTGTCCTCAGAATTTAATTAAGGGGCTAGAGGGACAGGGACACGCTATATTAATCACATGTAAGTTATACTAGACAATTAATCAAGCAATCATTCATGCAAGCAAGGAATCGAAGGTATGAGGCATAAGAAAGACATTATACCTCACGAGTCAAATAGGTCGGGATATCGTGATCGGATATCGTCCTCACGCTCCCATGTTGACTCTCCCAAAGAGTGATGACCCCAAGCAACACGGACTAACTTGATATTCTTGTTCTTGAGTGTCTTCTCTCTTTGGTCCAATATAGACACGGGCCTCTCCTCATACGAAAGGTTGGTGCCAACAACCAATTCCGAATGATCCAGGATATGGCTCGGGTCCGGAATATACCGTCATAATTGGGATACATGGAATACGTCATGCACCTCGCTTAGCGATGGCGGAAGAGCGAGACGATAGGATACATCTCCTACTCGTTCCAAAATATCGAACGACCCTATATACCTCGGACTAAGCTTTCTCCGTATGTCGAAACGAATGACGCCACGGTTAGGCAAAATCCTTAGGAATACGTGGTCGCCGATCGAGAATTCAAGGGGACGCCGATGGAAATCGGCCCAATAACGCTGACGATTTTGGGCAACTCGAAGATGATCCCGGACTCGTCTGACCACTTCAATAGTCCGAGTAATCATTTTCGGACCGAGCATCTGTCTCTCTCCAACATTATCCCATGCTAACGGGGATCTGCACTGCCTACCGTACAGTGCCTCGAACGGTGCCATCTGGATACTAGCTTGGAAACTGTTGTTGTACGAGAACTCCACCAGGTGCAGGTGATCTTTCTACGAACCACCGAAGTCGAGTGTACATGACCGCAACATATCTTCAAGAGTCTGGATCGTGCGTTCTGACTGACCATCTGTCTGTGGATGATAAGCTGAGCTGAACTGGAGACGAGTCCCCAAACTCTTCTGGAGACTCTGCCAAAAGTGCAATGTGAATCTTGAATCCCGGTCCGAGGTGATACTGACTGGTATTCCATGCATCCTGACTATCTGCCTAAGGTACATCTCTGCCAGCTGAGCTGTCGACTGACCAATTCTGAATGAGAGAAAGTGAGCCACCTTCGTGAGCCTATCCACAATAATCCAAAAAGCATCTCGACATACTGGAGATCTAGGCAATCCAGTCACGAAATCCATGGTTACATGCTTCCACTTCCATTCTAGAATCGGCAAGGGCTGAAGAAGTCCAGCTGGCCTCTGATGTTCAGCCTTAACCTGTTGGCAAACCAAACACCGAGAGACAAATCGAGCTATCTCCCTCTTCATGCCATTCCACCAAAAGTGCTGTCGGATATCACGGTACATCTTCGTACCGCCTGGATGAATGGAATACTGAGAACTGTGAGCTTCTGCCATGATCTCCTGTCTGATATCTCTACTGGGTACACAAAGACGTTTACCATGTCGAAGTGTACCATCTTCATAAATGCATAGCTCCGGTCTTCGTCCCGCCTCACACTCTGCCCTGAGTCGCTGAAGCTTAGAATCTGCTGACTGAGCCATCTTGATCCTCTCAACTATGTTGGACTGAACTTGTATACTGGCCATCAATGCCACATTGGTTGGAAGGACAACTTCTATACCCATCTTCTTAAGATCTTCTAATAATTCTGGTTGAGCTGTTAGAAAATAAACTCTGACTCTCCTGCTCAATGCATCTGCAACAACGTTGGCCTTCTCCGGGTGATACTGCAGGTTGACATCATAATCCACAAGTAGCTCTAGCCATCTCCTCTGACGCATGTTGAGATCCTTCTGGATAAATACATACTTCAGGCTCTTATGGTCGGTAAAAATCTCCACCCTATCTCCATACAAGTAATGTCTCCAAAGCTTCAGTGCAAATACTACTGCCGCCAACTCTAAGTCGTGGGCTGGGTAATTCCTCTTATGTTCACGAAGTTGACGTGACGCATAAGCTATTACTTTCCCATGCTGCATCAAAACACATCCTAAACCTCTGCCTGAAGCATCACAATATACTGAGAATCTCCCGGTCCCATCTGAAAGCGTGAGAATGTGAGCCGTTATCAAGCCTCGCTTCAACTTCTCAAACGAACTCTGACATTCTGCGGTCCAAGCGAACTGCAAATCCTTACGGGTCAACTGGGTCAAGGGCGCTGAAATTCGAGCAAAGTCCGAAACAAATCGTCGGTAGTAGCCGGCCAAGCCAAGAAAACTGCGAACTTCTGCAACTGTGCTGGGCACTGGCCATATCTCAATGGCCACGATCTTCTGGAGATCCATTTCTACTTCTCCTCTGGTGATGATATGACCCAAATATGAAATATGATCGAGCCAGAACTCGCATTTACTGAACTTGGCATACAACTGGTACTCTCGGAGAATCTGGAGGACAACTCTGAGATGCTGCTCATGCTCCACTTCACTCTTGCTATAGACCAGGATGTCGTCTAGGAACACTACTACGAACTGATCCAAATAAGACATAAAGATACGATTCATGAGGTCCATGAATACAGCCGGCGCATTGGTTGCTCCAAATGGCATAACAAGGAACTCTCAATGCTCATATCTAGATCTGAAAGCTGTCTTCGGGATGTCCTGCTCTCTGACTCTGATCTGATGATATCCTGACCGTAAATCAATCTTCGAGAATACTGCTGTCCTCTTGAGTTGATCAAATAAGTCATCTATCCTCGGGAGAGGGTATCTGTTCTTGATTGTCACTGAGTTCAAGGTACGATAATCAACACATAACCTGGACGTACCATCCTTCTTTTTCACAAGAAGTATCGGGGCCCCCAAGGTGATCCACTACCACGAATGAATCTTTTGGTCCTAAGTTCTTCAAACATCTTGTACAAGATCTCCAACTCTGACGGCACCATCCTGTAGACTCTCTTTGACACTAGGGCTGTCCCTGGGATCAAGTCGATAGTAAACTCGATCTCTCGCTCTGGCGGCATACCTGGAAGCTCTTCTGAAAAAATGTCTGGAAACTCCTCGACTATCCGGGGAACTGCACTGCTGCTACTGCCATCCGCAACTCTGGAGGAGAAGGTTCAACTTCGCCTCGGAAAAAGGAAAACTCTGGCTCACCTGGAATGCTAAAAACAACTCTGCCGATATGGCAGTCTATTCTAGCATACTGGTTCCTCAACCAATCCATCCCTAAGACCACATCATAATCGGCCATTGAAAACTCTATCAATCTAGCAGGAAATTCTCTATCGCTAACTACGATCCGACACGAGAAAAATACTCTATCTACTCCCACGAGTCCGTTACCAGTAAGTATATTGAGCCTTACTGATAATGACTCGGGCTCCAATCCTATCCGTGTCGCGAATCGTGTAGACATAAATGAATGCGATGCACCAGAATCGAATAAAACTGAAGCGAGAAAGGAATTAACGAGAATAGTACCTGCCACTACCTCTCCTAGTGCCAATCCTTCCTCTACGGTCATTACTATAGCCTGACCATACCCTCGGGGTGCTGGTCCCCTCTGCTGAAATCCTCGCTGCCTGTTCTGGATCTGGGCATTGGCTTGCGCGTACTGCTGAGGATTCTGCTGCTGAAACACTTGGGTCTGAGGCGGCAGGGGACTCGGCAATTGGTACTGCTGTTGCTGTTGGACTGGAACTGGGGCTGGTCCCCTAACCGACTGACTAGAAAAGGTTGATGAAGAGGAACTCCCCCTATTCGGGCAGTCTCCAACCCTGTGGTCCGGTGCTCCACAAGCCAGGAACAATCCCTGTGCCCTGCGAAACTCTGCCACTACATGCCCTGGCTTCCCACAATGAGTACAACCCACTGCGGAAGCCTGCTTCTGCCTCTGCTGCTGCTGGGGATACGCCGGGGTTGAATGCTGAACCGACGTAACTGAAGCCGCTCGCCTCGGAGTTCCAATGGTCAAAGTCCTGGCTGCCGGGGATGGTAATGAAGACTGGTTCATCTGGCCGTGAGATCGCTTCCGACCTCCGGTCCGATCTACGATCCTCTGGGAGGCATACTCATGCCTCCTAGCTGCTCTCAATACTGCATCGAAGGTCTGATGCTCAAACTGCTCTACTGCCAATAAGATCTCGAGATAAAGCTCCTGCTGGAATCGCTGGGCTCTATCATACTCGGTTGCCACCAAGGTGGGAGCAAACCGACTGAGTCTGGAAAACTCGGCCGCATATCCGTCGACCGTCCTGTCCATCTGCTTCAGATTGGTAAATCTCGTCTGTAGATCATACCGAGCTACAGCATCAAAATATTTGGTCTGGAATCTCTTTCTGAATACTGCCCAAGCAATAGGGGCTGCTAATCCCACGGCCTGCGCCGCCCACCAGCTGCGGGCAAGATCTAACAACTGTAGGCGTACTACGGCCAACTTTTCATTCTCTGGGGTCCTGGCTGCTTCTAGAATCACCTTCGTGTCCTGAAGCCATGCATCTGCAGCGATCGCATCTTCAC
This sequence comes from Iris pallida, assembly GCA_029216955.1. NCBI lineage: Eukaryota > Viridiplantae > Streptophyta > Magnoliopsida > Asparagales > Iridaceae > Iris > Iris pallida. Next base: position 141,497 of record JANAVB010004799.1, read on the forward strand.
TGTCGTCGAAGAAGGGAGGGTTCAAGCGCTTGAAGCTGTTGGTTGCGCTATTACCCTGATGACCTCCTCTGATCAAAGCATCCGTCACTGCCTGGTGCAAGGCATCTCCTCGACGATCTTGGGAAGCTATCAATGACCTGATGAGACCCACCAGTGTGCCATCATCAGGCTCTGTAGGCTGAACTGGCTGGATTGGTGGTTCTCCTCCAATAGGCACGACTCTGGAGGCTACTCCCGAATGCTGGGCTTGATCTCCGGGTTGCTGCTGGACCACGGGAGGTATTCCGCCTTGCTGATCGACAGGGCCAGAAATAATACCACTGAAGAAAACGACATGGGGAACAATAAAGAAGGACCAAGACAAATCAACGATACAAGCATGTGATCAGGTCAAGAATCCAGGGATTCAGAGGATACGAACAGAGATCAAAGGCGAGTACTGATTGAGACATCTATTCGGTAAATCCTCACATATCTTAATTTACAAGACCTGCATGGGCCACCACTTAAACCATGTCACGCCCCAGAACCAGAATACTAGAGAGCGGGGGCAGACATAGCCAGCTACATATATTGAAGTACAACCCACCTCGCTATACGGTCAGGCTGTCTAGATACATGAGGGTTTAACTACAATCCATCAGTCCCTTATGGTCATGAACAAGCCTAGTGTCTCAATCACAAGCAAGTAAGTAAATGTTACAAGATGCAAGATCACCAAATATACAAAAGTAAGGCGTCCCAAACATTATATATTCAACTGATCATGAAGCTAGTCGTTACAAAATATGAAGACTAGCAAGAGTTTAGTCATACATGATCAACCCTTTGATCTGTCAATCATGTTACAGCCCGTAGGCAAACAGTAAATAAAGATGCAATCGAGCTAACACGTGCTCGTCGGCTAAACGCCTCAACAGAATAATTTTACAATAAAGTGGGAGAGCCAAAAATAAACCCACTCGTTGCCAGGGTTCCGTCTAGTGGTCACCATCTGGCTGAAAGGTTGGTAAATCCTCTGGAGCTGCTCCGGTATCTGGCTATACAAAACCAGCTGGGTCAGATCCCAGAAAGAGCAAGTACCACAAAGGAAGCTTCACTTAGGAACTAAAACCAACAATTAGCACAAGATTACAATCTTATAATAAAAGACAGGAAATATGAAAAAGCATAACATGATGATATACGATGAGATAGCCATGGAACTATTCAGATAACCAGGTTACAACCCGTAAACCAAACAAGGACCGGGGTTGTAACCCTTCGTATGAACATAACTTAGATTCTTACCGTTTATCGGTAAAATAAATACAAGCATTCTGGTCTTGTAGCAATCTGGAGCAGGATCAGGACAAGACTAGACTGGTTGAACTCCATCAAATCATTTCACGGTCAAGAAAGAAGTACGGCTTAATACTTTAACTAACTGGGGTTATCACAGGCCTAGTTACTAACAAGATGCAATGAGATTATTCTACAGCCGCAAGTCCTGCAGACTATCCAAGTTATCCAGGTCGAAATATCATGTCAGGGGTGCAACACGTGGCAGTGTACTGGAAATGTGCCCTACTCATCGGCAGGCTACAAGTCCTTGAGCGCCCAGATAACGGGATTGCCTGTAGCTGAGAAATCTCTTCATGACTACTGGATTATTCTAGTTATTAAGCTTAGTCAATTTCAGAAGGTGCCCCTGATCGTGGTACTCAGGGGTGCCTGTCCTAGACATGATGCGAGACAATACTGGTTTATTTGAACAAGCACAATCGTCCACGGTGTCCAGGTCATTCATTCTTGTCATGTCATGCCATGTCATGTTTAGCCGTCGCAACAGCAATCCGAGGTATATCATGTCAGGTATACTTGTCAGGAGTGCACCACGACGGATTACTATCATACATTATCATGTCGCGCCCATGTATCGTGTCAGGTTTATGTATCATGTCGTGTTCATGCCACAATTATCCTACATTACACTAAGGATCAAGAGAAACAACACGGATAAGGTAACAAGATTTGTCATGGCAAAACAAATGGTACAAGAGATAAAAAGGGGTGTCAGGGACAGCATGCACCAGCAAACAGCATACGCTAACAAACAGCATGCGCCAGCAAAACTGCATGCGCCAGCAAACAGCCAGCAACAGTATGCGCCAGCAAACAGCATGCGCCAGCAAACAGCCAGCAACAGCATGCGCCAGCAAACAGCATGCGCCAGGGCAGCATGCGCCAGCAAACAGTATGCACCAGCAAACAACATGGCAACAGCTTTTTGCCAGCAAACAGTATGCGTCAGGAAACAGCATGCGTCAGGACAGCATGCGTCAGCAAACAGCATGGCAACAGCATTTTGCCAGCAAACAGCATGTGCCAGAAAACAACATGCGTCAGGACAGCATGCGCCAGCAAACAGCATGTGCCAGCAAACAGCATGGCAATAGCTTTTTCCAGCAAACAGCATGCGCCAGGAAACAGCATGTGCCAGGACAGCATGCGCCAGCAAACAGCATGACAATAGATTTTTGCCAACAACAACATGCGCCAGAAAACAGTATGCGCCAGCAAACAGTATGCACCAGCAAACAGCATGGCAACAGCTTTTTGCCAGCAACAGCATGCGTTGCTCATCTTCTCCAACTAGCCTCCAATGGCCATGAAAACCCATGAACCAAAAGACCATAAATCACTCAAAATAAGTCAAAATTAGGACTTCCAATGGTCTAAATTGGGTAGAATCAAATTTCCTACAACATGGAACCATCAAAACTTGAAAACAAGAAGGTTTGATAGATCAAAACCATAAAAATCTGAAAATGGCTAAAGCCTAGATCTACAAGAAAATATACAAGAAAATGTAAAATGACAAGAACTAAACTGGATTAGAAAGTTGCCTAGAAGAGTTTAGAACAATAAAATGGTGGGTTCCTTCATGAAGCAAGTTGTACTTGCCTAGGCTAGGGTTCTCTTGGTTGGTGGTGGAGAGTAAATGAAGAAGGAAGGAAGTAATAAGGAGAGAGAAAAGGAAGGGGTTATAAATAAGGAATGTGGTGGTAGGTAAGAGGGTTCACCTTTGGTTCATGATGAACCAAAGCAAACCAAGCCAAGCCGAACCAACCCAAGAATAAACCAATCAATGAAATGCTAAAATCAATCAAGCAGGGAGACATGTAATACGGATCAAATTACGTATACGTATACCAAGATACGCAATATGAACCACAGGCATTACAAACCTCATGGTGAAGTCACCTCACTGTAGCATGGAGTTACACTCCTTGTAGTGCTGTGCTACCGTGCTTCCTGCAAAGCACTCCAGGCATTCACTCTGCCTGAGAACTCATTAAGGCATTTAAGCCAACCTTCCCACATGATCCGTTTTTTGCAGAAAATAACAGTAGACAACAGTAGTTGTTGGTCTGTAACCTCTCTATGTCACAGAAGACAAGTACCCACCGTTCCTGATATTCTTCTGGTTAATAGTCCTCCCTTGAACCAAAAGCTAGATGCCTAGTAGATTTTTCTTTGAACTAATAGCATAAAACTTTATGGTAGGAATGTAATAACACAATATCAGAATACCTTCAAGCCCATTTTACAAGCTGCGTCATCGACCAGCTGGCGCTTGAGGCCCTTGGTGAACGGATCCGTCAGATTCTTCTGACTCCGAACATCAATTACTGCAATAATACCCCTCTTGATGAGATCGTGTATTGTCCTGTGCTTCAACCGCATAGTCCTCTTCTTTCTGTTGAAGAGGTCATTTGATGCCACCGTCGCAGTCGCCTGGTTGTCGTAGTATATCGGTATTCCCGGTATTTGCGTCACAACCACTGGAAGATCATATATAAGCTCCCAAAGCCATTCTGCTTCCTCCGCTGCAGTATCAAGTGCAAAGAACTCAGATTTCATGGATGACTGCAAGAGCATAGTCTGCTTCTTCGATTTCCACAATATAGCAGCTTCATCCATTATAAAAATGTATCCACTTGTAGACCTCTCGCTCTCCACTTTTGAGTACCAGCTGGCATCACTGAAGCCTTTTACTACCGACGGATCTTCGCTGTAGTGCAGTGCATATGTCTGAGTCTTCTTGAGATATCACATAACCCGTTTTACAGCTTTCCAATGCTCAGTGCCTGGGTTGCTCGTGAAACGACTTAGCATTCCCACAGCGAAAGCTATGTCAGGCCTTGTGGCAGTAGTAGCATACATCAAACTTCCGATTACGCTTGCATACTCAAGCTGCCTAATGCTTTTTTCCTGAATTAGGCTTCAGCTTCAGATCACACTTGTACGGCATATCGTTCCCTGGAAGATCTTAATACCCGTAACGAGTGATCATCATCTCAACATAATGAAATTGTGACAGCGCTAGTCCAGTGTCTGTCCAGATGATCTTGAGTCCCAAGATAACATCATCATCCCCCAAGTCCTTCATACTGAACTTCGTCGAGAGGAACTTTTTTGTCTCCGTGACACAGCTTATATCCGTACCTAGGATTAGCATGTCATCCACGTATAGACAAACGATGACTCCTCTTTCGTCAGCAAACTTCATATAGACACACTTGTCTGTTTTACTGATCCTGTAGCCATTTGACCTCATGACTTTGTCAAACTTCTCATGCCATATTTTGGGAGCTTGATTTAAACCGTACAGAGATTTCACCAACTTACAGACTTTATCTTCAAGACTTTTGACGACAAATCCTTCTGGTTGTTGTATGTAGATCTCTTCGGTCAGCTCGCCATTCAGAAATGCTATTTTTACATCCATCTGATGTATTACCATCTTATGTATCGCTACGAGAGAAATCAATATTCTGATGGTGGTCATCCGGACTACTGGAGCATACGTGTCAAAGTAGTCGATCCTCTGCTACTGAGAAAACCCCTTTGCCACTAGCCTGGCCATGAACTTGTCAATGGTTCCATCAGCTTTCATCTTTTTCTTGAAGATCCACTTACATCCGATAGGTTTTGCTCCTTCAGGTAGATCAACCAACACCCAAGTGTTATTGGAGGTGATTGATTCAATTTCATTGTCTGTCACCTCCTTCCAGAAAATAGCATCTCTAGTCTTCATCGCCTCATTATAGGTAAGCGGATCTGTTTCCAGTACATGATAGATGATGAAGTCATCTCCGAAGTTCTTCGACCTCCTCGCTTGCTTCGACGACGGCTCAGCGAGTTCTGGTTCAATCGTTGTCTCCTTAATAACAACTTCATCTTGGGCAACTGGCTCATTGAAGATCTCAGTCACCTTTGCACCTTCATCATTCTCCAGAATGTCCGTTAGAACAATGTTCTTGTGCCTTATAAACTTGTCTTCAAAATATTCAGCATCGCGAGATTCGATGATATGATTTGACTCAATATCAAAAAATCTCCGAGCATCACTCTTCTCGGCATACCCCAAGAAGATCGTCTTCGTAGTCCTTGTCCCCAGCTTCTGAATCTTCAGATCTGGAAGTTTCACATAGGCCAAACACCCCTACACTCGAATGAGATTCAAGTTAGGTCTGACTTTGAACCAGAGTTCATGAGGAGTTACGTCCGAAGTTGCATACGGCACTCCATTTAGAATAAAAGTGGCCGTCAATGCAGCTTCTCCCTAGTAGCATTTAGGAAGACCCGCAGTTAGCAGCATTGAATTCATCATTTCTGTCAACGTTCTGTTCTTCCTCTCCACTACTCCGTTAAATTTTGGAGAATACGGAGCAGCAGTCTCGTTTATGATTCCATGTTCTTTGTAGAACAATGTGAATTCATGAGACCGATACTCTCCGTCTCGATCACTTTTTAGCCTCTTGAGTTGTTGTCCAGTTTGCCGTTCAGCCTCGGCCCTGAACTCCTTGAACTTCTCGAACGCTTTATCTTTAGACTTGAGCAAGTAGACGAACGCGTCCTTTGAGAAGTCATCGATGAAGGTTATAAAATACTTCATCCCGGCTTTTGTAGAGAATTGCTTGAAGTCACAGATATCAGAGTGCACCAACTCCAGAAGATCTGTGCTTCGATTAACCCGATGAAAGGGTTTCCTTGTGATCTTTGTCTGAGCACATACTACAAACTTCTCTACCTTACCCCCATATTTGGAGATAAGTCCTAGACTGGATATTTTATTAATTCTTTTACAGTGAACATGTCCTAGCCTATTATGCCACAACTCAAATGAATAATCAGAATGAGCGATTGTATTGATTACATTTGGCTAGTTTACAAGCTGAATTTTGAACATCCCTTCAGTTTGAAAAGCTTTTCTGAAGTATGTTCCCTTCTTGGACATCACCATCTGGCCAACATTGATGTCCATCCTCAAGTCTGTATTGCTAAGCAGGCTTCTATAGATCAAGTTCTTTGCAATCACTGGAACGTGTTTCACACCTTGAAGCGTCAGAGTGTTCTCGGATGCGAGTTTCAGCTCCACAGTTCCGATCCCCAGAACTTCAGCTTGGACTTGGTTTGCCATGATAACTTTCTCAGAAGTTGGCTGGTATGTGACGAACCACTCCTTGCCAGAGCAGACATGGCAGGTCGTACCAGTGTCTATCCACCAGTCAGAGTCAACCCCCACAGCTGTGACCTGAGCAATCATAGCAAAAATGTTAGAAACCATGGAAACCTTACTAGGCTCACCTTGCTCAGCTTGTTTGGGCTTGGATTTGCATTCACTCTTATAGTGGCCCCTCTTGCCACGGTTGAAGCAAGTCACGTAGGACTTGGACTTCTGTTGCTTGAACGAAGGACCCTTCACTTTCAGATTAGTGGAGTCCTTCTTCTTGTGACGAGAAGTCAACTGCTTCCTTTTGAACTCTCTTGTCTGCACCAAGTTGGCCTTAGCCAGTTGTTTGGATAAAGAGTCCATCTTCTGTTAAGATCGTATTTCGTCCTCAACATGGATCTCTTGTAGAAGATCTTCCAAGCTAATGTTCAGCTTCTTTTGAAGCATTCTAGCATAGAAGTTGCTCCAACCAACAGAAAGTTTCGAGACTATCCCTCCAACGACAAACTTGTCAACGAGGGGCATCTTCTCGTCATCTAACTTCTGGCATAACTTCAGGAATTTCTTTACTTGAGGTAGCATCGCCATCTCGTCTTCAAAGATCCACTTGTGGTACTTCTCGACGATGAAGATGTTGGATCTGTTCTCATCATCTTCATATAGCTTACCCAAAGAATCCCAGATCTCTTTGGCCTTCACCTTCTTGGAATATGACTCTGCCAGAGAGTCTTCCATAGAATTAAGAATCAGCAGTTTACAGATGCTATTTTCTCTCTTCCATTTGCTCTGCTTGACGAGTGCAGTAGCAATAGCATCGGCTGTTCCTCCTTCTGGAATCGTCGGTTCATCCTCAATCAACACATGGTCTACGTCCATGAGTTGAAGATTAAGGGTGACCTTTCTCTTCCAGATTTGGAAATGTTCTTCGTCGAATTTCTCTAACTTGTTAAAGCTGGTATCGATGAGAGAAGTACGAGAGTTCTCCATCTACAAGAATCTTGCTTTGAGATTGTTAGTCCCGGGGCTTGATCAAAGATGGTAGACTCGATATCGAGATCAGAGGTTCAACAAACGTTTACCTTCTGATTATTCTCGAGATCCAAGAGGAATACTATAATATGAATCTGATTATAAAAGCAACAATAATCAGAAAGTAAATCTTATATTCTTCCTCGCAATCGCAGTTGCTGACGGACAGAACTGAGTTCAAAAAATAAATCTCACGTTTTTCCTTGCAATCGCAGTTGCAGACGGACAGAACTGAGTTACAACTCAGATGAAGGAGAAGAAAGAAGAAGAGTAAAGGTTATTGCTGGGGTGATTAAGATCACCGTTGCTCAAAGCAAGATTCGTCCCAACACGATCTGCTTTCAAGAACCAGCAAGTTCACGAAGAACTTCTGGAATGGTCGTAAGTCAATATTTGAGACTTGAACAGGCTTTCTGGACTTCACAGACTCCCTTAACTCTCTTCTTGGTGCATGTTTCAAAGGAGGCCAAGGGGCTCTATTTATAGAGTGGAGTTGAGACTTCACCTCTTCTCCTATCCGATGTGGGACTAAAATACCAATACTCAAAAATAGAGTTTGATATTTTAGATCATCCCACAATCAGCATAGAAGTGTGACAGTCCACGCCTACCCCCCGAACACTCCCGTGCATGCACGAGACATCCTGGAGTCCGTGTCCGAGTCCGAGTCCGCACAACAAAAATCAACTTGCATCCTTGTGGAATTAATCCTTTTTCCTTCTAGGAAAATACTCCCACATGGCACACACTTGTGCCCCACCACACCTCATGTGCACACCTCAACACAAGCAATGCATTATATTGAGATACTCACCATTTGGTGTAGCCGATGTGGGACTATCTTTCCTAGTCCAAAGGCAAAAACACCAACAATTTTTAGAAATAAATATAGCGACCCCTCATGTTTCATGAGTATTACATGGATTATCTCTATTCTAAAAATAATTACACTGGCCACCTCTTTTTTATATAAATTTTATAAAATATAGAGATGTTCAGTATTATAAGTTTCAATAGAAAACATAAACTATATGGATGGTCCGTGTAATTGGTTTCAAAGTAGAGTTGCTTACGTAATAAGTGTAAAACATAGGAATATTGCCCTTATAAAAATTACTAGTCGGACAGATCTAAACCCTAATGGGTTTACTTTGTCTATAACCCACCAACATTTGATATCCTAATAACCAATAACCCGAACGAATAGAGAGACGAGAGAAGAGGATGTCGTACATGAGAGGAGATCTGCTGTCGAAGACGAGGAAGCTGGTGAAGGGCCTAGCCAAGCCCACTCCACTATGGCTCAAAGCCATGGAACAGTACGTTCCTTCCTCCTCTCTCGCTCCGTTTTCATGGTTTAGTACTTTTATTCTCTCGGCCCACCATGTATTTGTAAGAATGTCTCTGTCACAGACATTCAACCTCCAACCTGTCCTCTTCTTCTCCATCTCTCCCGCATGCATCCCTGGTACTCCAGGAAGCACATATACTCTAAATAAACCAATGCCTCTGTTTGTATCCGTGTCCGTGTAACATAGGTGGTACTCTATACGTGTATTGCTTTTGATCCTAGGGTTTTGTTTGGAAGCCTAACCTTGAGGTTGTCGATATGAAGCATACCATTATTCATTTGTACCCGTAAATTTACGGGTTATATTCCTAATCACTGGCTGCTGGTGGTGCTCGGTGGTCATGATAGGGGAATAAGAAATGGCCTTAAGTGATGCCCGAAAAAGAACTATACATTTTGACGTTAACTATTATTAGTTGTAGCTCTACATAGGTTTTACCTCAGTTGAACTTGGATTTAGGGGTGAGCATATAACGTTTGGAAACTGAAAACCGAACCGATATATGACAATAAGTTCAGTTTTTCGGTTATAGGTTCGGTTTTCAGTTTTGAGATTTAAAATTTTGAAATAGCGGTTCGGTTTTAGGTTCTTAGTCCGAGTAGCAAACTGAACCAAAAACCGATTTAGATTCAATAATTTACCAACCTACCCTCAAATTATATATACTAATATTTTCACTAACCGCATCTAAGTCCACCTTCTCTTTCCATTTTTTGTTGGCACTTGTTGCCGCTTCTTTGAGCGATCTCTCTCTGCCCTCAATCTATATACTAGTATTTTTACTCTATGTAATTGTAATAATTCATAAATACAATAATGTGAGAATTGTTTTGAAGATTTTTTATTTAAATTGGCTCATTTGCTACAATGTGAAGGTCCGTCTCATTGACCCATGAAATCGAATCGACCGAAAATCGAACCGAATTAATTCGGTTCGATTTTGTTCGGTTTTTATGAAAACGGTTCGATTTTTGGTTTTGAGAAATACGATTTACGATTATTTCAGGTTTTATATATTCGGTTCGGTTTGAACTGAACCGAAACATTGCTCACCCCTACTTGGATTAGTCTATGTTGCACAGAAGCGAAGACTAGATAATGGGGACCGCATTGTTCTTGGTGCATCATATGGTATTTTGGAATTGTCCGTGTCATGTCTGATACATGCAATCAACACAAACACAAAATTGAGTGTTTGTGCTTTCTAGGTCATAGTAAACCTGTCTTGGCATGTCCAAGTTCCCTGCATCTTAGTTTCTTTATATTTGATCGCTAGTTGCTGCTACTTTTTTCCATAGTATCTGAACTAGAAGATGTCCAGGTTCTCTTTGGCATTGGCACTTAGTCCTGCCAAACAAATTGTTGTCATCTAAATCTCTTTATTTTTAATCATCACATTTCTAGCATTTTTTCTTTTGAATATGGGAATAGCCGATAGGTGATCCTACCCTCAAACCAGAATACTTCTTTAGTCTCCATGATTTATTATTTGTTTTGTTTGATCAATTTAGTATATTAATATAAAACTTTGCCATACAATAAGAACAACAACAACGAAGTCTTTATCCTAAACTTTTGGGGTCGGCTGTTTGAATCTTCTTCTTCCATTCAGCACTCTTAAGGTTTATATCTTTCTTTTAACACGTCAAACCATGTTCTTCTAGGCTTACCTCTAGTTATAGAGTTTCCATTAGCTACTATATTATTGCTCCTCCTTACGGGAGCATCTATTGGTCTATGTTATACATGTCCAAACTACCTAAGTCTGTTTTATCTCGTCTTGTCCTCAATTGGAGCCACCTCTAATTTTTCATGGATATGCTCATTTCTTATCATATCCTTTAATGTATTGCCTCTCATCCATCTTACTTCTCTCACTTCATCTACGATATGTTTCTGGACATGTTGTTTCTTAGTAAAGATGACAACTCAATTGTATTTATAGGATCAAGTTAGATTATGTATGATTATACCTGGACCTGGATCCATTAGTTTCATGAATCCAGGTTCTAGACATGGAAACACACCATGTCAGACTAACGACATTGTTGTTTGTATATAGATGTTTACTCATTGGTTTAAGAATCTTTCAACCAATTCCATAAAATGAAATAGATTATGTCCATAAATTTCAATCTATGTAACATTTTGCTTTCTTCTTTACATTATTCACTAGCAAAATACCCGTGCACTGCACGGTCACATAATATAAGAGTATAGCTAATTAAAATTTATTTTTCTGGATATTAACCTATATTAGATGCCTTTTCCCTCTTTGTTGTTCCTACAGATGACGTTTACCTGCAACTGCGACCCTAGTTCCTTGTTCATGAGCTTCCTTATTTCCTTCCAGTCAGGTCTTGGATTCCCCCTATTGGAATGGTTTCTTTGATCAGATGCTTCTTTCCTGAACGCAACAGTTCATCATTTATATTTTCGCCTGTGCTACTCTAGGGAGAACACTTTCCCCTCCCTATCCTCATCAGTCCCTTTGCGACCACAGCCTGGAGAAGAATCCCTAGCCATCCCTTTATATCTCATGCAGATCAAGAGTTTTATCCTATCTATTGCTAGGGTTTTGGAACCCCTAGCAGAGAGAAATCACCTTGAGCATGGCCAGAGTTGTTCATTTTATACCAATTTTATTCTACTCTTTGTTCAAGAATCTTCACATCAATTCCATCAAATCTAGTAAATGTAATTCATGCATGGCCCTTGCAATTGTTACATTACAGTACGTTTGTTGCAATTATTCATGAATTTTATTCGAACCGCTTAAAATATACAGAGACTGGATTTAGATCAGTCCATCTTTTTCTAGTTTTCTTTTCCACCTTGAGAATAAACACATGTTATCTTTGGACTTTCTTTGTGAAAGGGAATATAAAGATCTTTGACATATTGATTAAGAATGTAGCGTGATCACGTTTCATGGATGTCGAGTACCCTTTCATTTGATTTAATTGAGGAATTTGTGTACCGATCAGAATACATATCATATATGTTAAAACCCCTGCCACAACACCAAAACTCCGGAGTCCTGGTGAGGATCAAGATTTGATACTTATATCATCCCAACACGCCCCCATAGGTAGAATACCCACTTTCTGGTCTGAAGCTGAGTTCAAACAGTGTATACTTTAAAAAAAATCTGCTTAAAGTGCCAACTAGAGAGTTTTGAATCTGGTTGCTCTTGTACCATGTTAAATTAACTGCCACAATATCATAATTCCAGATTTCTGCTGAGGATCGAGGGTTAGATATGTCCTTCCAACAATATAGTCATAGACCTTGTTTATTTTATGTGATTCTGTTGTAGTCTTGGTTGAAGTATCTTTCCATACAGTCCATAAACTCAAGTAAACGTTCCCGTGAACTTCTATCTATCCAATCATTACATTCCTCTGATTTATACTTAATTCATTTGAACATTCAAAGAATGGGATGGATCAATTTAAAGTCCTATTTTTTCTTCCCCAACTTTAGAAGATTTGAGACTGCGATGAAAATTATCTTAAAAAGTTACATACCCTTTAGTCTTCATGGATAACGGGGACATCAGGGAGTTAGGTTCACCCTTTGATTTTTGTTAGATTTTCTGTGAAAGCTTGATATAAACAAAAGTGTCTGCACACAAGACAGAATACATACACCTTTCCTTTTCTCAAACTTCCAATTTCCTTGAAGAGAAGTGTACATGAGAGGAGAAGAGCCACTGATGTGTGTGTAGACACTTTTTCATGTTTTAGTTTAAAATGCATCTGAGAGTTCGCTTCTAGAATGGAACTTAAAGTTTTCATAAGTAACCAAGTTCGATATGAACAAAAGTGTCTACACACAAGACAAGATACATACACCTTTCCTTTTCTCAACCTTCCAATTTCCTTGAAGAGAAGTGTACATGAGAGGAGAAGAGCCAGTGATGTGTGTGTAGACACTTTTTTCATGTTTTAGTTTAGAATGCATCTGAGAGTTCGCTTCTAGAATGGAACTTAAAGTTTTCATAAGTAACCAAGTTCGATATGAACAAAAGTGTCGACACACAAGACATGATACATACACCTTTCCTTTTCTCAACCCTCCAATTTCCTCGAAAAGAAGTGTACATGAGAAGAGATCCATTGATGTTGATTGGAAAATCTTCCGAACCTTCCTATAATATCACATTATATCACTCATAGGTAATACGAGCACATATTCTTCCTTTCTCACACTTGATCTCCTTCCCTATGTACTAGAAGTATATTGTTAGGAAATCCATTTCTCTAGCATTAGTAGAAATCAATAATAATCTGGAAAAAGTTCATGTAATCTGAGTTTCTTGCATATTAGTCGATGCAAGTTTCATTTGGGTTTCCACATGGGTCATTGAACAAATATATGTTGGGTGTCTTTTATTTATACCTCAACAGTCAAGACACGTTGAATAAATCCTATCTTGGCTGACAAAGCCTTGTTTTGTTTTGATCTGTAAAGTAGAAGATATTAAATATAATCTGTTGTTGGAACTGATGTGTGTTGAGAACTAATAAGGAACTTTAGTCCCACATCGGAAGTTGTATTATGAAGAGGAGGTGTACTCTCTATAATTAGTGGCAGGAGCCCATCAATAAAATCATCTGAGAAATTCCACTTATCTGAGAAATTCTACTCATTTCAACTTGGTATCAGAGCCAGGTTCCCAAAAAAAAAAATTTCTCCCTTCCTGACGCCAGTCCCCCCCAAACCCCCTCTCTACTATTCCAACTCCTCCCCCCCCGGACCTGGGTGCAACGCCCCGGACCTGACCTCCCTCCCTGACGTCACCCCCCGATCCGCTATTCCAGCTCCTTCCCACCTGTTCCCCCCCGGACCTGCTGTGCAGCGCCCCCGGACATGCCCCCGCCGGAACTGCTGTGCAACGCCCCATTTTTTGTTTTTTGCACCTTCTTTGGAAGTGCTTACAAAAGTTCGTTATTTTTGCACTGCTCCTACTCGAAGTTCTAGAAATATCGATCATGCACGAAGTCACGATCCAATTGGTTATGCTTGCACTATCTATCCTCGTCATCATGATGCGGTTCTAATTGCTCGTATTCCTGAAAAATTTCTGTGAGGAGGCCACTTGTTGTTCCCACTGGTCTCTATAGTTGATGACATAGACACCCGAGATCAGGACACCCAGCAGTTAGCAGACGACGACGAGGACGACGACAAGGGATACAACAAGACCTCCCTACTCACAGTTGAAGACGCCATGGATTCTATCAGTGGTAAACTGACGGCAGAAGAGATGAAGGCCCTGGTTGATGAGATCTTATCAAAGAGATTAACTGAGGCAACCCCACGGGTGACCCATACTGATGTGGATCTGTCACCCTACAAAATGAAGAAGTTGGAAAAGCTCGAGACAAAGTTGGAAGGAACGTCCAATTACTTGAAATGGTCGAGGCAGGCGATGCGGACGCTGAAGGGACGTGGCTTGGTTGGCTATGTCAATGGCCAAACGAAGGCGCCATCCGATCCCTTCTCAAAGGAGTTTGCTATTTGGGAGATTGTCAACAACGTCGTAGCTGGGTGGTTGACAGCCTCCTTGACCGACCAGGTGTCGGGCAATGTCGAGGCGATGGAGGCTGCCGCTGATATATGGCAGACTTTGAAGGATATGTACTCAGGCTCGGGCAACCTTATGCGGGTCTTCCAACTTCAGGATGAACTTGATAGGGTGGCCCAAGACGACCGTACCATCTCTGAGTACGCGGCCCTGTTAAAGAAGTACTGGTCTGATCTGAATCACTATGATCCTCTTGGGATGGAAGATGCAAAAGTCGAACCGGTGTTTGTAAAGTATTTTCAGACATTCCTGGCTTATATTTCGGGACATCGAATGATGAAGTTCCTGAAGGGGCTCAATCCTGTGTTTGAGCGGAGAAGGAATATTCTCCTATCCCAACCCACGCTTCCAGCCTTGGAGGAAGCTATAGCATTCATGACACAGGAAGAAGCTCGATTGAAGTTGATGTCCAACAAGGGCTCCTTCCAAGGGACCAAGCCAGGTTAAAAAGTCTGCCCTTGCTGCCTTCACTCAGCCTCCATCTGTGAGTGGTGTGTTCCACAACTGTGGTGACTCCGAATATTACATCAGATTTTGTCCAAAACCCCTGCGAAGTCAGTTAGTGATCGCGGACGGGGACGTGGAGGACGTCGTGGTGGTAGAGGAGGAAATGCTGGTAGAAGGGAAGAGTATTCTGGAGGACACAACACATCTGGCGAAGGAAGGGGAGAAAATCAACTGGCAGAAATAACTCCGCTTGAGCGGAAGTTCCTTGCAAAGTTGCGAGGCACAAAGCTGGGTTCGGCCGACAGTCATGTCACTCCTACGGCGTCATCTACCTCGAGGGATCACATCACTTACTTTGCCCAACCCAGCACAGGTATACCTGCACGTGCTCTTGTATCTGTCCATCAGCCAGGTTGGATTATGGACTCTGGGACATATCGCCATGTCACGGGGTCCCGTGGTGAGTTTCAGGACTATACTCACCTACCGTTGCCGGAGAGTATTCAGACTGCTGATGGTACCTCCAGACCTGTAATGGGTAAAGGCACTGTCGCATGCACCCCTTCCTTACTATCAACAATGTCTTACATGCTCCTTCTTTTCCTGTCAATCTTATATCTATTAGTGTCATTATCCTTGATCTAAACTGTATTGTTTTCTTTGACATTCCTAAGGTAACTTTTCAGGAGAAGGGGACAGGATGGCGACTAGGGACTGGCACATGGCATAAGGGGCTATGGTACTTGGACATGACCGGACTGGACAAAGCATTGGCATCTCTAGTAGCAGAGGCACAACCGGACGCTTCACGTAGCAGTGTAGAAGACGAATTGCTCCTCCATCACCAGCATGTCGGGCATTCTTCCTTTAAAGTTATTAGTCGAATGTATCTGTCCTTATATCAAAGGGCTAATAAAGCGCGGTTACTTTGTAATGCTTGTGAGTTGAAAAAACATACCAGAAGCTCGTATGTGAGCTCCGGGAATAGAAGTTTAGCTGTATTTGACATGATACATTCAGACGTATGGGACCCTTGTCCTACAACCGGTATTAACAGTTTTCGATGGTTCGTCAATTTTATTGATTGTTATACTCGCGTGACTTGGGTCTACCTCATGAAGAATAAAAGTGACATCTTTGAGGCATTTCGAGATTTTCGTCGCCGGTTAGAAACACAATATGACACTAAAATTAAGTGCTTAAGGTCTGACAATGGGACAGAGTATACTAATAAGAAGGTTGCTGAGTATTTATCCACTCATGGAATACTACACCAAACTTCATGTGCCTATACACCGGCACAAAATGGTGTGGCCGAACGGAAGAACAGACACCTGCTGGAGGTCGCACGGACGATGATGTTGGCTATGAATGTCCCAAAACATTTATAGGGACAAGCTATCTTGACGGCCTCTTATCTCATCAATAGAATGCTATCTCAGGTATTGGACTGGAAAACACCGTTGGAAATACTTACTGGTATAAACACTTACACAGTTCCACCGAAAGTATTTGGGTGTGTGTGTTTTGTCCAAGATACTACGCTGGGAGTTGGTAAACTGGATCCTAGAGCGGTTAAATGTGTCTTTTTTGGGTACACGACGATTCAGAAGGGATATGCATGTTGGAGCCCGGTTGAGCAAAAATTGTTTGTAAGCATGGACGTTATATTCTGAGAACTGGAACCATACTATGGTTCAGATAAAGGTTCAGCGTTTGGTGACACACTTAACCCGGAGGGTGTTAGACGTGAGAGGGAGAGAATAAGTCCAAACGTGGTAGTCGGATCGGTCCCGTGCTCGGTCGTGGAGAATTGGACGAGAGGGGGAGATAGCAGTGACTCTGATAAAGAAGACGATACATATGTTACGCATGGGGAGAAGCCGTGCCAAGTGTCAGTGCCTAATGTACCAAGTCCAGTGCCTACCATACCAAGTCCCTCGTCTACTCCTGCCCCGGCTCTTGAAGATGTTGCCCCCGCACTGAATCACTCTGACTCCGATGCGGATCTCTCTGACTCTGATGGTATGTCCTCTCCACCACTTATTGCTCCTTTAAGGAGATCTTCTTGCATCAATGCGGGTAAGGCTCCTCGTCGTTATGATGATTATGAACATGACATTGCCAACTTCTTGTCTTATTCTAATATTTCTCCAAATTATCGAGCCTTTATTACATCGTTAGACTCTACTTCTTTGCCCAAGTGTTGGCAAGAAGCAAAGAAAAATCCAAGGTGGAAAGCTGCAATGATGGAAGAACTTGGGGCACTAGAGAAAAGTAAGACATGGAAGCTGGTTCCATTATCCAAAGGGAAGAAAGCTGTGGGATGCAAATGGGTGTACACAGTAAAGGAGATGCCAGAAAAAAAAATTAGAGCGGTACAAGGCGAGGTTAGTTGCAAAAGAATACACACAATCATATGGCATTGACTATGATGAGACGTTTGCCCCAGTAGCAAAAATGAGCACGGTAAGAACTCTGGTCTCCATTGCAGCAAACTATGGATGGAAGCTATACCAGTTAGATATAAAAAACACCTTCCTCCGTGGGGACCTGCAAGAAGAAGTATACATGGAACCCCCGCCAGGGTGCTATACGACAGAATCAGACGGAGGGACGTCGTATGGTAAAGTGTGTAAACTAAATAGGTCACTATACGAACTCAAGCAATCTCCTCGAGCCTGGTTTGACAGATTCAGAAAGGCTGTTACAGGCATAGGGTACCATCAAACAAATGCAGATCATACGGTCTTTCTCCATCATACAAGAGGCCACATTACTATACTTGTTGTATATGTGGATGATATAATAATCACTGGTGATGATGAAGTCGAGATTACTAAGCTGAAGTCAAAACTCGCGAAGGAGTTTGAGGTGAAGGATTTAAGAGCGATGAGGTATTTTCTGGATATCGAGGTATTTTCTTGGTATCAAGGTGCATGATGGAATTTGAAAGCACGCTGAGCCGACTTCTAAGCAGACCGTGGGACCATTTTTCATGTTCTAAGACATTTCGACCCGTCGGGATTATTTTCTTAGCTATGTGGGTGCGTCTCTTTTATTATCAAGCCTAACTTGTGCAACTTGAAAACATGCAAGTTATTAAGTGAAGGCTAAGATGAGGCAAGTTCACCAAAACTACCCCACCTGAGCGAGGAGTCGCCTCGACCGAGCGAGCCTTCGAGCAGCCGTTGCAAGGGTAAGTCCGAACGTCGTTGGCGTTTCGATTCCTCCGATTGACTTTGCGGGACGGGACACTACACATATTTTAAGACTGGGGCGTGACACCATCACGGAACACATGCTAAATAGCAAGCATCATAGAGGCCCGGTTGCGAAGGAGACGTTTAAACGTAAGAGACACATTGTTATTATATTTGTACTCCCAAAAAAATACCACCTTTAAGGTACCTATTTGCCGTCCACTTATCCCATAAGAACCCCCCTTGTATGAACTTCCAAGTGAGTTTCATACCGGCAACTTCACAGACAGTTTGTAAGGGTCTTATGCCCACTCCTCCCTTCTCGCAGGAACGACATAACTGAGCCCAAGAAATAGCATGAAGTCCACCCCTCCAAATGAAATTAGCACATATTTGTTCTATTCTCCGGATAGTAGCTAATGGGAGCATAATAGATTATAACCACAATATGGCTAAGGAAGCGATAACAGTCCGTACCAGCTCAATTTGTCCCCCAAACGACAGGTAGTGAGCCTGCCATCCCTCTACTTGTCTTGTGTAAACTCTACCAGATTTTGACAATCCAATTCTTTCGCATAATTGACAGTAAGAGGGATACCCAGATATTTACCAGGTAATCCCCCTTTTTCCACTCCCAAAATCGCACCATGCTCCTCCTTTAAGGTACATTGAGTACTGAAATAGACTCTGTTTTTGTCCTTGTTCTCATGTAGCCCTAATAACCGTCCAAAGTCTTCCATAATGTCCGAGATGGCCTGAAGACCTGACATGCTGGGTCGAAGGAAGACCGAGAGATCATCAACATAAATGAGGTGTGACATATGAGGATGAATCAGGTCATACATGGGCTCAATTCGACCATGACGATACCCATCAAACATGAAAAATACTACATCAACAGACCCTTGTTACTCTGGATAAACCCAAAGGGAATGCCTCGAATGAGCACCGAAAATGTATGAGTAGTAATGTATTCATGCACCCTGTCGACCCATAACTTGTCGAATCCCATTGCAAGCATTAGATGGCAGACGAAATCTCGATTTACCATATCGTACGCCTCCCGCAAATCAACTTTAATGCAAGCTTTCGTACTCCCAACTTTGTTGAATTCACCCATACACCATCTCATATATATATATATATATATATATATATATATATATATATATAGGAAACGGATCAAAAGCCCCCCTTAGAAATCCCCCCAAAAACCCTCCTCACTCTAATCCGTAATTTAATGTTAATATTAATGTTAATATTAATATTAATGTTAATATTAATGTTAATATTAACACTAAATAGTAAAATTAACATTAAACTTAACATTAAAATTAATATTAACATTAACATTAACATTAATATTAACATTAACATTAACATTAATATTAAAAAAATTAAAAAAAATTAATATTAACATTACTATTAACATTAATATTAACATTAACATTAACATTAGCATTAATATTAACATTAAATTATGGATTAGAGTGAGGGAGGTTTTTGGGGGGCTTTCTAAGGGGGGCTTTTGATCCGCTCCCATATATATATATATATATATATATATATATATATATAAAAATATATATATATATATATATATATATATATATATATATATATATATATATATATATATATATCAAAGATGATCTCTAGCCTAGTGGTTAAGAGAGATGCATGCGGCCCAAGTGGTCGGAGATCGAGCCCAAGTGGAGGCGTTTTCACCACAATTACCCATTGCTTCAATATATATATATATATATATATATATATATATATATATATATATATATATATACATGGGCTCAATTCGACCATGACGAATACCCATCAAACATGAGAAATACTACATCAACATACCCTTGTTACTCTGGATAAACCCAAAGGGAATGCCTCGAATGAGCACCGAAAATGTATGAGTAGTAATGTATTCCTGCACCCTGTCGACCCATAACTTGTCGAATCCCATTGCAAGAGCATTAGCTGGCAGACGAAATCTTGATTTACTGTATCGTATGCCTCCCGCAAAACAACTTTAATGTAAGCTTTCGTACTCCCAACTTTGTTGAATTCACCCATACACCATCTCATATATATATATATATATATATATATATATATATATATATATATATATATATATATATATATATATATATATATGAGAGCTGCGACTCCTGAGCGGCTCGGGTTGCCATGTGTCAGCATCTGGGCGCTCCCTGCCAGAGGAGAACAGGCTCGGACTAGCTTAGCCGACCCTCGCTCGGATTTAATTTCTGCACCCACGTGAGTGACTCACCAGCGACTGACAAGTGGGGCCCTGGTTCTGATGCAGGAGGCTGACCTGTGGGCCCCCATGGCGGCTGACTTCGTTAATAATTTTTCTTTATATTTTTTCTTTTCTATTATTTTTATTACTGAAATTTTTTATGAATTTGTTTTAACTCTAATTAACTCAAAATAAATCCTAAAAATTTTCAAAAAAAATCATATAAAATTGTAGAATATATTTCTAGGCTTTCTAAGTCTAACTAAAAAGTTTGATGCTAAAATAATTCCATGTGGCTTCATAGTAATATACAGAGTCCAATAAAATTTATTTTCCTAGATTTTAATTACCTAGAAATTTTCAAAAATTTTCAAAATTTTAAAAAAATTATGAAAAGGTTTCTAAAGATATATGTGAACCTCTAAGATATATAATCTAGCACAATATTACATAATTTTTTAGTTAGGTGACACAGGTGTAACATGACATTATCTACCACTCTCACGATTCGTAAGTAAATTTAACGATTACTCTAAATTCTATTTTTTTAAATAGAGGGGATTATAGGTATCGACAGATCCGCCTTGTTTGGGAGTTGGTATTATGGCATGCTTGGAGGGAAAGACGTATCTTTGAGGGTCTATCCCTTATCAAATATGTTGTACAAAGAAACATAGAAGCTGACATAGATCTCCATGATCTGGAGGTTGGGATTTAGGTTTGTAATTTTTTGGGTTCCATCAATAAAGCTCTACCTTCTTCGAATATGTGTGCGTGTGTGTGTGTGTCAAAGTCTCTTAGCTCTATTGGTTAGTAGGTGGAGACATATATATAACCCATCATGTTTGGATGGGTTAGATCCCCACGGAGAATCGAAATTCGCAACTAATGATGATAACCTATTAAGCATTCATGAACATTGGATATAGTTAGATGCACCTTTTTTGACCTTACATATTACATTCTTAATATGCACGACGAAAGAAGATATACCCGACGACTTCTCTTGAAATATTTAATAACAAAACTGCTACTTTTGGATATATATATATATATATATATATATATATATATATATATATATATATATATATATATATATATATATATATATATATATATAGTGAGTTTTGTGGATGATGGGCTCAAGCTTATGCAATCTCTTAATGCACGTTTTGCCAATGACCGCTGGCCCAAGTGGTTAGTGTGGAGGCATGTGGCCCTTGTGGGCCAAGTTCGAATCCCAGTGAAAGTGATTCCGAAAACTAATTACCATTTCTAATATATATATATATAAGAAAATGGCTAATCTAGGGTTAGGGCAGTCGACTTCAGAAGGGGAGATTTTAATCTCCGGCAAGAACTAGGACCCGGAGCGTCGTCCTCGCAAGGGGGAGGGATGTTCCTGCCACCGAGGATGACGGCAACGCTTGGAGACGAATGGAGGATGGACGACCGTGACACGACGAGGAAGAAGATCCTTCCGACCACTTGTAGGTCAAGGCTAATGGGAACAGAAAGCTAGCGAGGTCGGAAGGATGCGAAGAATATTCGGCTGGGGAGGAAAGGATTCATAGGTGGGGACAATCGTCGGTAGGGCAACAGAAGACCGCTGCGCGTGGATCAGCCGGGCATGTTACACCGTAATGGAGGGGCGCTGAACAATGTGCGTACTCGACCGACACAAGAAGGAAGGCTGATGCCCTTGAAGAACGAAAATCCAAGAGGAATGACCAGCGCAGATACTAGCAAGCGGTTGGAAGGGACAAGTCTCCAGTGCACCGCTACAGTACGTCGCGCCCAAGTAAGTGGAAGGGGAGAAAGGCCTTGTACAACGCGGAGGAGATTGCTGAGACTGCAAAGTTTTGGCAGAATACTATAATGTTATATGTCATGGGTGATAAACCATTCTATGGGCAGATACGTGCTTATGCAGCGAGGGTGTGGCGACCGAAAGGGAGCATGGTGTTCTACGCACAAGAGAATGGTTCTTTTACTTTGAATTTGGCATTAAGGAAGACGTTGATTGCATCATACAGGGCTGACTTTGGACTTTCGACGATAGATTGATCATAATCAAGGAATGGCACAGCGGGGTTACATGCGAGAAGGAACTTCTACACACGATTTCAATATGATTTAGGCTGCTTGGATTCCCTATTGCGTACTGGAGTTCGTCCATGCTAATGAAGATAACTAGCATTATTGGAAAACCGATCAAAGGAGATGAGACGACAATAACGAGATTGAGATTACAATACGCACGCGTATTCGTCGAGATAGAGGCAAGGAAGGTGTTGTCGAGGACCCTCTCCTACGAGCTCCCATCAGGTAAGGTATGTATGCAACAGGTCGACTATGAATGAGTACCTCCAACATGTCGCAGGTGCAAGAGCTTTTGACATCTAGTCCAAAAGTGCTTACAATAAGTAGAGGTTGAGGAAGCGGCAGACCCAGAGGTCTGCAGAGCATAAAGAGATTTGGCTAACATGGTCAGGGAGGACGGAGGGAGGGATAGTGCTCATGGGATGGATATTTGCGAAGAGCTAACACAAAATAGGCCAAACATTATACGAGCATCGAATTGGCGGTGATACTCCCAGGTCTCGGATCAGATGGGGGATGGCGCACGAAGGCACTACAATGGAAACTCGGCATCAAGTCGCGTTGGCTACAACCAACTCGCCTACCCATAACACATAGGGCATTGCGGGCGCTAGGAAAGACGTGGTATTCACCAATCTTAGAGGTATTGGCCTCGACCAAGTGTCTCAGGAGTTATCTATTTTCAAAGTAGGAGAGGGGAGTTCGAGCATAGCCATGATCGCGTCTAAGCGGCGAACTAATCAGGAGTGAAGGGGTCGAAGGATAGGAACATGGCAAAGCCAGGACTGAAAGCTCTCTAACCGCAAGCGGCATGCGAGGGAGAACAGAGAGGATGTCAATCGAACCAATACATCGTCAATGGAGGAAGGAGTCGATTTAGTCAGGCATAACCCATAGTAGTTGGCGGTGATACACGCGGGGAGCGTAGGTGGACCAGAGAGCCGAGAGGAATCGATGTTCATTGATCCCACCACCCACCACGGGGACCCCTCGCTAGTTTAGTGTCGCTTATCGTCTGGAATGTTCTTGGAGCATGCTCGATTGGTAGATGGAAGGAAATATCCGACACTCTGAGGAAGGGTCAGTGTTCTATCTCAGCTATTCTGGAGACCAAAATCAAAACTGATACAATACTATCCCGGAGAACGCCTACAAACTGAGCTCAAGCGCATAACCTACACCTTTGTGCCATGGCGAGAATTTGGATTAGATGGGATAGGAGCAGCTGGACAGGTCAAGTCGTTCATATGGCAGAGAAAATCATTGCCACGCTCTTGACTAACGTTGGAGGACTTCGATTTCTGTTGTGTCACATACGAACACAATGATCGTATACATAGGAGACAAATGTGGCAATATATAAATATCCTGAGCAACATGGCAGAGACTAATGGCAAACTTCCAATGCTGGTTGTTGGAGACTTTAATGCCATACTTTACCCCATGAGAAATTCGAAGGGAGGAGAGTCCCAGACAAAACGATATAGGAATTTCAGGAAGGCATTCTTCGTTCGAGCTTGCGATGCCTCGAGTGCTCCGGGCACATCTTGACTTGGAACAATAAATCTGCTATGAAGCGAGTGGCCTGCCAACTCGACCAAGCCCTGGGGAATAACTAATGGTTTGATATCTTCCCGCACGTAGTGTCTGAAGGCCTCACCGCAGGGACGAGCGACCACTCGCCATTGAGGATCAGCTTGGCTGCTAACATACCTAGGAAGACTAACCTGTTCAGATACAACAATGCTTGCTTCATGATGGAGGGGTACGCAGATACAGTACATAGAGCATTGGAGTCGGAGCAACACGGGAACATTCAATTTCAGCTAGTTCAACGACTCAAATCGACCAAGGAGGTTCTCTGCGTATAGTGCAAACATAAACCGGGCGCTGACCTGGCAGCTAAGGAGGAGGAGGTAAGGTGTAACACCCAGTTTCTAAAATGAGAATAATTTTGAAATTTATGATTTAATTTATTTAATTATGATATTTAAATGATAATATAATTTTTAGTGATTTTTAATCATTTTAAAATTATTTAAATCATGACTTGTGATTTGGTGTGCAGCTAGTGAAACCGTAGAGACTGTCTGCCCTAGAGCCTAGCCATGTGATTAGGATATTTTATTTATCATTTTTAGTTTGAGAGTATTTTGTTATTTTTGAATTATTTGAATTAATATGTATTTATTGGAATTTAATATGGTCATTGTAATGGTGTGATTTAAATATTATTTAATTGATTGTCTTGTGTTGTGTTTAGCCCTAACCTAGATTGGACCTAACCTAGATTAGTCATAGCTAGTCTAGTTAGCCATGGTTAGTAATAGTTAGTATGGGTTAGTTGAGTTAAGTCATGATTAGTTAGAATGAAATAGGTTGCATTTAAGTCAAGTGTGAAGCCTAGGTTGTAGGCCCTTGATTGGACTTGATGGAATGAGAGCCCTTAGATTGTTCCCCAAAACCCTAAACCTAGCATTGGTGGCCGGCCCCCATAGGGAACAACACCCTATAAAATCCCTCCCAAAATAGTAGCCTCCTTTGTTCATCCCTTCATTTTTTTTCAAGAACAAGGTTAGCCTCCATTGAAACTTCTTCCTATTTTATTCAATATTAATCTGTTTTCATCCAAACTTCTTCCATGGTGTGCTAATTTGAGGTTCCTTCCTGTTCATGGAGAGAAATCTCAGGTTTGGACCAATTTGGAGAGTTTTGGCTAACAAGGAGAAACCCCCCTTTGGAGCTTTTTATTGGAATTACAACATATAGGTAAATCCCTATTCCCTCCACCAAATTTTATTTTCTTTGCATGGGTAGGAAGCCCTAGGTGTCCCCTAGCCGTATGTATTGGTTTTGTGTCGATTCGTGTCCGTTTGATGTTCGTATCGGACAGTATCAGTGTAGGGTTCTAAGTGTTCGACGAAATGCCACAGTGGGCATTTCGATCGTGTTTTCAGAATGTATTTGAATAGGAAATTAGGTTTTAGTGTCGCTTAGGGGTTTCTAAGTGTCTGAAGTGAGTTCGTGTCGATTTGGTGTCGAGTCGGACCCGTGGTGTCACGACCCACACCCACTGTTAGGGTACGAGAACGTAACAACGCCCAGCCTACGCCGCAGTGTCGGCGGTAGAACGCTGTCCTAGGTCACATCATCTAACAATATAATGCTAAGCAGATACAGTCTCAATCACATTTAAGGTAGAGCATGATAAGGTTAGATAAAACATAAAATCCAAAGAGATACGGGAGATAGAAGTCTAAGTGTCTAAGATACAAAAACCCAGAAATACATCTCAAAACTCAAATACAGTAATCCACAAAGTAAATACAACTCCAGACAAATGAAATAACTATCTAAACAACCTCTAAGGTGTCTCCTCTAGGCTAGCAGGCAACCTCCAAGCTATCTGTAAATTTTATCAACAGGTCCAGTCAGGACAGGAACGAGCACATCTCATCTAGAAAACCCAAGTAAATGACAGAGAACTATAAAGCAGTTATAGGCAGTTGTATTGATAAAAATGGCAGTTTATATTCAGGTGATGGTAAGAAAGACAGATAAGGTGCAAAGAAAGTAAATAACTAAACAAGAGAAGAATCATAGCAATGAAGTCTGTAAAAATAGAACTAGCTGAACCAGGATAATATGATATGAAGTCCAGACAACAATGTAGACCAGTGTAACTCCAATGTAAGTCCAGTACAAGATGAATCTAATACAAGATGAATCCAGTAAGGGACGATTCCAGTTATAGTGATCAATGATTCCAGGGTGAGTCCAGCCTATACTCTAACAGTGTGTTTTAAAATACCGAGATCGACATGTAAACGGCTGTGGGTAATCCGGCACACCTCTCACTGATCAGGCGAGAGATGGCTATCATTCCAGTAGATTTCAGTAGGGGTGATTCCAGTAATGGGGTATGTCTACATGTCTTACTCTAGTATTTCCCCTCCCAGTAAGTGAATCCAGAATTCCGACACAATGATTCAAGATGAGTCCAGCCAAAATATAATGATTCCAGTAAATGATTCCAGCAGGTGATTCCAGTAATAGAAGCCGGAAATGATGATACCAGTAATAGAGGCCAGAAAATAAATGTGTCGTATACATGAATCCAGCATTATCCATACGTGTTGTAACAGAGAATCGCATACAACTAACTAGAACTGAAATACAGTAATTGACAAATAAATGAGAGAACTATCAGAGAATGTACTCGCCTGATAACCTGAACAGCTGATAAGTATAGGGGGTCCAACTGAAGCCACAGAGTCCTATTTAAAGCAACACAGGTTACAAGGTGTCTGGCTCCTAATTAGAACAGCACAAGTCACAACATGTCCAGAAGGGTAATATAAAGCACTACAATGTATTCTACATGAATCTAGGTCAAACTAGGCCAAAGTCAACCCTTGGTCAACTCTGGTCAGCTGCACTAGTCAAACTAGGTCATGTCCTAACCCAGTAAGTCTTACTAGGCCTAACCAAGACTATCCTAGCAAGCACACATCAATACAAGGCTATACAAGCCAACATACACCCAACTCTATATAGCATGCAATTATTCAATACTCAAATAGGCAAGAATTCACATTGGATATACACTAGGTAATCTATTACTTTAAGCTATATATGTCTACACATATATACACATGCATATATTGGTATTCAACATTAGGTCTATAATCATGGCATTTCAAATGGTTATATAAACTTATATATTACAACACAATATGCTAACATATATATAATATACATACATAGCTAAGTTAACTATATTCATAAATACTTATTTAAGAGGCTATGTGTGTGTGTGTGAACATGGCAAAGGGGCAAGTGAGGGTTAAATGGGCATACATAGTGTATACATATCAAAGAGTGTCAAAGTATAAGTGAACAATGTGTCAAGTGTGATAGTGTCAACATAGTGTAAGGGAGTACATGAGGTAATATAGGATTTGTGTTAACATAGAACATTACATCTCATTAACTTGTATATTGCATACATTACATCTATTATTACATTACATTCATGCTTGCATTCATTCATCATTCATTATTCTCATGCACCACTATATGCACCATACATTACATACTATGGAACCTACATATTCATTACAAGCCATACTTATACATGCTTACATTAAATAGGATACTTACACCTCATACATCATTTATTTAACCATTTACTCATGCTTGTATTCTCTATTTAATTACATAATGTATATACATTAACATGGGTTAAAATCAAATAGAACATTATATTACACACAAGGGTGCACAAAATGCATATGTCGAATAGTAACTCCTACTAATAATCAATACTGTACTATCTCAGCATGAATTAAAATTTAGGATTAAAGTATGTTATAGATCTATGTGTTAGCTTTCCAAAACTTTAAACGGATCGCGTTTTCGTTTCCGGAAACTCCCGGAATCGCGAAAACACCGAGAACGCGTTTGTCTTTCGTACAGCTGACACTCAAATAATTCTCCAGAAAGTTATAGAAAGAGTTAAACCTATTAATACATGTTTTTTGAAAGCTAACTTCAATACGCTTCTTTTAAAAAAAATGGGAGATTAAACCGAGCTTTGAGCTAGAAGTTATGACATTTCTAAGTTAGGGCTGAAATTAAAAACGTAGATAAAAATCATGACGGATTTAGATAGTTTGAGCCAAAGAATACACAATATATATCCTAATTATCCACAACAATAATATCAATAATAATATGAGGAACCACACTCACAAACTTGATTATATAATCATCATGAACCATTTATTACATATATAAATATAGATACACTCTCATTACAATATATATATATATATATATCTATATATGTAACATGAACACATCCACAACACAAAGGACACTCCTATGACCTCCAAATGGACACAAAATAGACACAAATGGAGATACAACCATGGGGGTCATTCCTATGGGTTCAAAATAGACCTATATGCATGAGGAAATGAAAAGGGGAAGGGATTTATACCTCCCGGTAGATCGAATCAAAGAAAAATCTTCCCGGAGCGACACCGACACGTAGAGATTCCAAAAGGACACGAACGAGCTCCGAATCCTCCCAAACTTGGGTAGCTTCCTCCTTGGCTAGAATGGAGAAGGAAAGAAGAAGATTTGGTGGTGAAATGGAAGGATTTGGTGGAGAAATTGCTAGGGATTGCTCTCTAGGAATTTGGGGAAGAACAAGAGAGAGAAAAATAGATGGATAATGACAAATGGGAGGCTCAACCCTATCCTTATTGTGGCTGGCCATAAAGGTGGTTTTGTTCTATTAGAAAAAGTCCAAAAGCCCCTACTAACCTATTCTATGAGTATTAGGAAAGGGCTAATTGGTTGGGGCTAAATTAGTCATTCTAAAGTCTCTAATCACACTAACCTTATCCATAATAATTAGTCTAACCTCTAACTAAAATATTTCTATCATGTGGACTAAAATTAATATCATGTGGGCCATGTCTAACTAGTGTGTGGGTCCCACTAGAGTCAAACTACCCCCGGGTTCCCGTTTCAAGTCGGATTGAGTTGAAATTCGAACCCGACTCAAATAACCCCAAAATAATATCATAAATAATAAAATAATATCAAAATAATTCAAAGAGGTCAAATGCAAAAATATCTTTAGGCCAAAAATGACATTAAAATATCATATTCACATGGTTAGGCTCTAGGTCAAACAGTCTATAGGGTTTTACTAGCAAAACGTCAAAACCACAAGTCATTGATTTAAATAATTTTAAAATGATTTAAAATCACCAAAAATTATATCATGAATTAAATATTATTATTAAAATAATTATAAACACAAAATTTCAAAATTACCCTCATTTGGGAAACTGGGTGCTACACGTGGACACGGCCGCGTGCACTGGACAGTTTTGTCCTGCTACCCGCAGGACCGTGCGGCTGTTCTAGGACACGAGGACGCGTGTCCTTTGACACAGGCCTTGGGGCAGTGTATGAAACGACACCCCCAAGACCACGTGTCGTTTGTGTCCGTGTCGAGTAAGGGATTCAACCCGCACTGGACACAGGTGCAGTCGACTGTACCCAGTTCAGTATGCATTGAGTTTGTGGATGTTTTGGACACATTGTGTCGGTTTTTTGGACACGAGTTAGGTTAGAATACACGTTCACACATGGCACATGTTTTACCAACCATTTTCCTGAAATAAATTCATGTTTTGATTCCTCATTTTCATGTTTTCCCAAATTTTCTGATACGTACAGTGTATCAGAGGTTATATTGTTTCTCTGTTTTAATTCCATTTTTGTTGTGTTATTTTGATGTAAATATGTTAATTAAGTTCATGTATCATGTTAGTTGTAGTTTAGAATCATTCCTTACTTTGTGTTTTATTTCGAGCCATAAATTCCATGTTCCAGTTTGCTAGACTTGATGTTACTGAGTTTATGTTATATTTTCCCTGTTTCAATGTGTTCAAACCCAGTTTGATGTTGCAGTAATTGAAGGCTTGCTGGGTTGGTTTAGGGTTGTGTTTTTAAACCTTGATAGGCTCTTCACATCGAGGCTTAACCTATATACATTCCTGTCATTATGTTGCAATTCTGAAAACACACACACTCATGATTCACACACCCTCTATCCTTAATTTCCTGTCACACACACCTTTAAAACACTGTCAACAGTTCACTAACATATCCAACACACACTACTCACACACTATGGTTCACTGTCTCACAGATTTCCCTAACACCCTCACACACTCTATTACATGCCTACACACACATTAATGATTCTTGCACACACAGGTTCCTATACACTATTTACTCACACATCTATACATTTCACTCATACACACCTGTGCAAAACTCCCACACATCTATTCCTTCACTCACTGTTTGATGAGTAGGTGCAAAATTTGGACTGTTTTACATTTCACTCACAGTCCATTCTCACACAAACTGAAAACTAACCCACACCCTTATTTCAGTTCATGACACACTCCTAGCTAACTGCTATACACTGTTAAATATGGATTGTCATTGCCAAATCTGAGAACTTGAAACCTGGAAATCTCTTATGTTATTTCATTTCTTTGGTAGTAACATTTTGGATGCATTTTCTTTGGTAGTAACATTTCAGCCAAAGCATTTCTTTGATGCATATTTCATTTTCCCTGAACTGTGTGGGTGTTTCATTGGTTTAATTCAGTTGATTCATATTTCATATTTTATTTTCATAGTTCAGTTGATTCATATTTAATTCCATGAATTGTTTCATCTTTTAGCCCACACCCATGTTAGCCCTGTTATTCACTGTTAGCTAATAAGTCACATTGCCATGTTGTAATGACTGTCATTTTGCTCACTGATTCCTGAAAACTGTCAAATTGTTTTGATTATTGCCATGTTCCTCACTGAATATACTTAAATGGTTCACTGTTAGATGGATTCAAGGGACAGGGATTAACAGTTAACCTTGTATTGAAATGCATTTCCTGTTCTCACTGTTATAGGCCCATGAACCAAAACTGAGAATAGATTTTCCTTCCTTTAAAACTGAATTTTGAATGCTAAATTCTATGTTAAATTCTTATGCATTTGTGTTGGTTCTTCACACATGATTAGTTAAGTTTATGTGAAGCTATGTTGATGTAGGAAGTTGTGTATCATAGAGAATGGAAAATTCTGAAACTTCACTCCTAATAAATTGCCACTTGATTCCAGTTTTCAAACAAATTTTGAAATGTTGTTGCCATGTAAATTCTTATACCTTCTATAGTTCACTGTTTGCCTGATATCACCATCACATTCACATCATTACCTACTAGCCTATGTTACTTCCTCACACTCCACACACATACACAAAACTGGAGCATACACACACACTCATTCAAACCTTGCCATGACACTATACACATTTCCCCCTCTCTATCTCACTATATATATATATATATATATATATATATATATATATATATATATATATATATAAAATCTAAATGCTTGATATAATAATGTAGCCTACATATATATGTGTATGATAGCTATATTAACTTAGTACAATATACAATATGTGTGAAATATGTGATATAGCCATATGGCCTATAGGCTATATTTATGGCTTAAAGCCTATGTGTATGGCATGAGTACACCAATGAATGTGTGTGGTTGGTTTGTATAGCCTAGATTTGATGTGTGCTTGCTAGGATAGCCTTGGATAGGCTTAGTAAGACTTATCTGGGTTAGGTTGACCTAGTTTGACTAGTATGGTTGACTAGAGTTGACCAACTGTTAACTTTAGTCTAGTTTGACCAAGACAGCATGCAGATGCATTGTAGATTACTATTATCATCCCCTGTATACATCTTAACTTGTGTTGCTCTAACTAGGAGTCAGGTACCTCATCTCGGACAGTACATTTACTTCAGACATTCAGATACCAGGCGAGTACATTCTCTGATCTTTTCATACCTGTCTGGAACTATATTCTTGCTCTAGATTACTTTACTTGATGTTGACACGTATTTTTACGGATTAGTACTATATGGATCCTTTCCTGAGATGTTATCCCTCTACGGGTGCATCGGGTATTTCATGTTCATGTACTTGATCATGTGCATCAGGTACTCCTTATACTCGTACTAGTTCATGTATTTACATGTTCTCATGTGCCTTCATGTACTATCATGTGCCTCATGTACTACTCATAACATGAGTTCACGTATCTTTAGCTGTATTCATGTGCCAATAACGTAACTTGAATGGATCCTTGTGTATTGATTGGGGCGGGGTGAGT
The DNA here is from genome assembly GCA_029216955.1 of Iris pallida. Taxonomy (NCBI): domain Eukaryota; kingdom Viridiplantae; phylum Streptophyta; class Magnoliopsida; order Asparagales; family Iridaceae; genus Iris; species Iris pallida. The sequence continues at coordinate 173,794 of JANAVB010004799.1, forward strand.
AGAATTGGTTATGTGATCATTATTCCCAGTAGGTATTCATGTGCCTCTTAGTTGTATTCATGTGCTTCTTAGTTGTATTCATGTGCCCCTAAGCCGTTTACATAACCATATTGTACTATAAATCACTTAGCCACTTACAGTCTTTACTTATCATGTATTTACTTTCAGTTACAAAATATCTCCTGCTTTCACGTACTTCCTTTCCAGTATTTTCTGTATTTTACTCTATTGCATGCTTTATACTCCTAACCTGTTATGAACTGTTTTGAGAGATATGTGCTCGTTCCCATCTTGATTGGACCTGTTGAAAATTTTACAGAGCACGAGGAGGAGGCCTGCTTAGATACTTTCTATGGGACAGCCTTAGAGGATACTTGCGATCCGAACTTCCAGTCGGATCCCTTAGCTGTAGAGACTGTTGCTCCATAGATAACTTTATCTTATTTCATTGTATTGGAGATTTGAGTTGTTTATTTGGATCTGTATTATTTCTGGTTGTCAGTGGAGTTTATCATAGACACTTAGCTTTCTCTCTATTTGTATTTCCTGTGGATTTGGATCTTGCATCTTTTATATCATTCTATATTATCGTATTCTATCTAAGATATGATTGAGATATATTCTGTTATGTTACCCCCATTCGGGGAGTATAACTGTTTATTACCTTAACTGTTAGATGTTGTGACCTAGGACAACGTTCTACCGCCGACACTGCGGCGTAGGCTGGACGTACCCACGTCTCGTGCCCTTACTCTAGGGTGCGGGTCGTGACATAAGGGACGTCCAGAATCGGCTTCAAGCGGATGTGCCGAACGTCGATCTGGCAACTTGCGAGCGTACGCTGGTCCGGGAGGTGGGGACCTTACGTACCGTCGAGGAGATCTAGATGGTGCAGAGGGCTAAATGCAGTTGGTTAAAAGAGGGAGACAAGTGCACAAAATTCTTCTATGACATCGTACGGGCACGTCAGGCACGAAATAATATACATAAATTAATAGAAGCACACGACGAGGATGTCTCTGATCAGCAAGATATAGCGGTAAAAGTGGTAAGATTTTACTCTTTTTGTATAATCATGATGATTATCTATTTGTATTCCCTAACATCGTATACAAGAAATCGATCACGGATGCAGGTAACAGGGCGTTACTTGCCCCTGTAACTGGGGAGGAGGTGACGGAGATCATCAACTCAGCGGACCTGAACAAGGTGCCTGGTCTGGATGGATTTAATAACAAATTCTATAAACTCCATTGGCAGGCCCTAAAAGATTCAGTGACGGTGATGATAAACGACTTCTTTCGACAAGGTCGCCTGCTACGAGAGATTAACCATACATTTCTGTCGCTTATACCAAAGAAGGAGGGGGCCACTTCGTTGGATGATTATAGGCCGATATCATGTTGTAACTATTTGTACAAGATTATTACTCATCTTATGTGCAAAAGAATGGAGACAGTAATGCCGAGGCTGATTTTGAAAAACCAGGCCGCTTTTAGAAAAGGACAGTCGATTGCGGAACATAGCATGTTGGGGCACGAGCTGGTTCGAGAGTTCAACAGACCGGGGGTAGACAGAGCCTGCATCAAACTGGACTTGAGGAAGGCTTACGACACAGTCAACAGAGACTTTCTTTATCACATCTTGTCTTCCATGGGATTCGATCGGGCTTGGATCACATGCGTACGGGAGTGTATTTTGACTGCTTCCTTCTTCGTGTTTGTTAAAGGCCAGCCGCATGGTTACTTTACCAATAACAGGGGTCTCGACCAAGGTTGTCCTCTTTCCCCATACTTATTTTCTATAATTATGGAATACTTTACTTGCTTGGTGGATTTGGCTAGCTGTCATAGAATAATAGTCCCTCTACTTAGTCAGGTTCAACCTCATGTGACGCATCTCACATACGCGGATGATGTACTTGTCTTCACGAGACCGTCAAGCTCAGGTCTTCATGCACTGTCTGATATTTTGGAGGAGTTATGGCGTATGTCAGGGTTGCAGCTGAATAAAAATAAAAGCACGACATACTTCAGCAAGAGATGTTCGCATAAGGAGGATAAGGCGGCCATACTTGGGGTCAACAAGGGGAGCTTCATGTTCGATACCTTGGTGTCCCCCTGTCCGTCAACTACGCAAAAGCAGACGAGTGTAGCAGCATTGTAGAATATGCTCAAAAACGGTTGGAAGGGTGGCAGGCTAAGAACCTCCCGTTTGGAGGAAGAATCGAACTGGTGAAGTCAGTTATACTTTCCCTAACAAGTTTCTGGTTACAATCAACTATGCTCCCCATATATCATTGAGAAGCTAGAAAAGCTGTGTGCCGATTTCGTCTAGAGGGGAGGCATCCACACGATATCCTGGCAAGACCTATGCCGCCCGAAGGAAGAAGGAGAAGTTCGGCTCCGAGCGCCTCGCACTATGCGAACGGTGGCAGGCTGGATGGAGATTTCTTCAGAGCGACTCCATGTGGGCCTCATGGTTGCAGAGTAGATACTTGAAGGGGGGAGGTTTTGGACTTACCAAAAAAATAACAATGAATCGGTTCCTTTCAAATGTCTGCTGAAATACAACTCGGAGGTTAGTATGCGGTTGGAGAGAATCCTCAAAGACGGCCATTATACGGATTTGTGGTTGGATCCGTGGCTATTACACAAAGGATTGTTGCGGTGGGTTGGTGATCATGCCATACATGAAGCATACTACGGGACGACGGTGGCGAGTATCATCGAGCGTGGCCAGCGGTCGATCGTGGGGCACCGGTACGCGAGCATCCTCAGACCTCTCCTGCAACATGTCTGAATTGACCCTGACTTGCGGGCGGACATGTGGGAGTGGAAGGGTTCTGCAAATGGAGCCTTCGCTACCAGCGTAGCGTACAACCAAGCCCGAGTAACTCATGACAAATGGGAGGTGGCTGGCGTGGTTTGGTGAAAAGGACGCGCGGAAGGTACAGCTCTGCTTGTACAAGTTGGCACGGGGAAGGCTAGACTCGCCAGGTTCGACATACCGAGCCCTATCACTTGCTGTGTACTATGTTGGCAACACGACGAGACAGTCGGACACTTGTTCTTTGATTATGAAGTCTCCCGATGGATATGGCAGGAGCAGGAGAAGAAACTATGAAGTCAGTCTCCATGGAGCCTGGGATCGGAGGAGGTGATAGGCTACATCACCAGTGGAAAAAATAAAGACCAAGAGTGGTACACAGAGGCCAGAATACGGTTGGCTGCCGCAGTTTAGCACATCTGGAGGGAGCGAAATGCCAGAGTTTTTGATTGCAGATACACATCTGTTAGAGGGCTCTTGTACAACATCGAATACGATGTCTCATTTATGCGGTCGCCAAGGGGCGCCCCTTGATTGACTGATTGTTTTCTGAACCATGAATAAAATTACCTTTTCCTATATATATATATATATATATATATATATATATATATATATATATATATATATATATATATATATATATATATATATATATATTGTTAGTCTATTTGCAAACAATCGATGGAAAAACTCAGTTGCAATCCCTAAGAAGAGATGCAAAGAATGCAGTTGCAATCCCTAAAAAAGAGATGCAAATAATGCTGATTGCGTAGCCTAAACGATTAAAAAAAATCGAATCGCGTTTGCAATAGCGATTTCTCGAAGGCAACAAGAGATGATCAACAACAGTTGAGTCTCAGATTCTCGAAGGCAACAGAAAGAGGAAGGAAGAAGAAGAGCGGATCTCGCTGGGGTGTTGAACACCGGCGCTCAAAGCTATGCCCGCAGTACGGATAAGCTCCAAGGAACCAGCAAGTTCAGGAGAACTTCTGGAACGCTCGTAAGTCAATATTTGAGACTTGAACGGGCTTCCTGGACTTAACAGACTCCCTCAACTCTCTTCTTGGTGCATCTTTCAAAGGAGGCCAAGGGGCTCTATTTATAGAGTGGAGTTGAGACTTCACCTCTTCTCCTATCCGATGTGGGACTAAAATACCAATACTCAAAAATAGAGTTTGATATTTTAGATCATCCCACAATCAGCATAGAAGTGTGCCAGTCCACGCCTACCCCCCGAACCCTCCCGTGCATGCACGAGACATCTTGGAGTCCGCGTCCGAGTCCGAGTCCGCACAACAAAAATTAACTTGCATCCTTGTTGGATTTAATCCTTTTTCCTTCTAGGAAAATACTTCCACATGGCACAAACTTGTGCCCCACTACACCTCATGTGCACACCTCAACACAAGCAATGCATTATATTGAGATACTCACCATTTGGTGTAGCCGATGTGGGACTATCTTTTCTAGTCCAAAGGCAAAAACACCAACAATCCCCCACATATCTCAATATATGGGTTGAGCGTTCCCCACAGTGATTGTCCATCATGCATTAGGAGAGATGTCGCTACGACTTGAATCTTCCCGCATAGGTTAAATAACAGCATGATACAAGAATGGACTAAGCCTTGAATTCTGCACCATAACTGTAATTCTTCCTACTCACATAGTGACATCAACTGTGCTTCTGGCTGCACATTGAAGGCCTTGTGCCAGCCTGGTTTCAGTGTATAATTTTTGGGCGTCTACAAGTTTACCCTCAAGAGACGGCCTGATATCTCTGTCCATACACTATAGGTGAGTTCTATATAAAGAGTCATTGGAATGAAGCATTGCGCTTCTTTGCGGTGCTACGCCGCTATGACATGGCTGACAAAGCCAAGGCATTACCCCTACCTGGGAACCTCATCGTAGTGTCATACTACTGTAGCATGAGGTCTCAAGCCTCTTTGTAGTGCCAAACTACCCAGCATGAAGCCTTGCGCTCCCTTGTGGTGTTACGCCACTATGACATGGCTTGCAAAGCCGAGGCTTTACCCCTACCTGGGTACCTCATCGTGGTGTCATGCCACTGTAACATGAGGACACCGGCCTCTTTGTAGTGCTGCCTACATCTCTTTATTACGATTATGCAACATTAGGCTACCTGCCTATATGCGGTGCTACGCCGCCTGTAACTTGGCTAACAAAGCCGAGGCATTACCCCTACCTGGGAACCTCATGGTGGAGTCACCCCACTGTAGCATGGAGTTGTAACACTCCTTTGTGGTTGTTGTGCCACCATGCTTCCTGTAAAGCATAACAGACCTTCACTCAGTCTGAGAACTCATTAAGGCATTATGCCATCCTTCTCACAGGATCAATTTTCCGTAGAAAATTCATAGTAGACAACAGTGGTTCTGGGTCCGAAACCCTTACATGTTCCGCAGAACAAGTGCCCACTGTTAACTAATATTTTTCCAGTCAATAGTCCTCCCTTGAATCAAAAAATTAGATATCTGGTAGATTTCTCTTTGAACCAATAACATAAAATTTATTGATAGGATTATAATGACACAATATTAGAATGCCTTCAAGCCCATCTTCCTTGCTGTGTCCTCGACCAGCTGACGCTTGAGACCCTTCGTGAACGGATCCGCCAGGTTTTCCTGACTCCGAACATCGATTACTGCAATGACGCCCCTTTTTATGAGATCGTTCACTGCTCTGTGCTTCAACCGCACAGTCCTCTTCTTCCCGCTGAAGAGTTCATTTGATGCCACTGCTGCTGCCGCCTGGTTGTCACAGTATATCGGAATCGCCGGTATCTGAGCCCCAACCATTGGAAGGTCATACATGAGCTCCCGAAGCCACTCTGCTTCATCTGCTGCAGCGTCCAATGCAAAGAATTCAGATTCCATGGAGGAGCGAGATAACATAGTCTGCTTCTTCGACTTCCACGATATAGCAGCTCCACCCATGGCGAACACATATCCACCTGTAGAATATTCGCTCTCCACCTCTGAACACCAGCTAGCATCACTGAAGCCTTCCACTACTGACGGATCTCCGCTGTAGTATAGTGCATATGTCTGAGTCTTCTTGAGATATCTCATAACACGCTTCACAGCTTTCCAATGCTTTACGCCTGGATTGCTCGTAAATCGACTCAACATTCCCACTGCAAAGGCTATGTCAGGCCTTGTGGCAGTAGTAGCGTACATCAAACTTCCGATGACGCTAGCGTACTCCAACTGCCTGACGCTCTCCTTCGAATTTGGCTCCAGTTTCAGATCACTCCTGTACGGTGTATCAATAATAGGAAGATCTTGATACCCGTAGCGAGAGAGCATCTTCTCAATGTAATGAGACTGTGACAGCGCTATTCCAGTGCCTGTCCGGATGATCTTGAGCCCCAAGATTACGTCGGCATCCCCCAAGTCCTTCATACTGAACTTGGTCGAGAGGAATTTCTTTGTCTCTGTGACGCAGCTTAAATCCGTACCTAGGATTAGCATGTCGTCCACGTATAGACAAACGATTACTCCTCTTCCGTCAACAAACTTCGTATAGACACACTTGTCTGTTTCACTGACCCTGTAGCCATTTGACCTTATCACCTTGTCAAACTTCTCATGCCACATTTTGGGAGCTTGCTTCAAACCATACAGAGACTTTATCAACTTGCAGACTTTGTCTTCCAGACCTCTGACGACAAAACCTTCTGGTTGTTGCATGTAGATCTCTTCGGTCAGCTCGCCATTAAGGAATGCCATTTTCACATCCATCTGATGTATCACCAGCTTGTGTATTGCTGCTAAAGCAATTAACAATCTGATAGTTGTCATCCGAGCTACTGGAGCATAAGTGTCAAAGTAGTCGATCCCCTGCTTCTGAGCAAACCCCTTGGCCACTAGCCTGGCCTTGAACTTGTCAATGGTTCCATCTGCTTTCATCTTCTTCTTGAAGATCCATTTGCATCCGATGGGTCTTGCTCCTTCTGGTAGGTCGACCAATACCCATGTGTTATTGGAGGTGATTGAGTCAATCTCGTTGTCAATCGCCTCCTTCCAGAATATAGCATCTCTGGTCTTCATCGCCTCATCATAGGTAAGCGGATCTGCTTCCACATGATAGGTGACGAAGTCATCTCCGAAGTCTTTCGGCCTCCTCGCTCGCTTAGTTGACGGCTCAGCGAGTTCTGGTTCAGCTGGTGTCTCCTCGACAACAACTCCATCTTGGACTACTGGTTCGATAAAGATCTCTGTCTGCTCCGCACCCTCATTATTCTCCGGAATGTCCGCGAGAACAATGTTCTTGTGCCTTGCAAACTTTTCTTCAAAATATTCAGCATCGCGAGATTCGATGATATGATTTGACTCGATATCAAAGAATCTCCGAGCATCACTCTTCTCGGCATACCCCAGGAAGATCGCCTTAGTAGTCCTTGTCCCCAGCTTCTGAATCTTTAGATCCGGGAGCTTCACATAAGCCAGGCACCCCCACACTCGAATGACATTCAGGTTGGGTCTGACTTTGAACCAGAGTTCATGAGGAGTTATGTCGGAAGTTGCATACGGCACTCTGTTCAGAATGAAAGTGGCCGTTAATGCAGCTTCTCCCCAATAGCACTTTGGGAGACCCGCAGTCAACAGCATAGAATTCATCATCTCTGTCAACGTTCTGTTCTTCCTTTCTGCTACTCCGTTGGATTGTGGAGAATACGGAGCCGTCGTCTCGTTGATGATTCCATGTTCTTTGCAGAATGATGAGAATTCATGAGACCTATATTCCCCACCTCGATCACTCCTCAGCCTCTTGAGTTGTTGTCCAGTTTGCCGTTCAGCCTCGGCCCTGAACTCCTTGAACTTCTCGAATGCTTCGTCTTTAGATTTGAGTAAATAGACGAAGGCATACTTGGAGAAGTCATCGATGAAAGTAATGAAATATTTCATCCCGGCCTTTGTAGAGAATTGTTTGAAGTCACAGATATCTGAGTGAACCAACTCCAGAAGATCTGTGCTTCGATGGACCCTGTGGAAGGGTTTCCTAGTGATCTTCGTCTGAGCACATATCTCACATTTCTCTACCTTACCCCCACACTTGGAGATAAGTCCTAGACTAGACATTTTGTTTATTCGCTTACAATGAACATGTCCTAGTCTATTATGCCACAACTCAAGAGAGTAATTCAAACTAGTGATAGCATTGACATTATTATGCTGGGTTACAACAAGCTGAATTTTGTACATTCCTTCAGTCTGAAAAGCTTTCCCGAAGAAAGTACCCTTCTTGGACATCACCATTTGGCCAGCATTGATGTCCATCCTCAAGCCTGCGTTGCAGAGCAGGCTCCCAGAGATCAGGTTCTTTGCGATTGCAGGAACATGCTTCACACCTTGAAGCGTCAGAATGTTCCCCGATGTAAGCTTCAGCTCCACCGTCCCGATCCCCAGTACTTCAGCTTGTGCCTGGTTCGCCATCATGACTTTCTCGGAAGTAGGCTCATAGGAGACGAACCAGTCCTTGTCTGAACAGACATGACATGTCGCGCCAGTGTCTATCCACCAGTCCAAGTCTGCCCCCACAGTTGCAACCTGTGCTATCATGGCAACCTGATTAGTAACCAAAGAAACCTTGTTAGGCTCACCTTGCTCTTTGGGCTTGGACTTGCATTCACTTTTATAGTGACCCTTCTTGCCACAGTTGAAGCAAGTCACATGGGACTTGGACTTCTGTTGCTTGAATCCTGGACCCTTCACTTTCAGATTCGAGAAGTCCTTCTTCTTGTGGTGAGAAGCCGCCTGCTTCCCTTTGTTCTCTCTGGTGGCTTGAACCAGATTCGCCGTTGCTAGTTGCTTGGACAGGGTGTCCAACTTCTGTTGAGAGCGCATCTCGTCCTCAACATGAATCTCGCTGAGGAGATTATCCAGGCTAATCTCCATCTTCTTCCTATGCATCCTTGCATAGATGTTGCTCCATCCTGGAGGAAGTTTTGCCACGATCCCTCCAACGACGAACTTGTCGACGAGGGACATGCTATCGTCCTCCAGTTTCTGGCGCAGCTTCAGGAACTCTTTCACTTGGGGCAGCATGGTCTTCTCGTCTTCAAAGACCCATTTGTGGTATGAACATCTTCGACCGGGCCTCGTCGTCGTCATACAGCTTCCCCACGGACTCCCAGATCTCTTTGGCAGAAGTCCTCTTTGTGTAGGACTCGGCCAGAGAGTCTTCCATGGAATTCAGGATCAGCAGCCTGCATATGCTGTTATCCTTTTTCCACTTCGTCTGCTTGCTCGTAGCAGCGGCCAGAACAGCAGCAGATCCTGTTGCTGGAACGATTGGTTCTTCCTCATCCAACACGTGATCAACATCCACGAGTTGAAGGTTCAGAGTCACCTTTCGCTTCCAGATCTGGAAGTGTTCGCCGTCGAATTTCTCCAACTTGTTAAAGCCGGTATCGACAAGCGAAGCACGAGTGTTTTCCATCGAATCGTAGAGCTTTGAGATTGTTAGTCTATTTGCAAACAATCGATAGAAAAACTCAGTTGCAATCCCTAAGAAGAGATGCAAAGAATGCAGTTGCAATCCCTAAAAAAGAGATGCAAATAATGCTGATTGCGTAGCCTAAACGATTAAAAAAAATCGAATCGCGTTTGCAATAGCGGTTTCTCGAAGGCAACAAGAGATGATCAACAACAGTTGAGTCTCAGATTTTCGAAGGCAACAGAAAGAGGAAGGAAGAAGAAGAGCGGATCTCGCTGGGGTGTTGAACACCGGCGCTCAAAGCTATGCCCGCAGTACGGATAAGCTCCCAGGAACCAGCAAGTTCAGGAGAACTTCTGGAACGCTCGTAAGTCAATATTTGAGACTTGAACGGGCTTCCTGGACTTAACAGACTCCCTCAACTCTCTTCTTGGTGCATCTTTCAAAGGAGGCCAAGGGGCTCTATTTATAGAGTGGAGTTGAGACTTCACCTCTTCTCCTATCCGATGTGGGACTAAAATACCAATACTCAAAAATAGAGTTTGATATTTTAGATCATCCCACAATCAGCATAGAAGTGTGCCAGTCCACGCCTACCCCCCGAACCCTCCCGTGCATGCACGAGACATCTTGGAGTCCGCGTCCGAGTCCGAGTCCGCACAACAAAAATTAACTTGCATCCTTGTTGGATTTAATCCTTTTTCCTTCTAGGAAAATACTTCCACATGGCACAAACTTGTGCCCCACTACACCTCATGTGCACACCTCAACACAAGCAATGCATTATATTGAGATACTCACCATTTGGTGTAGCCGATGTGGGACTATCTTTTCTAGTCCAAAGGCAAAAATACCAACATATATATATATATATATATATATATATATATATATATATATATATATATATATATATATATATATATATATATATATTTTTTTTTTTTTATATATATATATATATATATATATATATATATATATATATATAGGAAAAGGTTATATATATATATATATAGGAAAAGGTAATATATATATATATATATATATATATATATATATATATATAGGAAAAGGTAATATATATATATATATATATATATATATATATATATATATATATATATATATATATATATATATATATATATATATATATATATATTACCTTTTCCTATATATATATATATATATATATATATATATATATATGTATGTATATATATATATATATATATATATATGTATGTATATATATATATATAGGGAGTGGATCGGGAGCCCCTTCCACGGAGCCCCGCCGAAGCCCCCGCCCCCCTTGGCCGTTGGATCGTGCGGGCTCACGCGGGCCCCACGCTGGCCCCTCACGATCCGACTCCGCGGACGGGGCCTTTGATCCGCTTTCATATATATATATATATATATATATATATATATATATATATATATATATATATATATATATATATTTCGCAATTGACCTCTAGCCTAGTGGTTAAGAGAGATACATGCACCCGAGTGGTCAGGAGATCGATTCCGTTGATCCCTCCATCCTCTCTCTCTCTCTCTCTCTCTCTCTCTCCCACACAACAGCTGTTTGGTAGCTGTCCTCTTCCTCCTCTCATGTGACTCCAAAAGCAAAACCAAACATTAACAACATCAACATAGACACACAGATGCATTAGATATGGAGAGAAGAGAAAGAAGAAGGAAGACAATGAGACCTAAACATCACATACAAAGCTAATTACCAATCAACAACATTATAGGTCTCATACATTTGGAGTTAGAGTTTTACATACTCCCGATGGCCCAACTCCCTCCCAAAATCCCAACTCAGTGGCCCGGCGCCGGCATCCCCGGAGGCGTCTTCGCCCACCACCAAAACGGCCTCCCGCCCATCAGCATGCCCTCCTTACCCAACCACGACAACAACTCTGCTTCGTGGGTGGACGAGTTCCTCGAGTTCTCCTCTGCGCGCCGCGGCTCCCACCGCCGCTCCGTGAGCGACTCCGTCGCGTTCCTCGAGGTCTCCCTGACGCATCCTGATGATAACGACGACAACGACTTCGACCGCTTCGACGATGACCAGCTCATGTCCATGTTCTCGGACGTGGACGTGAATCCCCTAATGACGTCGTCCGCGTCCCCCTCCATGGCTAATCCGGACCGTAACGGCAACAACCAGGAGAAGGCGGAGGGCGCCGCCGTGGTGACGGCCACCGAGCGGAGGCCCGAGGAGGAGGCGCAGAGCGAATGCAAGACCGATATAACGATGTCGCAGTTGCAGGGAGACAGGGAGCCGTCCGGTGCGGCTGCCGCGGCCGAGCTTGTCCACGTCGACCCCAAGAGGGTCAAGAGGTACGTACGTACGTACTAGCTAGCTAGCTAGCTACGTGCATGCATTAATGAACAGCAAACAATTCTTGCACTAATTCAATTTATGTTCGGATAATTGGAATATTGGATGATTAGGATCTTGGCCAACCGGCAGTCGGCGCAGCGGTCGCGGGTGCGGAAGCTGCAGTACATATCGGAGCTCGAGCGCAGCGTGACGACGTTGCAGGTAAATTAACAACAAATCGAGCACGTACAAATTAAGCCACATATATATGTTTGCAATGCAACAGTGCAGTGCATACATACTTATTAGTTAATTAAACTAGCTATATTGTTCAATAATGGCTCATCTTAATTTATCATGCGTGCATGAAGACCCAAGTGTCGGCATTGTCGCCTAGAGTCGCGTTCCTCGACCACCAGCGCTCGGCGCTCGCCGTCGGCAACAGCCATCTCAAGCAGCGGATTGCCGCACTGGCACAGGACAAGATCTTCAAGGACGGTGAGTTACGTTTATACAGCTAAACTGATCCAACTGATGGATTAACTCATTAAGCTTAGATACTTATAACACAAAGGTTTTGATCTCTTAAATTATTCATTTCATATAATTTGTAGTAAAGAGTCAGGGATAAATAATTGGGTTATTTAGTTTTAGGGTCTTGTATAATATTCGAATTTTATGTTTAGGTCTCACTAATGTTCACAAGAAAATTTGGGTCTTGTCTTGACAATTGGCTTGCGTTGACTGTAAAAAAATATAGGCATAAACACATATTTTGAATATTATATACGACCTAGCTAAAACTAAAGGTAAATTTTGATTAGAACAATTGACATTAGCTATTCATTTGTTTTACACTTATTACATAAATTATTCCTACTTTAAAATTAATTATACTTACCACCCCTATAGTTTATGTTTTCCAGATAAACTTATAACACTAACTACTCCTATGTTTTATTAAAATTATAAAGCAGAGAGGTAGCCAGTGTAATTATTTTCGAAATAGGGGTAGTACTCGTAATACTCATGAAACATAGGAGGGTTAGTGTATTTATTTCTTCTGATTATTATGAAGATCTAAAAGAGATCTAACGGTCAGTCCAAGTCAAACGTTCGGACAAGAATCAGACCTTCGATCCGGACAATATGGAGATTAAATACAAATTTTAAATATTATATGAGACACTAAAATTAAATAACCCTAAAACAAACACAATTTACGTGTGTGTGTGTGTGTGTGTGTATATATATATATATATATATATATATATATATATATATATATATATATATATATATATATATATATATATATTATTCATGATGTAACTGTTTTCATGTTCTGGCCTAATATTACTCATCAAGTTACAAAACTTGACTTGTTTGTATTGCTCCCTATAGCCTTTAATTAGTTTTGCACTTGAAGATAATTGCTGATAGTTTTGCTGAACCAACTTGAATATATATATATATATATTTTTTTGGGTAGAAAGAATATTTTAGCATGACCAATTAAAACCTTAAGCTTCATATATATGCTGTGAATAACCTGCAGCCCACCAAGAGGCACTGAAGAAAGAGATCGAGAGGCTACGGGGAGTCTACCACCAGCAAAGCCTCACCAACATGGCGATGCCGACCGAGAAAGAGCTGCTGTGCTAACACATCCATAAGAACTCATTTTAATTTGTAATCCAATGTGCACATTTTATTAGTTTCATTTATTCTTCACACAAAAAGTTTGCTATAGGCATTGTGGGGGTGGAGAGGCAGTGCACAGTGGTCCTGGTTTTGCGCAAAAGGGATTCATATTTTCACAAGAGGGCCAGTTGTGTGTGTGTGTGTGCATTCGTCCACTGTCTGTCCAAAATAATTGTAATCATGCATGCATGTGAGCTTAATTTGTTTGGGAAGATGGGTGGTGGTGGTGGTGGTGGTGGTGGGAGATCATGGGCACTGTGTGCAATGTCCATATATGTAAAATTCACAATGTTCAAGTCCAGGAGATCTACTTAGCTAGTCCCTTGTAAAATTAATTTGTGCAGATTCTTGATTGTTTAGGCATGTAACAAAGGATTTTATGACAAGTTTTAAGCGAGTTGATGCAATATATCAAGATAATTAAGTAAGATCGATATGCGTTTTTGTTTTTTGTTTTTTGTCATTCAAAAGTATATAAACACCAAAAATCCTTCGAATTTGACAACTACTATGTGGTGACGGTGATTGTATGTGTGTGTCTCTTGCCAGTAGATGGAACAACTCCCCTGTTGGGTGATACCGTAGGCAGTGATTCTTTTTTTTTTTTTTTTTGAGAGGAAAGCACAAATTTCATTCAAAAGTTTAAAGAGTTACTGACGGTAATTTATAAAGGCACTTCACTTTTTTATCAGGGCTAGTCCATTTTAAACTTTATATTATTTACAAGTTTGCCATTAAAAAAATTGATCATGGCTATCCCACTCTTTGGTATAAAAGTCACTTTTTTCTATTTTTTTCCCTCTTCTTCTTCCTCAACCCATCCAAGAAGAAGAAGAAGAAGACACTACTAAAATAAGACAAATTAGCGACGTCCAGATACGTCGCTAATTAAGGAAAATACGTCGCTAAACGTAATTAGCGATGACTTTAGCGACGAAAGATGAAGGTCGCGAAAAAGCTAGTCGCAGATGACAAATTCGTCGTCCTCCGTTGCTGTTTGTGACGTCACCCCAATGTCGCTGGGTCGTCGCAAAATTAGCGACGGAGGACGACGAATTTGAACGTCGCCAAATTAGCGACGTAGTGCGACTACGTAGCGACGTTATTTCTTTTTATGTGATGACATGGCATGCCTGCCACGTCAGCAGGGTAGCGACGTACAGCGACCGAATTAGCGACGTCAACTCTCAGCCACGTCAGCTACTGAGCGACGGATAGCGACGTGACGGTGCTAATTAGCGACGTCTGTATACGTCGCTATACGTCGCAGAACGTCGCTATACGTCGCAGATATTATGAAAAAAAATTAAAAATATGTTTGGTATTTTTGTTATGTTGTGTGTCTGTGTTACACAGACACACATCATCACAAAAATACCAAACATATTTTTTTAAAAATTGGGCAGCACCTCCTTTGTATATCAGATCATCGCTTATAATCCAGCGTAGATATATTTGTCATCCCCGTCGCAGATATCACAAACATACATGTCCAAGTAAATATCATACATGTACTCAATGAAAATACCAACAAAGTAAATATCACAAACATACATGTCCAACAAACATACATGTCCACAATGGAGGGCAAATAAGAATGAAAATCAGTGTACAGAATGGTCAATGGGCCCATAGGGCCAATACATACAAAGATGATAAAAAAATCTACTAGATCACTGAGGACCCCTGCCGCGCATCTGAGATAGCATGTACTCATACTGCTCCTGTGTGAGCTGCACCGTAGGGGCAGTAGGAGGCAGTGCAATGTCTGGAGTCGGCGCCGTCGATGGACCGGGAGGACGTATCTACTCCAGCTCTCGCAGTCGTTCACCATACGCAGCAAGGGTACTCACCATCCTCTGAGTACTCTCCTCAATCGAAGTTTGTACCTGAGTGAGTGAGGCAGACATGGTCCTCT
The DNA here is from genome assembly GCA_029216955.1 of Iris pallida. NCBI lineage: Eukaryota > Viridiplantae > Streptophyta > Magnoliopsida > Asparagales > Iridaceae > Iris > Iris pallida. The sequence goes on from JANAVB010004799.1 coordinate 189,057, forward strand.
GCGATCCCTCCAGCTCGACCTGTCTACGCTCTGTGTGCTGCGTAGACTCGGTGAGCGTGTGCAAGCTGGCAGCTGTAGCCTGCTGCAGACTCATCAGCTCCTGTATACTGCGCTCGACCGTATCAAATCGTCCGGTGATCATCGGATCGTCGCTCTGCGGTATGGTGATCAGAAATCTGCTGCTGCAACTCGCGACGCAGCTCGTCGATCTGACGACCAATATCCTGAGCTCGTGATGACGCCAGCGAAGCTGGAGACTGTGCACTGACAGAGGAGGCCCGGGATGACTCTGAAGCCAAATAGGTGCCGTAGGATCCCATACCGTAGTACGTACCCTTCTGAAGACCACCAACGGCGGTCATCCAGAGGTCGTCCGGCGATGGAGCTGTAGGCGGCTGGAAGGAAGTACCAGCCCCTCCCTTTGCTGGCGCACTAGCAACAGCAGCCGCCTCCTCTTGTAGCCGAAGAAACTCGGCCTAGAATAATGTTTGCTAACGTATAAGTGTTTGCTAAAGTCTATATTGATATCTATTTTTTTGTTTTCTAAATTATAGTAAATTAATATAAAGAATGGAACGTACATATGCATGCGTCGCCCTCTCGTCAATGAACTCCCCAGCCCTCCGATGGGTGACCAGGAAGACGGTCACCATGTTGGAATCCTCACCCTTTTTACCTGTTAAAATATATTATCTATTATTAGTATTAAACATTCTATCCAACTATATATAAAATGATGTCCGTCATAGGAAACGTACCAGACGACGAAAATGCTCCGTCATCGGAATGGAGCCACCATACCACTTACTGGCGCTCGATCGCGTCACCTTGGCCTTGTCAGACCGCTCCTGGTACCTGGCCTCGCCGAATCTACCCTTCATCGCAGTCCACTGCTCTGGCGTGATCCAACCATGGGTCGACTTTCCGGAGCGATCACGAGACTTCTGGTCGTGGATCGCATCACGGATGAGCTTGCCTGCGACGGCAGAAAATTGGACCTCGATCTTCACCGTCCGGTGTTGTGGATAGAAATAGGTCATCTACAAGAAGTAAAATAAAAAAGTTGTATAATATACACAAATGATTATTAAAATTTAAAAATAAACAAATTTTTTTACCTAGAAGTGGGCCAACCAAAAGGCCTTCCTATCTGCGGGAGCATCTGAGTAGTTAATCCAAGGCCCACCATAGTTCTGCCTCAGAAATAACCCCAGCTGTCTCTGTACTGCAGGAGGCCGATTAATCCTTGTTATTGAATACGATTTTGATGGATTCATTGTTGAATTTTGAATCTTGATGATTAGTTGTTAACTTTGAGTTTGTATTTAAATATATTTTTATTTATATTTATTTTATTTTGGAATTTAGGGTATAACCTGATAACATATACTTCATAAGGACAGTGAGAAAGGTAAATGTCTACTTGATTTATGGAGTTAGAATTTATCGCAGTCATACTGGCTAGCACGACAAGGACGTAGAGCCTGATTTTAGATATATTATCCTAGTTATGGAATTTAGATCTTCTTGCAGCCATACCGGTTGGCGAGGTAAGAATTCTAAATAACATGATTATAGGGTGTATACCTTAGTTACGGACTCTATTGTTTATTGCAGCTATGCTTACTGGCGTAGCAAAATTCTAGCAACATGATTTCAGGAAGACGTGTATGGTTATCAGATTATATCTCAAATTCGTTCATTCCTTTGAACAGATGAGCAAGAACAAGTTTTATCATTATTTTTTTCTTGCCATTATTTCTTACATTCTCATTTTTCTTATCTTAGTTAACTCTATCCCAATTACATCAATCACCATCTCATGTATAATGCTGTCATCTATACTTTGGAACCTTTGAATCCATACCTTTTTACCTTGGAAAGGTCAAGGAAGTGACGTAAATCATCTAGCTCGAAAAGAACGTAATTTATTATCTCATGATATTCTAGGTAGGGATATAAAAGTTGGTCTTTGATATAGAATTTTGAGATAGGGATGTGGTAAAGTGAGAAAAAAAATCAAGAGATTTATATATTATCAATCTAGGAACGATCACACACAGGGAAATATTTGGATGTAGATAATAGATGCATTTCTTAGCTGACGAGGATATTCGAGGTCGACATAGTTGAGGACTTGGATAAATTTTGGTTACTGATTCTTGAGACGTTTACTTTAAGGCTATGATGTTAAATTTAGGGACTTAGTAAGAGAGAATAGATTTTAACTGTATTTGATGATAATACGAAATTGAATATGATATTGCAAGAAAATGGTTAAAAGCAGAAAGAACGCAAGGATTTTTTTTAAATTAAAGAACATATAAAAAATTTTGAGAAAATTTTAAATTTTAAGGAGAATAATATTTGAGGGTGTACGCTGAAGGAAATATGAACGTTGATTTTAATAGATAATAAATTTCGTAAGGTCTAGTAGTTTCAGATTAAATAACACGAGGAGAGTAATTTGAACAAGTTCAAGGATTTCATAAAACTTGATTTAGAGGTTTCAGATATAATTTGAGACAAGGTGGAAGAATTTGGATTTAAAGATGATTAAGTGGTTAGTATTGAGTGCTAATAAATAAAAGGGTATGCTTCATGAAAAATGTTTATAAATTTAAGAATTGAGCCTATGATAATCATGACAAGGTCCAATCTTCATAACAAAAGGGTATAAATTCTTGGTGGTAGTCATATTGTCACGACCCGCACCCAATTTTTTTTAAACGGATACGAGACGTGTCCAAGCCAGCCTACGCCGCAGTGTCGGCGGTAGAACGCTGTCACGGCCATGAAGATCAAAATCACAAATAATGCTCATTCACAAAAATTAATTTAACTTACAATGATCACAAGATTTACATTTGCAGAAAAATATAAACTTGTACAATATTGGAATGACTACAACTCCGCTATCATGCTAGTTTCTAGGCTTTTGTCTGCAAGTGTTCCCGTCAGTCCCCAAGCTAAGTGAATCCACGGCTAACCTAAAAATGTTGGTTTCCAGTCAGGAATGGAACGAGCACAATCCACTGAATGCAATTTCAAATAAAGAAAATGACTATAAAACAAAGGTTAGACATCAATCATGAGTTTTGAAAATAAAAAGAAATACGGAAAACTAATAGCAAATAAATAGACACAAAATACTTTCCCCAACTGTTAGAAGTACCTTTGACATGTGATCGGTCTGGGGTGCTACACCGCACGGTCTACGAGATCTACTTGCATGAAAAATAAATACGGTCTACGAGATCTACTTGCAGAAATTAAACAATGTCTACGAGATCTACTGCAATAAAATAAACAATGTCTACGAGATCTACTGCATAAAAATAAACACGGTCTACGAGATCTACTGCATAAAAATAAACACGGTCTACGAGATCTACTGCATGAAAATAAATACGGTCTACAAGATCTACTGCATAAAAATAAACACGGTCTACGAGATCTACTGCATGAAAATAAATACGGTCTACGGTCGGATCACACATCCTTGGTACTTCTCATTCCCGACTCAACAATTTATAATAGAATATAAAATCACATAACCAATGACTAATCAATAAAATATAGTGAAATTCAATATCAAAATGCAGACAATAAACTGTACTCGCCTGTGGTCCTCTGCTGGTGAAACCGACAATCTGAACCACTCAATGTGCCACAATAGTTAAAACCCGTACAACAGTCCCCGAAAGCTGAAATAAACATTACCAATGTTCTTAGAATAGTCAAATTAGCTAGGATTGCTTATCCTTAAGTCCAATTCTGGACACAGGAGCAAAACGGTAATTTTGGGTCAAAACGGTGTCCGCCGTTGGACCCGCTTTGCACCGAAAAGCGTGCCAGAGTTAACGGTCTCTAAAGTCATCAAACTACACGTCTACGGATTCAATTTTCTGATACGAACCCAACCGTATGTCCAAAGTTAGATTCCGGCGGGCCGTGCACAAAATTGCCCATTGAGTGGGACCGTAGGGCCCGCAAAATGACGTACGATTCAACTGTCTCAGAATTGGATCAAACTTGGCATACAGGACCATAAAAATAATACGGTTCTGTTGGAGCAAGTTTCGTCTCGATCTGACGAGCGTGCACAAAGTAATTGGAGAATTTGCAAAGTGCACGATACGATGAATTTCGACGGATACGCATTAAATTCGTCGCGCACACGCGACCAATTTGAATTCCGTCAAAGCCCACACGACCACGAAACTGTTACGCAGCTTTCGATGCCTTCGGTTCACGACCACGTCGCCCAAAATGGCGGGACGCACGTCGTGTGGATGGATTTTTCTAATTTTCTAAACTGTTTTAAACGGGTTTTTGATCAACTTTAACCTAATTTTAAACAGAAACGAATAGTTACAAAAATAAACTAATTAATGGTTTTTAATCTCGAGTTTAAAAGACTGTTCAAGTGGATTTCAAAAACACTGCGAGCCTTAAAAGTTATTGGCCTTCCTATGAGTGGTTTCGAACTGTTTATTCCCTGTTTTAGGGACAGCTTTTCTATCGATTTTGAGTCAATTTAACTCCAAATCCGATACGATTTCAATCGAAATAGCTAAAGAAATCTACAGATGGTTAGGTTGGTAGCATACCCGTTTAATCGGTTCGTAAAACGACGAACCGAGTTGTCGAAAAATCGGCCATGAACTCGGCTTCTCGAAGCCGCGGTGCTGCTGTTGTCCTGCTGCTCGTCCTCTGTCCCGCACATTTCCCGGCGGCTCCGGCCGGCCGGCGGCGACCCTCGGCGGCGGCGCGCGCGCGCGGGGGTGCGCCCAGGTGGCTGGGGGTCGGCGGTGTAGGTACGGGTTAGGGTTTTGAGGAGAACTCCTTCGATCCCTATACGATATATAATATATATATTTATACAAGTTCGGTTAAGGAAAGCTCGGGTTGGGTGGCTGGGGAATTCCCTCTCGGCCTGGAAGTGTTTGTTGCTTGCTGCCTTTGTGTGGTGGGGGTGTCCGGGCTAGGCCCAGTTGGGTTGGGTTCCATGGTTTTATTTCTTTCTCTTTTTCTTTTTCTTATTTCTTTTTCTTATTACAACTTATTTCTTATCTATATATATATAACTAAGTATATATATACATAACAATATATATTTATATATTCTCAGTTATATACATACCTACACATATATATATACACTCATTTACATTTTATTTATAATACATATTTATATATAATTACACATACACACATATGTATATATAATCTATATTTTTTATATATACATACACATGCACATATCTAATATTATATTTATTTATACACATATTTCTTTTGATAAATAATAAAGTAATACTAACTAATAATAAATAAATAATTTATATATAACAACCACAATAATAATATTAACACTGTATAACCTCAATAGAATATTAATAGCAATAATATCGAAATTCAATAAACCAATAATGGTGTATATGCCATTTTGCACCGTCTAATAATCCCAGAAAATGTACAAGGCCTAACTTATACAAATATTATTGAATACCAACTAATAACAATATTTATAATATTTAATTAAGAATATTTAGAAATATTCATTAGATCACTAAAATGGAATACGACACAATCATACCAAAAATGCATCAACATGATTGACATTGGACGTCCCGCATGACTACATGGGCTTGGGCTTGGTACGGGTCTAGTCCGGGCTGGTTTGGTACAACCGGGTCTCCTAATATCAAAAATATTAAATATAAATAATTAAACTATTTATAACGGTCATGTCACAACTTAGCCTGGTTTTCCTAGTTAAGATATCACTATGGCTCGGTCTTTTCTGGCATGGCTAATACACTAGTCAAGGCACTCCATTACACTATCCGTGCCATGATTCCTAGTCGTCTGGTACTTCAAAACTCAACCCTGGCTAAAAATTATCTACCGTGATAACTAACTAAATAAACATTTATAAAACAAATTAAAAGAAAATAATCACTATCAAATCAAATAAATGTATGAATAAATATTAAAAAAATATTTCCGGGAAGGGGAGCTACAAATCTATCCACCTTAAAATAATTTTGTCCTCGAAATTCTAACTCATAAATATGCCTAAAATTCAAAATAAATAAAAAATAAATCCACTACTACCACAATACCCTCAAATTTTAATTTCTCAAAAATATTTATGGCCTTCTCTAGTCATTTGGTATTTACGAAATCTCGAGGACTTCTACCCACCTTCGGTCACACTACTCCTCCCAACTAAAATCTATAATCCTCTAACTAGTTGCTAACAATCCTACCAACAGACATCTACAGCATGAGGCATCTATAAGTTTTTCTTATCTATCAAGCAACCCAAGATTTAACAGGCAACAGACTGACACAAGTAGCTAAGAAATATTGATAAATTCTAATAAGCATGATCGTTCATCACTCTGAAATGGGAAGGACGTGAAGATAAGGAAAAGTAATCGAGAGCGAATATGAAATTTCAAGAGCCGTAGAGAGTATCCAATGGTGCAGATAGAACGAAAAATTTATGAATCTATTGTCTCATTCGCTAGATTGGGCTACTCTAGTCCAGTCACATCGAAGAACCCTTCACTCTTAGAGGGCTTTCAATCCATGCAATACATCAATTTCGTTCTCAAAATTCTGAACAAGTTTCCAAAATAGGGTGGAATTCAAAAAATCAAGATTGTGATCCTTTTCGTGGTTATTTAAACACACAAGAATAGAATATGAATGCAATACAAGATCGTATCGCGACTTCCAGGTAGATGGGATAAAGGTTACGAATGGATTCACTTTCTAAGGGATGGAGATTACATAATAGATACGGGGCCGATTCCAAATAACTCAGTTCTATAGTCCAAATATGATGGTATGCATGGATGGGTCCCACTGGGTCTTAATGTGTTCTCTATTTAGACATCACTCGTTGGTTAGATGAACCTCGGATTTCAGTCTCTATTGACTGGTCTAGTTCCCAATGGTAAACTATTACTGCTAGGTTAGGATAATCCTAGAATAGTTTTCATCCAAGTGATTGAGCTAGATGGGCAGTCGAATTGGTTCGCTAGGTTCCTAAAGCCCAAAATGCGTCTTTGGTGACTTCTGTATTTAAGTAGCACGAGAAGACACAATTGAGTGGCACACTAGTGACATGTGCGTAGTGGGCTTCGAATAGATCACAACCATATATTGGGTCGAAAGGTTCGAGTCGAGGTTGAGTCTCTATTTGTGGTCGGAAAGTATACTCGTATCATGGTAAGGGTTATATCTAGTCCCTTTTTACCTGAAAGCCGTACCATAAAAATAGAGTGCAAGGGGACGTGTTTGAGTGGGACATGATATACCTAGATGAAGGTGAACTCGTCTAGGCCTTGTATATGCAGTTTGTTGGAAGATAACAGCTGGTCTCGTGCTCCGAATATTAATGACACGGCCGGGGACACAAAATGATCTAAATGGAAAGTGGGAGTCCATAGGACACTAACTATCATTCTAATAAAAATTGTTCTAATCAATCGGTGATCTTCGTATATCCTAAAATTTTAGGAGGCTTACAGTCTACCCACCTTAAGAATAGGACATGGTCTTAGGAATATTGAGGTTAGAGGGTTCCCAAAGTCCGGATACTGTACCTCGACTCTTTGTTAATTGGGAATAAGGCACGGCGTATCGGGATACGGTAGATATAAGTCAAGTCAAGGATCGTTCCTCAATAAATGGAGAACGAGTGTGTACAATGACACATGGTCGAAAAATAGAATGACCTACTCGTCCACCGTATACAAGAGTTACCTACGGGGTAACCAACTCTAAGGCACATCATTTAAAAAGATTTCGAACAATTTAGTCGTGAATCTCTGTTTGTGTTAAGCCTGCCAGACTATTGTCACAAGAGTTCTAGGGGTATGGGCTTAAGGGTTACTAGTTAAAGCAAGCTTCAAGCAATCAATTTGAGACTCACAATAAATTGGTTCCTTGAGAATAGATAGTCTCCTAGGTTGGCATTTTGACTAAGGGTAAAACTCTAATCATTCTCCGGTTCAGATGGCTAGAAGGACCCAATAACAGTTTAAGGGTCGAGAGGAGAACGAATAACTCAATCACATGGCTGGTCAATGGTAGCTATACTTGGGTATACAACTATCATAGTCATGGGGGATACTTTGTATCTCTCTACCAATTATGAGCTTTCGTCTTTCCAAATCAGTGAAAGACAAAAACAATAAAGAGTTCAAGGGAGATGTCACTGAATACAATTACGTGATTCAAAGGAGAATGTATAATTCAAGAGGAATTATCAAAGCAGTCGTGGATGAGACCCTAGAGACATCTACATCTCAATCCACGTAGGATAATTAAATAAAGTACGAACCAAATACATCATGGTTGATCAGACCATAATACACTGATTCTGATTAGGCAATAAGTTAGCAGGCGTCCCCACTAAACATATGCCTCAAATCAAGCTCGAGAACAGAGTGAGCTTGCAAAACTAAGCTGTGACAGCAGCGTTTGTTAAGATAGTCGAATACAATTATGCGAGATTTTTGAAAGAAGCCACAAGTAGTTCGAGATTTGTGAGAATTAAACCTTACCCGATGTTCTTGCTTATACAGTCTTCCTACTATCTTCTGATCCACAAGGACTTGCTCGACTAATGGGTTATGGACGTTCTAAATTCCATATTCTAGGTAAATCTATTAGTGTCATTCGATATCCTCGTCAATAGGTCACAAGGACCACGGAACGCTAGATCGGGAGACGTGCTATCCAACTTACAAAACTTCCACCAATATTGGCTTCGGATCTTATGGAACACACCGGGCACTGTCCTATCCTCTATAGTATCCTTAACTTGTAATCACGTCTGAAGTCATTTCACCGAGGACTACGCCTCGCCCGAAAAATCGGGCTGTGGTAAACCCTTGGTTTCGTGATTCAGATGTGACATGCTATCTGATACTCTACTTTATATTGACACTAGTGTGACTGTGGTTAAAGAGGACCACTAGCCATAGTTTTTAATAACATTCTATAACCTATATTTCTTAAACAAATTCCAACTCTAGGGGTCGTGTCTCGCCAGTGTGCTGCTGGCTGCAGTAAGTCCATAGTCTCCATATTTTAAATAAATGGCGACAGTGCGCTGCTGTCCTGCCATTATAGTTAACTAACCTTCTTTTAACTATATATGTAAAAACTCATGAGCTTCTAGAGATTCAAGCAAGTCGACTATGTAATAAGGCATAAATATTTGTCCTATCAGTCATAATCCTTAAAATAACAGATTGCACAGGAAGGAACAAACTGAAGTCAAAGAACTACAAACATTCTAGTATCTCTTTCATGTGTATTCGAACCATGGGAGAAAATTTTTGGATCAGTCTACCTCGAGATTCACATTTGAATAACCGAATCATGAATTATAAACTATTTCCTTACGACAAAATAGGATTTTAAATGGGCAATTCAGACTAAGATATGGTGACGATATCCAAAGAGGCAAGAGAATGAATTGAATAATCTATCAAGGTTAGATCATTAATTCTATGAAGCCCTGCCTCACCAAGGGAATAATCTATCCAAATTAGATTACATCGTCATATCAAGAGATAATAATGTACCTATGGGGATCTGATAAACTATCAAAATTAATAACTCCTTATCTACATTGCATGGCCTAGACTACCCATCGGTAAATTTGTATAAGGGACTCCTAGTCCTAGTCATTCTCGTAAATTAAATAAATTTCTAATTCGTGAATGAGCATTTCTAGTCGCAGGCTCGCAATAGTACGACTAACTTAAGTACTATCACGAGTTCGCATGATTTGCAAAGACTGACCTGCATGGGCCACCACAAAAACTTGTCACGACCCGTACCCATTTTTTTTAAACGGATACGAGACGTGTCCAAGCCAGCCTACGCCGCAGTGTCGGCGGTAGAACGCTGTCACGGCCATGAAGATCAAAATCACAAATAATGCTCATTCACAAAAATTAATTTAACTTACAATGATCACAAGATTTATATTTGCAGAAAAATATAAACTTGTACAATATTGGAATGACTACAACTCCGCTATCTAGCTAGTTTCTAGGCTTTTGTCTGCAAGTGTTCCCGTCAGTCCCCAAGCTAAGTGAATCCACGGCTAACCTGAAAATGTGGGTTTCCAGTCAGGAATGGAACGAGCACAATCTACTGAATGCAATTTCAAATAAAGAAAATAACTATAAAACAAAGGTTAGACATCAATCATGAGTTTTGAAAATAAAAGAACATACGGAAAACCAATAGCAAATAAATAGACACAAAATACTTTTCCCAACTGTTAAAAGTACCTTTGACATGTGATCGGTCTGGGTGCTACACCGCATGATCTACGAGATCTACTTGCATTAAAAATAAACACGGTCTACGAGATCTACTTGCAGAAATTAAACAAAGTCTACGAGATCTACTGCAATAAAATAAACAATGTCTACGAGATCTACTGCATAAAAATAAACACGGTCTACGAGATCTACTGCATAAAAATAAATACGGTCTACGAGATCTACTGCATGAAAATAAACACGGTCTACGAGATCTACTGCATGAAAATAAATACGGTGTACGAGATCTACTGCATGAAAATAAACACGGTCTACGGTCGGATCACACATCCTTGGTACTTCTCATTCCTGACTCAACAATTTATAATAGAATATAAAATCACATAACCAATGACTAATCAATGAAATATAGTGAAATTCAATATCGAAATGCAGACAATAAACTGTACTCGCATGTGGTCCTCTGCTGGTGAAACCGACAATCTAAACCACTCAATGTGCCACAATAGTCAAAACCCGTACAACAGTCCCCAAAAGCTGAAATAAACATTACCAATGTTCTTAGAATAGTCAAATTAGCTAGAATTGCCTATCCTTAAGTCCAATTCTGGACACAGGGGCAAAACGATAATTTTGGGTCAAAACGGTGTCCACCGTTGGATCCGTTTTGCACCGAAAAGCGTGCCAGAGTTAACGGTCTCTAAAGTCATCAAACTACATGTCTACGGATCCGATTTTCTGATACGAACCCAACCGTATGTCCAAAGTTGAATTCCGGTGGGCCGTGCACAAAATCGCCCGTTGAGTGGGACTGTGGGGCCCGCAAAACGACGTACGATTCAACTGTCTCAGAATTGGACCAAACTTGGCATACAGGACCAGAAAAATGATACGGTTCTGTTGGCGTAAGTTTCGTCTCGATCTGACGAGCGTGCACAAAGTAATTGGAGAATTTACAAAGTGCGCGATACGGTGAATTTCGACGGATACGCATCAAATTCGTCGCGCACACGCGACCAATTTGAATTCCGGCAAAGCCCACACGACCACGAAACCGTTATGCAGCTTTCGATGCCTTCGATTCGCGACCACGTCGCCCGGAATGGCGGGACGCACGTCGTGTGGATGGATTTTTTTAATTTTCTAAACTGTTTTAAACGGGTTTTTGATCAACTTTAACCTAATTTTAAACAGAAACGAATAGTTACAAAAATAAACTAATTAATGGTTTTTAATCTCGGTTAGGTTGTTTAAAAGACTGTTCAAGTGGATTTCGAAAACACTGCGAGCCTTAAAAGTTATTGGCCTTCCTATGAGTGGTTTCGAACTGTTTATTCCCTGTTTTAGGGACAGCTTTTCTATCGATTTTGAGTCAATTTAACTCCAAATCCGATACGATTTCAATCGAAATAGCTAAAGAAATCTACAGATGGTTAGGTTGGTAGCATACCCGTTTAATCGGTTCGTAAAACGACGAACCGAGTTGTCGAAAAATCGGCCATGAACTCGGCTTCTCGAAGCCGCGGCGCTGCTGTTGTCCTGCTGCTCGTTCTCTGTCCCGCGCATTTCCCGACGGCTCCGGTCGGCCGGCGGCGACCCTCGGCGGCGCGCGCGCGCGCGGGGGTACGCCCAGGTGGCTGGGGATCGGCGGTGTAGGTACGGGTTAGGGTTTTGAGGAGAACTCCTTCAATCCCTATACGATATATAATATATATATATCTATACAAGTTCGGTTAAGGAAAGCTCGGGTTGGGTGGCTGGGGAATTCCCTCTCGGCCTGGAAGTGTTTGTTGCTTGCTGCCTTTGTGTGGTGGGGGTGCCCGGGCTAGGCCCAGTTGGGTTGGGCTCCATGGTTTTATTTCTTTCTCTTTTTCTTTTTCTTATTTCTTTTTCTTATTACAGCTTATTTCTTATCTATATATATATAGCTAAGTATATATATACATAACAATATATATTTATATATTCTCAGTTATATACATACATACCTACACATATATATATATATATACACTCATTTACATTTTATTTATAATATATATTTATATATAATTACACATAGACACATATGTATATATAATCTATATTTCTTATATATACGTACACATGCACATATCTAATATTATATTTATTTATACACATATTTCTTTTGATAAATAATAAAGTAATACTAACTAATAATTAATAAATAATTTATATATAACAACCACAATAATAATATTAACACTGTATAACCTCATTAGAATATTAATAAGAATAATATCGAAATTCAATAAACCAATAATGGTGTATATGTCATTTTGCACCGTCTAATAATCCCAGAAAATGTACAAGGCCTAACTTATACAAAAATTATTGAATACCAACTAATAACAATATTTATAATATTTAATTAAGAATATTTAGAAATATTCATTAGATCACTAAAATGGAATACGACACAATCATACAAAAAATGATCAACATGATTGACATTGGACGTCCCGCATGACTACATGGGCTTGGGCTTGGTACGGGTCTAGTCCGGGCTGGTTTGGTACAACCGGGTCTCCTAATATCAAAAATATTAAATATAAATAATTAAACTATTTATAATGGTCATGTCACAACTTAGCCTGGTTTTTCTAGTTAGGACATCACTATGGCTCGGTCTATTCTGGCATGGCTAATACACTAGTCAAGGCACTCCGTTACACTATCCGTGCCATGATTCCTAGTCGTCTGGTACTTCAAAACTCAACCCTGGCTAAAAATCATCTACCGTGATAACTAACTAAATAAACATTTATAAAACAAATTAAAAGAAAATAATCACTATCAAATCAAATAAATGTATGAATAAATATTAAAAAATATTTTCGGGAAGGGGAGCTACACATATAAAGGTAGATTTTCATATTTTGACTTATGAGATAAGGATATGATTGACAAATGATGATTAGATAAGCTTGATGGTATCAGAGAGAGATGATTAACTTGACTTCCCTATGAAACCTTGTCTTCTGTTTTTTCTATCAAAAAGGAGAAAATTGACTTATTCCATATCCTTGAATTATCCTTTAATTTTTTTTTTCAAGGTCATTGAACCATAACTCCATTGATCACGACCAATCGACTTTGGCCATCTTTTCTTATCATATTAAAATCTGGGTCGTACTCAATTGAATTAAATTTAATTGTCATATAGATCTCCATCCTTGGATACTCGTGCTCAGACTTTGATGACCTTGTTCCCTATTTTGTCCAAATCTTGGTTTACTCGGAGATTGATCAACTTAGATCGTGCTGAGACTAACTTTTCTTTTATATATATCGTATTGGATTTTAATGTTCGTGCTTTAAACTTTCGATTTTGATCATCTTTAAAATAGTAACCCTATATAGTTAATTCCATTATTTTTTTTATAATCACCAATTTTTATATAGGATGCTAGACTGCCTTACAGCCCGATGATTTATTATTTTCCTTATCTTTTCCAGAATGGCACCCATGACCAGAGTCTGTCCCCAGTGCACAACTGCAGTTCCGAATGAGACCGAGATTGTACTTCCCCCTTCTATTGCTCAGGAGGTGTTAGCAGCCTCACCGGAGAATTCTTTCCCATCTCCTATCCTTCAGGAGAGGGCTGCAGTTCAGCCGGAGACTGAGGGCCTCCCTTTGCAACCTGGAGTGGTACCCCATGCCATTCCTGATGGGGCTTATATTTACAGACTTCTTCAGGATGTACGGGAGGTACAGAGACTTCAGGCTGAGTTTATGAGAGAACAGAGTCTCAGTTTCCAACTGTTGTGGGATTACATGCATTCGAGGGGAGAGCCTAGTCCCAAGAGAGCGAGGAGCAGTATATACCCAGAGCCTCAGGAGTACCCCGACTTCCAGCCTAGACCAGCCTATCCAGTTCAGATTCTTGTCCAACATAGGCCAATTGAGCGAGTGCCTACCTGTACTTTCTGTAAGAAGCTTGGGCACGTATGGAAGGACTGTAGGAAGAGACTAGGATTGTGCCTATTTTGTGGGTCAGCTGCACACAAGATACGAGGCTGTCCTACTATACCTGCCCCTAGTCGAGACCTACCTCCGAGAGAGAGTTCCAGCTACCAGACCTAGTAGAGGTGAGTTCTTGACCTATACCTTATCTTATCTTCATGATTACTGTACCCTACCATATTGTTTGTATGTTTGATACCTTACGACTACTTTTGATCTAGTATGACTATAATGGCTAGATGATGAGACCCAGACTGATATTACCTGCCATAACCCTGTATGATTTCTTTTCAACTGTACGATTTAGATAAGTTTTCTTAAGACCATAATTGTTGGGGATTTGACCTAGAAAGAGTAGGATCATCTTAATTTCGAGGACGAAATTATTTTAAGGAGGGTAGACTTGTAACTACCACTTTTCTGAAACGAGGGTAATTTTAAACTTTTGTAATTTTTATCATTTAATAATAATATTTAAATCATATTATGATTTTTGGGGTTTTTCTTTATTTATTTTATATTATTTAGATGGGTGAATTATGATTTTGGTTGTTGCCCTAGAGACTGTTTGACTTAGAGACTAACCATGACCAAGGAGACTCGACCATGTGACTAGATTGGCTAATTACATATTTTAGGCTAAGGGTATTTTAGTAATTGTGCATTACTTGAATTTTATTAATTTATTGATTAAATTGCTTGTTGTGTGGTTTGATTGGTAGCTGAATTGGTGTTTTGGTAGTATAAGTGGTTTGACCTTAGCCAACCATGACCTAGAACCTTAATGCTATATTAGAATTAGATTTATTATCATTAGAATTAATTTAGATTTTATTAGTTAATTTTAGAGTGATTAATTGATTTTTAGTCATTTTTCTAGTAGCCTTTTTAAAGCCTTTTTGACTTAGGCTTTATTAGCAACCTAGGGAGCCCAAGTCCATGCATCTAACCTAACCCTAGAGACCCTAACCTGGCTGCCCACAGCAGTACCCCCTCCCCTCTCTTTCATTTGTGAAGCATAGCCTCCACAAGTGAAACCCTAATAGATCTCCTCCTCCAAAAACTCCATTTTCTTCATCCGGAGTCCGTTTCTCCCCAAATGAACTCTGTTGCACTCGTCTAGGAGAGGAGGATATGCTGGAGCATTGTCAGCGAGGAGGATGAGGCAATTGCTTGAGGGGAATCGACCAACACGATGACCGAGGGACTCCGTTAATTGAGTTTTCGACACTCAATAGGTAAACCCTATTCTACCATAGTTATTCTGGAAATTCTTTCATTTTTGAATCCATATAGGTGTCCTAGACTTGCCCAAAAAGTTTTGTAGGATTTTGGTTTCGTTTGATAGCGGTATCGGACACGTATCGGTCTCACGTTGCATGTGTTCGGCAAAATGCCACTTAGAATTGAAAAGTGTTAAATTTTGATTCTGTTTTCACGAAATCCTTCCTTATATGATTTGTATCAACTTTCGTGAAGACGGATCGGAAATCGACACGATTTCGACATCCGAACGGACACGGACACGCGTGCACGAGATCCCGCACACGGTCCCGTGCACGCCCTTCAGTCTGTGCGTCATAAATCGACGTACAGAGCTCTGTCTTGTGTGAAATTTTACAAGCACATAGGGACAACCTCTGCCCACATGACCGTAAAATTTCATGACGTTTCGTCGAGCGAGCGCGGAGAAATCGTGCGTGCACTGGTCAGCCGTACTGTGCACTCGGGCTGATTTTTGTCGCTGAAACGGACTTCGTTTGCGCTCTCGACGTGACGAGGACCCATTCCAGGAGTTGAAACACGTAGCCCTATACCTAGACTATCTAGAGACTCGATCTCGAGTCATGGCGAGGACCGACGAGCGAGCCGCGAAGACCGAACCGCGTGCACGAGGGCACGTGCGGGCGCGGTCGCGCGCAGCAGGCCGCACGTGGTGCGGGGTTGCGTGCATCGCCTCGGTACGACATGGAACCATGTTGCCATGTCCTAGACCTACTCTAGGACCCCCCAGCTATGTGCACGAGCGTGTAGCTTTTTGTTGTGTGTGCGGCACTCAAACGAGCGAGAACGCACGCAAACGTGCTTATTATCACGCGGTATCGGGTTTTCCGATACGCGTTCTATGGACACGACACGGACACGATTTCGAACCCAGGAGTACCCGAGCGTATCACGTAGGTTGAGACCAGCATGTATGCCGAGTTTCGCGGGTTAATTTGGCGTATTTTGCGTTTTGAGTCATTTTGTCAAAATTGGGTTTTTCGGGTTCAAAGTTTTGAATAGAAATGTGATTTTTCGATCCTTTGACTTTTAGTCCGTATTTTCTGAATTGTTAGTTCATATATGATAATTAGAACTTGCGGGAAGTGATCCGCGAAATTATTACCTATTTGTTTGCCTTTTTTCAAGCATAATCGGGTTTTCATTGAATTGGAAATTTACGATTTATATGATATTTTGATTTCTGACTTTAATGGCGATAATTTCTGAGTTTTTGGTCCTTGGACATTGTTTGGGACTCGTGGGAATCGACTCTCGGGGTTGATTCATATTTTCTAGCCATTTTTAGGCAATTATGGTATTTTACCTATTCAATGCATATAAATATATGTGTGTATATATATATATTAAATCCTTTAAATGCCTAATTTCGAAAATGTGTATTTGAGAGGGTCAAGGCTCTGATTTCAGACCTGAGAATTCACTCCAGGTTCGAGTACGACCTTCATTAGCTTCATATTGGGTATATACCCCATATAAGGATATATGCCTATATGTATATATATATATATTATATATTTTTTACTATAGATTGTGGAATGTTATATATAGAATACTCTTGTAGGCTCATATTATTTTGTTCTCAGATTTTAGACCCTCTACCAGCAGCCCAACATCATTGTTCACTCACAAACCATGTTTCCTTTCCCAATTTATATATATGTATATATATATCTGTGTAATATATATATATATATATATATATATATATATATATATATATATATATATATATATATATATATATATATATATATATATATATATATATATATATTTTTTTTTTTTTTAAGAAACCGTTACTGTCACCCTCATTTTTCGTATTTCTTGTATTTCGTATTTTATACTCACATCTGGATTTTGGCATGTATTTTTATTTTTTCTCAACTTGCGGAATTTCGGTATATCTCGTATATTGGTTTTGTCATGGCTCGGTTTTAATAGGAATGGTTCGGTTTGGTTCGGTTTTATGAGTATTGGATCACTTTAGCCTATGCTCCACCCTCAATACACCACAACCCACCCTCATAAAACTCCACCTACTTTTCTCTCTCCTCATTATTTCTATTTATTTCTTCTTCTTCTTCCTTCTTCCACACAACTCTCCACACCATAGGCAAGTGCACCTTGCCACCACTTGAGAACCACTTTTTATTTGTCTATTAGCTAGATTAGGCCATGGAGAACAACATTAGAATTTGACATTTTGTGATTTGGAGTTTCTATTGTTCTAGATCTAGGTTTTTACTATTTTCGGATTTGCATGATTTTGAT
This sequence comes from Iris pallida, assembly GCA_029216955.1. NCBI lineage: Eukaryota > Viridiplantae > Streptophyta > Magnoliopsida > Asparagales > Iridaceae > Iris > Iris pallida. The sequence continues at coordinate 206,931 of JANAVB010004799.1, forward strand.
CTATTTAACTTGGATTTTAGTTTGTTTTGATGCTTCCATGTGGAAGAGAATTCAATTTTACTCAAGTTAGAGCTTTGAAAATCTAAATTTCGTTTTGATTTGATCAAGTTATGAAGTTTTGAACTTTGGAGTTCTTGGAGTCTTCTTCTCGGCCTGGAGAAGAAGACAGCAGCCTGCACTCTTTAGCGCAGTGCTGGATTGCGCATCCCCCTCGGCCAGCGCTCTTTAGCGCAGCGCCGACCGCGTAGCTTGCCCCTTGGCAAACTGCGCTCAACCCGAGTGCGCATGGATTCATGCACAGTCTGCTCATACGCAGTCTGCTCATGCGCAGTCTGCTCCTGCGCAGTCCACTTCTGCACAATCTATCCATGCGCCATCCATTTCCTGCGCAACCTGATCCAGCGCAAACCATCTGCTGCGCCATCCACCCCTACGCAGTTGGTACCCTGCGCAGCTCACCTCTGCGCAGTTGGCCCCTGGCGCACTTGACTCCTGCGCAACCCGACCCCAGGGACCCTTGCGCAATCTGTCCAATTATGGAGATTTGGTTTTATTTTCCTTAAGCCTGGATCTTCTATAGCCCTGTATATTGATATTTTATTAGATATTTCATGCCCATTTTATATCCTTACGCCTTTTGTCATGAACTTGATTTTACTTAATATGTTTGGAATGACTATTGTACATGGCTTGGTATGACAAGGAACTAGCATAACACGACAGTGACCCGTAGTGGTGCACTCCTGACATGACCAACCTGACTTGCTAGTGGCCCGTGGTGGCGCACTCCTGACTTGACTTGACTTGATAACTTAACTTGACCTGCCTTGACACCGTGGGTGGTTCTTTCTTGCTTCCTTGTTAAATCCACTTGTCCAGTCTTGCATCATGTCTAGGATGGGACTCCTGAGTACCACGGTCAGGAGTACCTACTAAAATGGATTAAGGCTAATAACTAGAATAATTTAGTAGTCATGAGAGATTTCCCCAGTTACAGACAATCCCGTTATCCCGGCCGTAATTGTTTGGACTTGTAGCCTGCCGTCGAGTAGGGCCCATTTCCAGCCCACCGTCGTGTGGGGCACATAATTATTGATAACTGCTTAATGAATTCAAATCGCCTGGATAACCTGGATTAGCTGCAGGGCTTATGGCTGGAGGAACATCTCATTGCATCTTGTTAGTAATTAGGTTTGTGATAACCCTAGTTAGTTAAAGTAGCAAGCTGTAATTATTGCTTGGCCGTGATTGATTGGATGGAGTCTAGTCCCGTTTGTCCTGTCTTGATCCTGTACAAGGTTATGACATGACATGCTTCTCGTGCTTAATCTTAATTCTATATCATGAATAATTGCATACCTTGATTTCTTATATTCACCTTGCCGATAAATGGTGGAAAACCAAGTTCCGTTCAGACGAAGGGTTACAACCCCGGTCCTTGTTTGGTTTACGGGTTGTAACATGGCCATCTGAATAGTCCTATGGTTATCTCATCGTATATCATCCTGTCATACTTTTCCATATGTCCTGTCTTTTAGTGATTCTATACAAGATTATCTTTTATATTACCCATCATGCTTTTCTTAAATTACTGTCTTTTATTATGTAATTATATTATTGTGTTGATTGCTAGTTTTTGTTCTTATTTCGCGGCCTCCTTTGTGTCACTTGCTCTTTCTGGGGTCTGACCCAGCTGGTTTTGTATGGCCAGATACCAGAGCAGCTCCAGAGGATCTACCTGTCTTCCAGCCCGATGGTGAACACTAGACGGAACCCGGGCAACGAGTGGGTTTCCTATTTTGTTTCGCTCACTCTATTGTAAAATTATTCTTTTGAGGCGTTTAGCCGACGAGCACCTGTTAGCTCGATGCACTTTATTTACTGTCTGCCTACGGGCTGTAATCATGATTGGCAACTCGAGGTTGATCATGTATGACTTAACTCTTGCTAGTCCTTACATTTTGTACGACTAGCTTCATGATCATCTGGATATGTAATGTTTGGGACGCCTTACAATTGTATATTTAGTGATCTGATATCTTGTGATTATTATTAGTTGGTTGAGATTGAGACAATAGGATAATTTATGATCTTAAGAGACTGATGGCTTGTAGATAAACCCTCACATATGTAGACAGCCGTGACCGTATGGTGAGATGGATTCCATTTTATTATACGTAGCTGGCTATGTCCGCCCCCGCTCTCCAGTATTCTGGTTCTGGGGCGTGACAGTTACCTTTATTGAGAAAAGAGGGTAATGAGTACATCCGACCTCATGGTAACCAAAATAAAGAAAGAGAAAACAAGAAAATCACAACTCTAAAGCCCAATGCGGAATAGACGGAAGATGATGACAACCCGAAAGCGATTTTCGAAACTGTTGCTTTACCTCCCGAACCAAGAAATCAGAACCAGCACTACGCCCCTCGTAGCGATGCTTGTTCCGGTTCTTCCAAAGCACCCATATGATCGTACCGGCCAATGATCTCCGATGGTGACTGCCCTGGCCCCGCCACCACCTTTGAAGAAAGGCAAAAAAATCTCTATGCATCCGTGCCTTGAAGAAACCCCGGAAGACAGACCAAACCGTCAGAGCAAAATCCCCGTAGAAGAAAATATGCTGCAGGGTCTCCCCATGCCCAGCCTGACAGCAATGACACCTGGAAGCCAGATGGAAGCCAATCTTTTGAATGTTGTCATCAGTGGGTAGCCGGTTGTGGCAGACCCGCCACATCAAAATGCTCCACTTCGCCGGAATACACTTGCCCCATATATTAGAAAATAAAGATGATGTAGGATGGGAGATCCGGCAACACCTCCATGCCGAATCCATCGAGAAAGATCCTTTCCGCTCACCCCAGACCAATGAATCAGGGGCCGTAGTACAAGTCAGATTTGCCGCTCTGAGCCGCCTCGCTGCCTCTACCCAAACTGCTCCAAGAACATAGGCCAATCCCACCCATCGGGTGTCCAAAATGATCGGATAACCGGACCACCATTGTCAGAGTTCCTCGTCCTAGAATCCTGGATCTTCCTTCCCCTATCCGATAGAGCCCTCACAATCACCGGACGATGAGTAAGAGGCACCCTCCTCTCGGCCAATCTGGCCGACCTCCGAAGCTCCCCGGTGCCACCACCCAGCGAAACCCGCCCCGATGGGATCTCCTGACGCTGCGAAGCCGTCGAGTGCCTCACCCGAGTCCGTCTCCCCTTTCCTCGCCTGGTCCCAGTAGCCACTCCCTCAACCGACTGAATAACACCGCTACCCAAACGAGGACCCCCCGGAATCCATGCTTCGCACCTCGCTGATCCCTCACCACGTCCAAACTAAAAGAGATATGCGGTTCCGCCAATTTCCTCCCCCGCAAAATCCGTCGCCAAATGTGGGAGCACTTGGAAGTCATAAACGCATCACATGGATGACGCTTACGAAAATATTTTGCTTCAAGGAGCTCCACCCAAAGGCTCTTCCCATGTCGCAACTTCTACCATAATTTCATAGAAAAGGCATCCATAATATCATTCAGACACTTGATCCCAAGGCCTCCTTCGGACTTAGTTCGAGTAACGAACCGCCACGCTGGCCAACTCCTCTTAACAACCCCATCCTTGCTACCCCAGAAGAAAGCCGCAAACATTCTCTCAATCGCCCTGAGAACGGCCCGGGGAGGGCAACATGCTGCCAATGTATACATAGGGATAGAAGAAAGAACATTCTTAATAAGAACCAGCTTACCCCCAGGAGAGAGTATCTTGTTCTGCCATCCCGTCAGCTTCGATCGGATTTTATCAAGCAAATAGCTAAACATCCCCGCATTCCGTCTTCCGCACGTTAACGGGCAGCCCAAATAAGAAAACGGCAAAGTACCGGTACAAAATCCAAACAAAGTAGAAATAGTCCGAGCCCGAGCCTTAGCCAATGGGGTCGCAGTATAAAAGGCAGATTTGGAATAATTAATCTTCTGACCAGATACAGCCTCATAACGATGCAATACCTGCTGGAGAGCACGCAAATCAGCAATATCCCTCGAATTAAATATAAGAACATCATCCGCATATGCCAAATGCGAGATACGCGGTCCCCCAATCGGAGTATGAAATGAAGATCTCCGATTTGAGTCTTGAAGAAGCTTGAGGTTCCGAGAAAGCACCTCCGCAGCAATAATGAAGAGAGACGGTGAGAGAGGGTCCCCCTGACGGATCCCTCTCGACGTCGGGAAAAAATCAGTAGGAGCACCATTAAGAAGAACCGCATACCGGGTATCCGCCAGGAGACGATAAATAAGATCACAGAAAACCTCATTAAAGCCAAATCTCCGAAGAATCCGCAGGAGGAAATGCCAATTGACTCTGTCATAGGCCTTCTGCATGTCAAGCTTTATTGCAACATTACCACCATGATTAGATTCCCTCATAGAGGCCACCATTTCCTGAGCAATGATGATATTGTCAACTATCACTTTCCCCTTAACAAAAGCACTTTGCTCCGGAGAAATAATCTTGGGAAGAACTTCCCGCAACCTGCAAGCAATAATCTTAGAAATAATCTTGTTACAGAAATTGCAAAGACTAATAGGACGAAAATCTGAAAGGTTCCTCGGGTGCTCGACTTTGGGATAAGAAATAATAAAGTATCAGATATGGAAACCGGAAGGCGTGCACCCAAGAAAAAAGAGCCAATGGCTTCCTCCACGTCAGCAGCGATAATATCCCAACAAAATGAGAAGAATCTCCCAGAAAATCTATCCGGTCCGGCGCCACTAGCCGGGTCCATCCTCCGAACAATCTCCAACAACTCCGCTCTATCCGGACAACGAACAAGATCCGAATTGTCCTCCATAGAGATGATGCTGGGGATGACATCGAGGAATGCGTCATCTACTGAAATAGGCTCAGCCGTGAACAACTTAGAGAAAAATAGAGAAGCCTCCGTCGCCACCTCCGCAATAGAACCAGTTTCTGAGCAATCAGCCCGAATAATTTTCTGAATACCCGTCTTTTTTTGCCTGCTCCTGGTACACGCATGGAAAAACCGAGTATTCTTATCACCTTCTAGATCCCATTTCAATCTGGCTTTTTGTTTCCAGAAAGACTCCTCAACTGGACCTTTTGCTTCAATCTGGCAACAGCCTCCATCCAGGAAGCCCTTTCTCTCTCCGAAGGATAAAGCTCATAATCCTGCTCCGCTGCCAAGGCAGCGTCCTCAGCCTGACGGACCTCCTGAAAAATGTCTCCAAAAGTAACTCCGCTCCAGCCAGCCAGAACATGCCCCGTCGTCCGCAAATGCATGCCCAACCGCTCAAGTGCATCATAATGCCAGCATGAATCCCACGCCCGAGCAACAACCGAAAGGAAGTCCGGATGAGACGTCCAAAAGTCGAGAAAGCGAAAGCCTCGACTCTGATGGGAAGAAGCTGGCTGACAGGATATCAATAGAGGAGAATGATCAGATTCTGCCCGATTAAGATGCTCGCAAGAGACCTGGACTCCATCCAGCCAACTACATGTCGCGAGTACCCTATCAAGGCGGGATCCCTGTCGATCAACCCCCGACTGACCATTCACCCAAGTATAAGTGCTACCTCTGAAACCAATATCAGAGAGCCCGACAGCCAACTGAAAGTTGAGGAAGTCCGCGATGGCCCTCGTGTCAGGAGGTCGACCTCCAAATTTCTCATCCGACGAAGCAATGATATTGAAGTCCCCGTCCACCGCCCAGGGCAAACCAATGTCCCTGGCTTGGACGTCCAGAAGGTGCCTCCACATACGCCTCCTCCTCTGTCGAGTCCCTGCACCATGAACAACCGACAACCTCACCGGATTCGAAAAACAGCTGAGAGAAAGCTGCACAGTGATAGCCTGATCACAAGAATCAATACAGGTGATCCCAAGACCCGACTTGCAGAGAAACCAAATATTGCCCTTATCATTGCAAAAGCTAACATCAAAACCCAACCTCAGTTGATAAGAAAGAAGCTTAGAGGATATCACCTTGGGCTCAACAATAGCAAGAACCCGAATAGAGTTGGTCCGACACAAGGACCTGAGACGGCATATAGTAGATCTGTTCACCGTCCCCCGAACATTCCAAATAAGGAATTTAACCATGGACCCTCTGGGGGTCCCGCCTAACCCGGGAAGCATGTGATCGAAGAAGTCGATCCGACTGAGGTGCCATCGACTTCCTCCGCTTACCAGCCGCCTTTTTGAATGGTACCATCTGCCAGCCATCTTCTCTACCCTCAGAAAATGAAGTGGAAGGTCTAGCCTCAGGCAATAAAACTATATCATCTTCCGGTGAGGGGTCATAACCCCAGTCGGATATAGAACCGGGGGCGGGCTCCTCCCACACCACCAAGCTGCGATCTTCAGTGTCAGAATCAGCCGCTAAAACTCCCTGTCCAAGCTGGCTGTGAATAATGATAGGAAGGTCCGATAAAACAATTGGACCAATACCCCGCCCAGGCCCCATCTACCCATCCAAACTAGAACCCGGAGCGCTGCGTCCCCCCTGCATGGGCCGTCCGTCATCCGACCATGAAGCCAGCTGGCCCGAAGATGACTCCCCCACGTGCCAGGTTGGGGGAACAGAACTCGCACGACCATCACTCCCACGCAATCCGGGCTACGTGGTCCCCCTACTATCATCACTCCCCTGGACGCGCCTCCACACCTGCCGTGTCCCCTTCCCTTTCTCACGCCTTGATCGTCGCCGCCGACGACCCCTGCTAATCCCATGGCCAGCCACCGGGCCGTCCTCCTCTCGCGCTATGTCTGGAGAGGAATCGACGGGGTTGGGCGGACTGTCGACAACACCTGAGGAAGAATTCTCTACCTGGGGTCGGCCACAAGAACTCTCAACATGACCATAATGGCCACAAAAAACACAGTAGAGAGGAGTCCGCTCATAAACAACCGGCTGCGAACGAACGCCATCAGGGAGTTGGAAGAAAACCTCATGTTGAAGTGGTTTATTAACGTCCACTTCGACCAAGACCCTGGCAACCACCGGCCTCGAGAAGGAAGCCGTAGCCCGGTCCGTAAAGAACGGAGTGCCGAGACCAGATGCGATGGATAGAACCGTATTGGTATCAAACATGCAGTGGGGAAGCCAGGGGAAGGCAACCCAGATGGAAACACGAGGATCCTCTCTCAACGGCGAAAAGTCCCCCGAAGACCTGAATATCACCATCGGAACACGACCAACGAACCAACAGTCCTTAGACCGAAGCCGAAGAAAATCACTCTCGACATGAGGCCGTATGAGAACGTGATGATCATCAATGGCCTTCACTTCAATCAACCCCATGAACTCCTGCAAAGCAAAAACCTTCCTAATAGCCTCAATCGGGAGTCTCTGCCGAGCAAACTTGCCAATAAGGTCTAGCCCACACGGTACCGTGAGGGCCTCCATATCCGACTGAGAGAAGACAACCACCTTCCGACCATCGAAAACAATGGCTGGTCGGAAGTCCACCCTCGGCATACCCCCCGTCGTCGTCGACGCGGGTCCGCCCATCACCGCAGTGAAGGACCGCGCCGGGCCATCCGTCCCTCTACCTGCCATCGTCGTCTGAGTCGCTGCCGCTGCCGACGAGTCCACTAACATCGCCACCTTGTCACGAACGAAAATCCTTCTAGGGGAAGGGACGAAGACCCCCCCCCCCCCCCGCAGTCGAGTCGCCCCCAAGGTCGACGCCGTCCAACACGCTAAGGCCAGGAGGGCCGGAGGCCCCCGCCGTCGAGCAATTGCCATGGGGGACGGAGCCTCCCGCCGGAGCAGCCACGCGTGCAGCCGGGTCGGCCCCTAGGTTGACGCCGCCAGTCACGCTAGGAGGGCCGGAGGGCCCCGCCGCCGAGCCAGGGGGGCAGAGCCTCCCGCCGGAATAGCCGCCGAGCAAATGCCAGGGAGCGGAGCCTCCCGTCGGGGCAGCCACCCCTCCAAGCCAAGGAACCGCGCAGCCGGGTGACCCCCTTGGGCGACACCGCCGTTGCGGAGGCCAGGAGGGCCGGAGGCCCCCGCCGTCGAACCACCAGGGGGGCCGGAGCCCCCCACCGGAGCGGTCATCCTCTCCAAAACGAGATCGCCACACGAGAGCTCCGCAATCCGCGCGAACTCTAAACTCTCTATATATTTGTGTGTGTGTGTGTATATATATATATATATATATATATATATATATATATATATATATATATATATATATATATTAATTGTGATGAATGTATAAATATAAGTAATGTAATACATTCTTGTGATATGACTATAGGAAGTGTTTCGACAGATTAGGTTCGTCGTTAGGAGCCTAGTTCGGTCGAATTGGCCGACAAGTTGACCAAGTTGACAAAAGTCAACTTTGGGTCAAACTTGATCCAAATCGACTCAAACGAACTCCGAATGACCTGAAATTTTGTGTATGACCTAAAAATTAGTAAACGGACTAGTTGACCAATGTTTGACCATGTTTGACCAATGTTGACCAGGTTTGACCAGAGTTGACCGAGGGTTGACTTTGACCAGGATGGACCTAGAAGCATGTAGTCTTGCATTGTAGCTATTCTTTTGATATTTTAGACTTGGTTGTGACATATGTATACTTTAAATAGGTTTATATTGCCCCAGTTTAGCTACACTTCATCATCAGCTGTTCAGTTTGCCAGACGAGTACATTCTCTGATCTTTTCATACTTCTTTGGATATGTTCTCTTGTTATAGACTAGTATACTTGATGCTGACACGATGTTCACACGGATTAGTACCCTATGGATCTTTTCATACGATGTTATCCTCTCGGATACATCGAGTATATCATGTTTATGTACTTTATCATGGCCATCATGTACTCCATGTATTCATATTTATCCATGTGCACTCATGTGTTATTCATGTACACTCATGACTATATGAGCCCCATGTATAAAGTAGTTGTTATCCATGTGCAATAACATAACATGTATTGATCCTTGTGTATTGATTAGGGGCAGTAAGAGTGTATTTGGTTATGTGATCATTATCTCCAGTAGGTATCCATGTGTACTCCATAGCTGTATCCATGTGCAACCCAAACCGTTTACATAACCAATTCATGCTCTAAATTACATAGAAGGTTACATTCTCTATTTATCATATTATTTCTCATTCTTATAGTCTCTCTCTCTTGTTGATTTTCTTTACAGCGATTCATGTATAGTTTTCTATAGCTTGCTTTATATGTCCAATCCTGATATGAACTGTTGTGAGAGATATGTGCTCGTTCCATCCTAACTGGGCATGTTAAAAATTTTACAGGTGATGATGAGGAGTTCTGTCCTACTTATTATGGCATTGGCTTAGATGACACTGGCGACGTGGACCCTCAGAAGGATCCAACAGTCGCTGAGGACTTGCCCATAGTCTAGTTGTGACTTAGTATTTATTGTCTTTCTATTTGAGACTTTATGAGTTGTACTTGAGGACTTGGATAAATTTTGGTTATTGATTCTTGAGACGTTTACTTTAAGGCTATGATGTTAAATTTAGGGACTTAGTAAGAGAGAAGAGATTTTAACTGTATTTGATGATAATGTAGGAGCGTAAAAAGTGCTTCATGGACTAAGTCAAAGAAGTTGAGAACTTTACGCAATTCAAACTAAGTCAGACTCTACGCAAGTTACTCTACGCAAGCTGATTTATGCGAGCTACTCTCTATGCATGCTATTCTCTACACGAGAAGCTTTTACGCGAGAGTTATCTTCCACTTTTATGCCGGGGACAGACTGTCAGGCCGCATTTAATGCGAGTGATTTGATCTGATAAAATAATTTTCTGACAGCAGGATTGCACAGAAGCCGAGGAAATCTTTTCACTGAGCCCGAAGCTTGTCGTTTAGTGTGCAGATGGGCTAACTTTATGCCCAGAAAATAGCTTCTTTTACGCACGATAGCTATTTCGAGCTTTTACGCTCAAGGTTATTGTGTGCGTAAAGTTTATTTGAGCTAACTTCACGCTCAAGGCTATTTTTAGCTACTTTACGATGGAAGCTTATTTTGGGCTATTTTATGCCAGTCTGCTAGTTTACGCAGGGAGTATGTTTTGGGTCATTTTTACGTCCGAGCTTTCCTGACTACATGGGAACGTGGTTTGCTTACGTGGCTTTCATGCCATACTTATCGAGGAACATGTGTACGTGCTTTCCCTATTTTATTGAAGAAATAGGACACGTGTCATCATGCGTAGAGATTAAAACTCTACATGGGACACGTGTCACCGAACGTAGAGGATGATTTACATCGTGGGTGACAGTTACTCGTGTGGAGACCCATTTTTGTTGCTTTTACGCACAAAGGGTTAAGTCTATAAATAGACTTATTTTCAACACAGACAAGGGGAATCAAGAGATCAATAGAGACAGGAGAGGAGATTCTGAGAAAACTCATACTTTCAGAGTGATATTCCCAGAAGTATTTTTTCTACTTTTTTTCAAGAACAGGGTGAAGCAAAGCAAGAAAGCATTCGACTGTGCCATCAGTGCCGTTGCTCGATACCTTTCCGGTGACTTAGTTCTTCCGATTATTCGTCTTCTTCAAGCAGTTTTCTTCATCATCATCATATGGTCCAAGGAACAAAGTGATCGCTCTCAGATCAGACTTCCATAGCAATACTTCCCAGAACAATTTGTACTTTCTGTACTTTTTCTAGTTTTCTTTCAAAAGCCAATTTTTAGGTATTTTGTTAAGTGAAATAAAATGACGACTCTGCTGGGGAAGACTTTCTCCTATGACGAGAAGGCAATTGCTCAATATGATGATGCGTCGGTCGGATCGACAAAGAAGATTCTGGTTGTGCACTTCGACCATACTGCCTACGAAGAAATGCTCCAAACTGGGGGTAGTACTCACTGCTCTAATGTTCAGAAATTGCGGAAGGCGCAAAAAGTTTGGATTCCTAAGTCCAAACCATCCTCGGATCTCCCTGTTGTCTCTGAAGGCAAAGGCATCCTTCCTACTCCCGTTGTGGAGACTCCCGTCGATGACGAGGTAGTCTCTACTTCAGTGATGCGCTGTGGGCATAAAAACCAGTCTCCCGTCTGTGACGTGGTAGACAATCAAACTTTACGCTCTGTGCGTAAAAACCTGTCTCCCGTCTGTGACGTGGTAGACACCCAAACTTTACGTCCACGCGTAAAAAACCAGTCTCCCGTCTGTGACGTGGTATACACCCAAGCTTTACGCTCCACGCGTAAAGGAAAATCTCCCGTCTGTGACGTGGCAGATACTCATGTTTTGCGCTCTACGCGTAAAGTTAAATCTCATGTTAGTGACAAAGTAGATGAAATTCATAATGATGCTTCTGTATCTAAAATGAATTTGCCTACACGTATACAGCGTAAAAACATGAATTCTATTATTGGTAAAACTTCGATTTTCCACCAACAACCTTCTTACACTACTTTACGCAAGGTACCAAACCTTTAAATTACGCATAATGCTGATGAAGTCCTTTATGCACAAAAATCTCAGGATTTACGCACGCAACTCCAGGCGCGTAAAAATACTCAGTTTGGTTCTGCTAATGCAGCAAGTAATCTTCTTTATACACAAGGGACTAAACGATTTTTTGTCCCAAATATAATAAAGAAGACTACTCCCTCCACTCCTTCTGATTTACGCGAGTTGCTTGTACAAAAGCGTAAAGACAGAAAATCTCCTGTGACACTCCCCAAAGAAGATCACCATTGTGAGTGTCACCAGATTGTAATCAAGTGTTGCTGTTCGACTTCTAAACGGTCAGTTTTTGGTCGGTTAGGCTATAATGTTCAGCAATCAGTTAATGATCAAGAACAGGAGTTGTCTAGTGCCTCAGTTAATATGGCATCTCATACCAATAGGGCACGACGTCCAAGACGCAACTCGTCCCAGACTCCTGGTTAACAACAGTTCAATCGACTTCTTGATGATTTCGAAGGAGTATATCAGAATACTCGATTGAGAAGTCAAAGACAGTTGCAGACTTCTGACTCCGAAGCTGGGGGTACCCAGTCTTTAGAGTCCGAAACTGATAGCGTTGATTCATACTTCTACACCAATCCTTCTTTATCTTCGAGGAAGGTTGAATCTTATGCTATTGGAGACGAACCGGAGACGTCAACTACTAATATAGAACAACGTCTCTCTGCAGTTAAGCAGTCGCTGAAGGACATGCTTGCTATGATGCAAAGTATGTATCAAATAATAATGACTCAGCAAACTGCTCAGCCAGCAGTGATAACTTCGGTGCAGGTAGCAGTACATACTCAATATAGTCAAGGGGTTGATATACCCTTGAATAATCTTAGCCAGGAGCCTGCTATCAATCAAAATTCTGCATCTCCAGATCCTATCATTCCAGAAGATGTACCACCTCCGGTGGGGGTTACGGTACATCCAACAACTATTCAATCGAATGTGCTTCCTCAAACCAGTGAAGCTATTCAAGCGGTGCGTGAGCTAAAAGTACAGTTTGAAGTTCTGAAGCATAAGGATCAGCTCTAGAGGTTAGGGATTAAGCAACCTTATCCTCCTCACTGGAATGATGTGCCCTTTCCTCCAATGTTCAAACCACAATCCAAGGTGTTATTTGATGGAAAGGCATCTCCTAGTCAATATATCAATTACTTTGATATTATGACTGTACATTTGCAGAAGAATGATGCTCTTCTTACTCGAGTTTTCATCGGGTGTTTGACGGGTTCAGCTTACGACTGGTATCGTAGTCTACCCGACAATTGCATTTCGTCTTTTGACGAATTTAAAGCAATGTTTCTCTCCCGTTTCTATGAGAGAGAAATGGACATGAATATGTCCTCCCTAATAGAAATCAAGCAAAAAGAGAAAGAAGATACTCGGACGTTTATAGAACGCTTCCGACAGGCTACCTTGAAAATGCCTCCAAGTATGCCAGATTCAGCACTGATCGATACGTGCAAGATGAATCTGCGACCATCTATTGCTGTCTTTATGGGTTTCCAATTCACAGATTGGGCCTCGTTTATCATAGCAGCAGTTTTAGCCGAGACCAATGGTATGTTGGCTCATGAACATGGGATAATCTTCGCTTCAGAAGACAAAGGAAAGAAAAACTCTTCAAATAATAATTCCGGCAATCGTAATGGGAAAGGGAAGGAAACCTTAGTGGTTAATCTTTCAAAACCTAAAACGACATCGAATAATCAGGAGTCTTCCAAACCAAAAGAAGAATATTCTTTCGATGACAGTGATATCCTAGGAATATTCCAATGTCTGGTAAAGAGTGGCAAACTCCAGATTCCAGAGCCGAAAAGGCCTAATGAGGTAAATCTGACCGACAATCCCAAGTATTGTATCTATCACAGATACATAAATCATCCTACCAAGGCTTGCTATGTCTTGAAGAAGAAAATCCAGGAGCTGATAAATGCCAATGCCATTGCTTTAACCAATGATGAGCATACGGTCACAACCAATATGATTTCTCTTCAGTTTGGAGGTTTTCCTCCACAGCACGTCCCAGATGGAATTGTCCCAATTCCAAAGGCGACGATGAAGATTGTGAATATCCCGCCTGCCAGAGAGCAAAATGGAGGACTTTTGTCTCTTACACTAAAAAATGGTAAAATGATATGGGTACACCCTGATTTAGTGCCTGAAATGGAGAATGAAGGTAAAACTTCAAAATCCAAGAAAGGTAAAAAAGTCAGAACTTGCAACATGATTTCTCATGTTTTAACTCCAGACCATGATGATTTGGATCATTTATGGGGTGGAATTCCTTTGGAGGATAGACTGAGGGGTTTGAATATATGTCCTCCAAGTTTAGCTCCTCCTACTAAACTCAAGCTTACTCATCGGCAATGGCTAGCAATGAATAGTGTCCCCTTATACAAGGCACAACAGGTTTTTGCTGCTTATGAGAAAGCTCCTACAGGGATTTTTTTTCTTCTGTCCCGAATATTCTTCCTTCTCCTGTGGCTACAGAGGTTTCTATTCCTCCTTCTACAGAAGTCTCTATGCCTCCTTCTCATGTGGTTACAGAGGTTTCTGTCTCTTCTTCCTCTGTTAAACCATCTATTGAAAGTCCGCTACCCACTCATTTGTATAGTCAGCAATCAGTCTATCTCATGAAAAAGATGGGCTATGACTTTCAAAAGACGGAAGGCTTGAATTATGATAAAGGAATACGATTTCCTTTACAACTTCAAAGTCAGAAATCCACTCTTGGATTGGGTTTTGTGGTTCCTCATAAAAATCCTCACAAAAGAAGACTAAGGGAAAGAAGACTAAATCCTGCAATATGGTACTTCATTCTCCTGAGTCTGAAAAAGAGGCCTTTGCTGGTACGAGATCTGGGAAAGAGTACCATAAAGATTATGAGGGATCTTCCAAAGAAGCGGAGGACATTGTGGAAACAGTACCAGCTCAATCATCTCTTGTTTCTGCTAAACTATTTGTGGTTGAGAAGGGAAAATAGAAAGCAGTGCACTTTGACGTCCCATTGAAATCTGCTACAAATCAAGGGGTGGTGATGAAACCCTACAAGTTCGATATTCTAGTCCAGTTAGCTAATACTCCGGCTAGACTTTCGATCTTTGAGCTGCTTCGCCTTTCCAGAGAAAGTCACAAAACTCTGAGTGAAGCTTTGCTACAAGCTGATTCATGCTTAGCTCGACTCAAGAGTCCTGACAATATACCAGTGTCATGCCCACAATGTCATAGTGTGATGGAAGCAATTCCTAACATTACCTTCACACAAGAAGATATGCTGTTGAAGCATAATAAGCATGACAGACCTCTGTGCTATACAGGGTATATTGAATCAACTGAAATTGACAGGATTTACATTGATCTTGGGTCTTCTTTAGCATCATTCTTCAGAGTATGCTACGACCCTTGAGGATCCCTACTAGTGAATTGATTTACACTAGTACTACAATAGTTGGTTTTAACTCTAGAAAGAGTAAACCACTGGGGAAGATTCGTCTGAAGATTCAAATTGGTGATCTTCGAACTATGGCAACTTTTTATGTTATCAACTCAGATGTATCTTACAACATCCTCTTTGAAAGACCGTGGATACATGAGCATAACATTGTGCCTTCAACTCTCCACCAATGCTTCAAGTACGTGGATCCTCAAGGGGTCGTGAAGACCGAATTTCCAGATATCAATCCCTTTAAGGGTGTTGAAGCATATTTCTTTGACTCAATGCTCTATAAACAGGAGCATGTGAAAGAGATATCAGATATAGCCGAAGATCGATCACCTGTTGAAGATCAATCTATCAATGAAGATCCTCCGGAAGAGCAACCTTTGAAGATTAAAGTCAAAGGCCGAATCCAACCCCAACCTGTCAATGATCAACCTTTGGTGATTAAGGTCAAAGGAAGAACTCGAGCTTCATCTGAGGAAGCTGTGAAGATTCCAGTCAAGAGCCAAGTTCAACCCCTTATGATCAAGGTCAAAGGACGTACTTCTCATACGAATGATCCAGAACTTCCACTGATCATCAATCTTGGCAAGTCTACGCAGAAGACGGATGATGGTCCATTAATGATCAATCCGAAGCGTAGTAGTCAATTTGTAAATGATGTAAATATTGATCATTCTGTACTTTTTAATATCAATGAAGATTTTTTTTTGGAGTATATGGCTGTCAAATTCATTGAAAGAATGACTTTATCTTCTGATGATCAAAGTCATCATAAAAAGGACATAAATACAGAGAAAACCTTATACATTGACCATAAGAAAAATTCCTTTTCTCCTCATGTTGATGTTGGACCTTATGCTCAAAGGTTTCTAACATCTTCCCCCTATTTTCTTCCTGTAGCCGCTTCATCACAAGCTTGTGTAACTTATAGACTTCACGAAGAATCTTATTTCGTGATTTCGTCTGATAAGAAAAACAAGCGCCAAATTGTATTTGGTCTGGCTAGAAATATTCCTGTTATTCAGACAGATGATCTTAGAGATAAAGATAAAAGAAGAATCTGAACTGACAAATATAGTCAACAATCTCTTAAGATTATCCAGAATATGGGATATGATTTGAAGACTATGCAAGATCTCAATCAAGGCAAGGGTAGACGGTTACCGTTATGTGGTGATTCGTTTTACCAGAAAATCTGCCATGGGTTGGGATACGATCCATCCCACATGTTTAACGAGGATATACAAGAAGAATTTTTTTCTAGTTCTTCATAATCTTCAGATTCGGAAGAAATCCAATTTATCGAATCGGATACACCCCACATGTGCAAGGAAGATATGGAAGAAGAATATTCTTCCAGTTTTTTACAATCCTCGTATTCTGAGGGAGACTATTATGATGAATCTGAGTGTATATTCTCAATTAACATGGTTCAAACTGATGGTGAATCAGAACCATTTGGGAATGACCCTTGGGCACAACAAATGGACACTCAATGGGAGCTTCATTTTGAACAACGGTAGCCACCTACAGAGGATAAAATTGTCCAGATTGATGTCGAAGACGGAACTACATCCAAACCGATATTCATCAGTAAAAATCTCTCCGAAGATGAAAAGGAAGAGTTGATACAACTGATTAAATAATATATCGATATCTTTGCATGGAGTTGTGAGGATATATCGGGTTTAGATCCCAAAGTAACTACTCATAAACTCAATATTCTTCCTAATGCCAAGCCTGTGAAACAACAGCAGCGGCATTTTCGACCAGATATGATGGACGCAATTGAAGCATAAGTCAAAAAGCTGATCATATGTGGCTTTGTTCGTGAAGAACAACACCCAGATTGGGTTGCCAACATTGTTCCTGTTATGAAAAAGAATAAAAAGTCAGAGTTTGCATAGATTTTTGAGATCTTAATACAGCTTGTCCAAAACTTGTCCAAAAGACGAATTTCTACTTCCGATTACCGATGTCATGATAGACAACACATGTGGTTTTGAACGCATATCTTACATGGACGGATTTTCAGGATACAATAAATTAAGATGCATCCAGGAGATGAAAAGTATACTACTTTTCGTACACCCCTCGGAGTCTACTGCTATACAGTTATGCCGTTCGGACTGAAAAATGCCGGTGCTACGTATCAACGAGCCATGAGCAGCATCTTTCAAGAACATCTACGAAAAACAGTTGAATGTTATGTAGATGATATTGCTGTCAAGAGTCGATCAAAGGATGATCACATTCAAGACTTGAAGACAGTACTTAAGTTGATGCGCCAACATCAACTGAAGATGAATCCTACTAAGTCTTTCTTAGGGGTTTCTAGTGGCAAGTTTTTGGGATTTCTCATCACTTCTCAGGCTATCCATGTTGATCCTGACAAAATTAAAGCGATTCTTAAAATGCGTCCTCCACGTAATCTAAAAGAACTTCGTGGTTTCTAAGGTCGCATTGCTTATATCAGGAGATTTATATCCAATCTTTCTGGGAGATGTCAACCTTTCTCCCGTTTGTTAAAGAAAGGTGTATCATTTGTCTGGGATGAAGCATGTCAGAAAGCCTTTAATGACATCAAGCAATACCTTACAAATCCATCTGTTTTGGTACCCCCAGTTGTGGGAAGACCATTTTTGCTATATGTTCGAGCCTTAAATCATTCCCTTCGTGCTCTTCTTGCACAGAAAAGTGATATGGGTCATGAACAGGCAATTTATTATCTTAGCCGAATGATGGTCGGAGCTGAACACAGGTATACTCCTGTGGAAAAAGAATGTCTGGCCTTAGTTTTTGCTATTCAAAAGACACGATATTATGTGTCAGGACAGACTATTCATGTCATCTCCAGAATAATTCCTATTCGGATATTGATGAGAAACCCGAGCATTCTCAACTCCAGGTTAGTCACCTGGGCGATGTTGCTCACTCCTTATGATATGGTCTATATACCTCAAAACTCAGTGAAGGGCCAAGCATTAGCTGATTTCTTAGCAGCTCATCCTATACCTGAAACATCGAAGCTATATGAGGACATTCCAGATGAACTTGTGGATTGCAACATGACTTTGAAGGATGACATTTGGCAATTATATTTTGATGGAGCATCATGGGTTGGACCTAAAGGCAATATTATCTCTGGAGTAGGCATCGTCCTGGTCTCTTCTGACAAAATGGTCATATACCGTACTTATTCTCTTAATGAGCCATGCTCCAACAATGTGGCAGAATATAATGCTTTGCTGATTGGTCTCCAAGTAGCAAAACAGTTGGATATCGAGTTCCTGGAAGCTTATGGAGATTCTCAATTGATTGTTAATCAGGTCAGAGGGACATATGAAGTTAGGAATCCTGACCTCATCCCTTATCATCAAGTGGTATTCGAATTGGTCCTTTCATTCAAAGGATTCTTCATCGAATTCGTACCACGTTCTCAGAACTTGGAAGCTGATGCTCTTGCTAGCTTAGCCGCAAACTTAGCTGTTCCAATTAGAAGACAAAATATCATAACTTTGTTGGATCGAGACTTATTCTGTGTCAAAAATAATTTGCATATCGAGCATAGTTATACTACAGAATCAAGTTCTCAACAAAGGGATTGGAGAAGTCCATTCATTGATAATGCGGTTCATAGAATTTTACCTGAAGATCCAAAAGAAGCTGCATCAATCAAGAGACGATCGTTTCGATTCTACTATGATTCTTCCTTACATATGTTATATCGTCGGTCATATGATGGACTTTTGCTACGTTGTCTCTCTGAAAATGAAGCTAAGCAAACGCTTCGTGAAGCTCACGATGGTGTCTGTGGTGCCCATCAATCGGGTCCGAAATTACAGGACCGCATTCAAAGGATGGGATATTATTGGCCTTCCATGATAGCAGATGCTGTGGATTATGCCAGACGGTGTAAAGCATGTCAGATTCATGCTGATTTTATTCACCAACTATTTGAGTTCCTACATCCTACAGCAGCTTCCTGGCCCTTCGAAGCCTGGGGTATAGATATTATTGGTCCGATTAATCCTCCTTCTGTCAAAGGACATCGGTTTATATTGGCTATAACTGATTATTTCTCCAAATGGGCGGAAGCGGTTCCTCTTGTTGAAGTAAAAACATCTAATATGGTTAGCTTCATTAAACACTATATTATTTATCGCTTTAGGATTCCCCGAAGGATAATTCATGACAATGAACCATAATTTGCCAGTCAGGCATTTTATCGATTCTGTGACAAGAATCAGATCCAAAATCTGGCTTCTACGGCCTATAATCCAGCTGCTAATGGTTTGGCCGAAGCTTTCAACAAGACAATCATTAAACTTCTCAAAAAGTTTGTCTTTTCTAATAAACGTGATTGGAATGAGAAACTTAGAGAATGTTTATGGGCTTACCGAACAACAGTCCGAACTTCTACTGGTTTTACACCATTTTCACTGGTTTATGGATATGAGGCTGTACTTCCGCTGGAAATCCAGATTCTATCTCTTAGAATAGCCATTGCTAATGAGCTAACTACAGAGAATAATGATCGTTTGAGACTTCAAAAACTTAAAGGATTGGATGAAAAGCATTTTCAAGCGCAACAGCACATTGAGCTTTATCAAGCCCGCATATCTCGAACTTTCAATCGTAAAGTTAAAGAGAGGGTATTTAAAGTTGGTGAGCTAGTTTTAGCTGTTCGAAGACCGATAGTGATGACTCATAAGAGCAAAGGGAAATTCCAAGAAAAATAGGAAGGTCCCTATGTAATCGAGTCAGTATTCTCCAATGGTGCCTATAGGTTGTCTAAACCTAATGGAGATTTGCTTATGATGCCGATCAATGGAAAATTTTTGAAAAAATATTATGTTTGAATTTCTTCTTTATTTCCCAGCTACCAATGTTTGGTTAAGCTGATCGTTTGTCTTCTTAAAAGAAATTTTTTTTTATCTTCTGTCTTACCAGCTAAAAAAAGGGAGAAAGAGATTTATTATTTATCATATTCTCATGACCTCTGAATAAATATTAAGTCTACTTCTTCTTCTATCTATCATGTCCTTTTTGGCCTCTGAATAGATATTAATCTATTTTTCTTTGAGTTATTACGATCTGTCACGTTCATATTACCTCTGATTGTATCGTATGCCCTAAACAGAAAATGGGATTCATTATCTATCATGTCCACATTACCTCTGGATAGATATAATTTATTGAGTTTAGAAAACTTGTCATGTCCATATTACCTCTGATAAGTGTTTTCTATCTCATACCTATTGTTTAATTACAAAATAAATGATAGGGTCACAAAGCAAATATTTTATTCATTTTTGTAAACATTACAGAATGAAAAGATAGAAGATTACAAAAAATTCTTTATTTTTGCCTAAGGCGGAGCAGAGACATCTTCAAGAAGTTTTTGTAGCTCCGCTAGACATTTTTTACGGGAGCTTAATACATTCTTAGTAGCTACAGAACGTCGAACTTCAGGAGTACAGATGTAAGAAAGTCCAGTAAAAGAGACTATCATCTTGTCCTTGGCATCGTCAAGGGTTTTGATGGTAGTCTCTGCTCCAAAGACTTGTTCCTCTAAAATTGAGCTCTGAGTTAGCTGCTGGTCCCGAGCTGCGATCGTCTGCTCCCTCTCCGCCTTTAAGCAAGCTAGCTCAGCCTCGACTTCGCGAATTCTATCAGTCTGTTGATGAATTCTTATATTCGAAGCTTCATAGGCCTCTCTTTGAATCTCCAGTTGAGGCTTCGCTTCAGTCAAAAAAGCCTTTTCTTTGGCTACCTTGATGCTGTAGTCATGGAGGGCTTCATTGAAAGTCGTTTCCCGAGCGAGATACTCAGCTGATAAAGCATCGTACTCCCTCTTGGATGAGACTTTCAGTGGTTTCACTTGACAGCTTTAAATATTCTTTGATCGGCTGTTCAAGTCCCTCCATGACTTTCTCCAATGCCGTCGCTCTCGTCGTATCATTGAACATGGCGACGTTTCTGATGGTTAGAGAAATCGTCGCCTTCAGACTTTCATAACTGAGGCCCTTATTCAGGACCATTTTTATCAGAGCAGCCAAAGTCTTGTAAAAAGTATCAGTATGAATCTCAACTAAGAGATCCATTTTTGCACTTGAGTTTGGTGTTGCGGCAATGTCTACCAAATCTCTTCTATGAAGGCTAGGAGCAGATGTTGCCTTAGGAGCAGACTGAGATGAGGCTGTTGTTGTGGTTGCTGCTATGGCCAACTGATCCCTAGGAGCTTCAGGGACAGTATCTTCAGCATTTGTTACTCCAGCCGGTTCTGGAGTCGAAACTACGTGAGTTTCTGTGGCGGTGATTGGTACGGATGGAGTGGTGGTTATGGCAGCTGATTCTGGTTCGGGCATTGTCTCTTCAAGAACCTTTTCTGAAGTAGTAGCAATAGCAGAGGATGCTATTTCAACGTCCCCAGTTTCAATTGATGATTTGATTATGCCTTCACCTTCTTCAGTAATTGGCTCTGCAGGTTCTTCAAGTATGTCAGTTGTAATGAGTCCTTTTACAACTGATTCTTCATGGAAATCTACTCTTTCCTCAGTAGTCTCTTCATCATCTATAGTATGTTCTACTGTAGTTTGTTCTTTATCTTTGCCCTCAGCAGGAAGGAACAATTCTGGTTGAGCCTGCACCTCTGGCTCTTGCTGTACCTCCATAGATTGAGGATATTCTTCTTGAACATCTTCTTCTTCGGAGAAAGACATCTCTTCCTCAGATTCTACGATTTTTTCATAAATGTCTTCTTGAGGAGGAAGAGGAGCCACGGGCTTTGATGCAATAATAACACCTAAAAAATTAAACAAAATAAGTTAATATACATAAATCATAATTTTGTATGGATTTTGTATAAATTATATTTACCTGGAGTAGGTGTAGGACGCGCCTGGTACGCGTCATAATCCCCATCCCAATCCTCATCATCAAAAGTAATAGATGGTTCATCGGATGGGATGAGCTTTTGATCAACGGTATGTGCTGAAGCAACATCCTCAACAACTTGTGCCTTTTGTGGCAAAGTCAAGTGAAGTGCTGAGCTGAGACATCCCGGAGATAGGACCGTCACCGCTTCCATTGACGCTGCTGGTTGGGAGGCCGAGGACCCTTCTCCAGGGTGAACTGAAGAAGATGCAACATGTTGCGGCTCATCCACCTGAGTGTCACTCTCCGGGGTAATGGCTCTTGATCTAGAAGGCCCTTTAGTGGTAACCTTCTTCTTCTTTTCTGGGGTCTTCTCTAGAAGAGTTGCAGCTGCACCTTGTTTCTGTTTGCGGGTTTTGCCAATAATGATAGGCTCTGCAGATTTTCTCCCATTCCCATTGGGATTACTTCCAGATATACATCTGGAAAAGCAGTTTCGTCTGGTACATCTGATGGTACCTTGACTGGCACTTCAAGATTTCCCTCCTTGGGCCATCTTAGACTACCTCTCATGTTGTAGCCATGGGCAAAAGAACGGATAGAAGCATAAAAATGAGCATACGTATGAAGTATACGTAGCTCGGTGGTGCTGGTAGCAGTCGATATTCAAAATTTAGCACCGGTGCAGGTAGTGCTAAAATATCTCTAGCCCCTTGCACCATCAATCAGTTTCCCATAATGACGGAAACTGGTAGAAGGATTGCCAACATGAAGTTGTTCATATCCGAATTGGCGAGAGAACCGGCTTGGCAGATATGGTTCAAACGCGCAACCATCTTCATTTCTGTACATCAAATGGGAAGGTCTGATGCACTGAAGCCATCTGAAAACAGAAGCTGACAATAAAGTCCTTCCTTCAATTTTATCTTCAAATTGAACGCCGAAACAGTCAGCTGGAACTGATGGCCGGGTACAGAAGAAATTCCAACCATAAGAATAGTTCAATACTGCTCTGGTATCTGCTACTGTCATGGCAGTCCATGTGGCTTTGTTGAACTTCTGGAGGAAGACTTCTGTATCATCTCCAGGGCCTGGCGGTAATAAATTGCAATTGTGATGCAATAACCAGCCCATTAAGTAGGTGTAGGGTATTTCTATCCTAGGGAATACATTCCGGTGAGGAGCATTATTGATCAGTTCCTCACCAAAAGTCCTCAAACCTACGTTGATGCGGCACACCATTGCCGACAGCAGGTTGATTCTGGCTTTAAACACCAAATGTACCGCTAGCCATAGCACATTTCGGTGGATCCTATCAACTGTACCGGTTCCCGGTACAACCCATCTTCTCAACCACAAAGAAAGAAAGCCTGCCAGCAAGGCTTTCTTGGAGATCTTCTGGCTGCCATATCTGAGGAAACTCAAGGCTTCGGTTCCTGTAGAGAATTCTCTTGTCTTGGTGGATAAATATTTGTTCGAGAATTTGTAACCAATCATCATATCCCGTACTTTGTCAGCAGGGATTGTTGAACCAGTATTGATGGATGGAGCTTTGTTCTCCTGAAATCTTTTTTTATCATCTTTGGATATCTTATCCTTGTGATAAAAGAGATATGTTGTCCACTTGTTGATGTACGCCAAATGAGATCCACTCTCATGCATAGTAGTACAAATCATGTAGTGGCACATCAACTCTTCATATACCTCAACCAGTTGAGGATTTTTTTCCCTTATCTCTGCTAGCTCCCTGTTGGAGGGAACATCTTCTTCATATGGGGCTTCACCCATCGGCAACTTGGAGATGAATTGCATCTCGTGAAGTGCGAGACCCATTTCACCTTTTGAGTCGTAAAAGTTCATGTGGAACTAATATATATTTCCATCAGAGCCATAAACAAATTGTTGTTCGGTGGTATACCCTGACTGGTGGAGGCCACTGCATCATACAGGCCAATGTCCTTTAGCTCCGTCTGGAAGTTCCTCATAATCCAGACACTGATCTGAATCCAGTTCTGGTTAAATAGAGTTAGCCACCCTGGTAGTCTGGGGTTGGCTTGTGGATATAACACTGCAGCCCTTATGAACTTATTTATGAACATTTGGGTCTGTACTGGTTGAATCAGAGCAGAATCCTCACTTGGAGTAAATCCTGGCAAGAGACCAGTGAAGGGGACAACTCCACCACTGGGAGTGCTGGTGTAGTAACCCATGTCATTTGCTCTATCCCTTTTGAAGATGATCCTTCCTGGTCTACCATGACTGCTGGGAGTCGGGTTCCATAACATCTTTCGGGGATGGGTGGCATGGATGAATGCAGACAATAGATAATCTCTATCCATGTCAGGGAGGTACATGGCTCTATCTCCAAACTTCAACACCCAAGACTCCTTCTAGGGGTGTGTTTGTGATTTGAAGTCTATCGCATCTCCGAATAGGAAAGCTGGCTTTGCAAATTGTTGACCATCCAGTGATGTCAATACTTCTCCATTTATCATAGACAGCAACATCCTGTCCCCTTGTGCAGCTATCAGTTGTGCCCTCTCTACAGGATATTTCGGGTTCGACTGGGGAAACTCAACGTGGGACAAGTTCTCCAAATAATTTGAGCCCACCATACCAGCTGATGAGCCAAATACTTCTGTAAGTGGGTGAATTTGCAAATCCACTGCCAAAAGAAAAAAGAAAAATCAAGTTAGTGAAAACCTAATTTAAAATTTTTTTACGCAGATGATTTGGTCTGAGTTTTACGCATAAAAAAAACTCTGACTATACAAGTTTTACGCTTATTAAAGTTGATAAAAACTTTAAAGTGAAAAAGTTCTTTGTTTACACAAAGTCTTTTTCACTTATGAATTTTTACGCTGGCACATATTGATGTGAGCGTATTGTAAATTTTACGCTAGCATATGTTGACATGAGCGTATCTAAATTTTACGTTGGCACGTGTTGACGTGAGCGTATTTTAATTCTTATGCTGGCACATATTGATGTGAGCGTATTATGAATTTTACGCTGTCATGTGTTGACATGAGCGTATTTCGATCTTTACGTCGGCACGTGTTAACGTGAGCATATTCTAATTTTTACGCTAGCACATGTTGATGTGAGCGTATTTTAAAATTTACGCTGGCACGTATAGACGTGGGCATATTTTCTTAATTTTACGCTGACACGTATAAACGTGGGCATATGTTCTTAATTTTACGCAGACACGTATAACGTGGACGTATTTTATTATCTCAGTTTCAACGCTGACACGCATAACATGGGCGTGAAGTGACTCGGGTTTTCTTCTCCGACGAACTTACGGCCGAAGTTCAGTGTTTTACCCTTCATTGTCGGAGCCACAGCAGGGTTGCTCTGTTGAGGCATCGTTGATGATGGGACAGGGGTTTTCGCGCTGTCGGCCGATGATGAATCGACGACGGGCTTCTTGCCCTTGCTGCCGACGGCGGTCTTCTTGGGGGCCATCGATTTAAAGTGAGAGAGAAAGACGAGAAGAATAGCAAAGAGATCGGGATTACAACAGACAAAGTAAAGTTCTATCTCTATTCGAACAGCTCTATTTATAGAGAATTTTGAATCGGTTCGAATTCTCGACTTTTATGCTGACTGTTGGATATTCCAACTTTTACGCGGATGACCGTTGGATATCCCGAATTCTACGCTGACTGTTGAAAATCCTGAATTTTACGCTTCTGTTCAAAGTATTTCAAATTTTGAAAATAATTTGAAAACTTTGAAGGGGGTCTTGTAGTAGCGTAAAAAGTTCTTCATGGACTAAGTCAAAGAAGTTGAGAACTTTACGCAATTCAAACTAAGTCAGACTCTACGCAAGTTACTCTACGCAAGCTGATTTACGTGAGCTACTCTCTACGCATGCTATTCTCTACGCGAGAAGCTTTTACGCAAGAGTTATCTTCCACTTTTACGTCGGGGACAGACTGTCAGGCCGCATTTAATGCGAGTGATTTGATCTGACAAAATGATTTTCTGACAGCAGGATTGCACAGAAGCCGAGGAAATATTTTTTCTGAGCCCGAAGCTTGTCGTTTAGTGTGCAGATGGGCTAACTATATGCCCAGAAAATAGCTTCTTTTACGCACGATAGCTATTTCGAGCTTTTACGCTCAAGACTATTGTGTGCGTAAAGTTTATTTGAGCTAACTTTACGCTCAAGGCTATTTTTAGCCACTTTACGCTGGAAGCTTATTTTGGGCTATTTTACGCCAGTCTGCTACTTTACGCAGGTAGTATGTTTTGGGTCATTTTTACGCCCGAGCGTTCCTCACTATATGGGAACGTGGTTTGCTTACGTGGCTTTCATGCCATACTTATCGAGGAACGTGTGTACGTGCTTTCCCCATTTTGTTGAAGAAGTGGGACACGTGTCATCATGCGTAGAGATTAAAACTCTACATGGGATACGTGTCACCGA
The DNA here is from genome assembly GCA_029216955.1 of Iris pallida. Lineage (NCBI taxonomy): Eukaryota > Viridiplantae > Streptophyta > Magnoliopsida > Asparagales > Iridaceae > Iris > Iris pallida. The sequence continues at coordinate 233,171 of JANAVB010004799.1, forward strand.
GCGTAGAGGATAATTTACATCGTGGGTGACAGTTACTCGCGTGAAGACCCATTTTTGTTGTTTTTTACGCACAAAGGGTGAAGTCTATAAATAGACTTATTTTTAACACAGACAAGGGGAATCAAGAAATCATAGAGACATGAAAGGAGATTCTGAGAAAACTCATACTTTCAGAGTGATATTCCCAGAAGCATTTCTTCTACTTTTTCTCAAGAACAGGGTGAAGCAAAGCAAGAAAGCATTCGACTGTGCCATCAGTGCCGTTGCTCGATACCTTTCCGGTGACTTAGTTCTTCCGATTGTTCGTCTTTTTCAAGCAGTTTTCTTCATCATCATCATATGGTCCAAGGAACAAAGTGATCGCTCTCAGATCAGACTTCCATAGCAATACTTCCCAGAACAATTTGTACTTTCTGTACTTTTTCTAGTTTTCTTTCAAAAGCCAATTTTTAGGCATTTTGTTAAGTGAAACAGATAATACAAAATTGAATATGATATTGCAAGAAAATGGTTAAGAGCAGAAAGAACGCAAGGATTTTTTTAAATTAAAGAATATATAGAGATTTTTGAGAAAATTTTAAATTTTAAGGAGAATAATATTTGAGGGTGTACGCTGAAAGAAATATAAAGGTTGATTTTAATAGATAATAAATTTTGTAAGGTCTAGTAGTTTCAGATTGAATAACACGAGGAGAGTGATTTGAACAAGTTCAAGGATTTCATAAAACTTGATTTAGAGGTTTCGGATCTAATTTGAGACAAGGTGAAAGAATTTTGATTTAAAGATGATTAAGTGGTTAGTATTGAGTGCTAATAAATAAAAGGGTATGCTTCGTGAATAATGTTTAGGAATTTAAGAATTGAGCCTATGATGATCATAACAAGGTCCAATCTTCATAACAAAAGGGTATAAATTCTTGGTGGTAGTCATATAAAGGTTGATTTTCATATTTGGACTTATGAGATAAGGATATGATTGACAAATGATGATTAGATAAGCTTGACGGTATCAGAGAGAGATGATTAACTTGACTTCCCTATGAAACCTTGTCTTCTGTTTTTCCTATCAAAAAGGAGAAAATTGACTTATTCCATATCCTTGAATTATCCTTTATTTATTTTTTTCAAGGTCATTGAACCATAACTCCATTGATCACGACCAATCGACTTTGGCCATCTTTTCTTATCATATTAAAATCTGGATCGTACTCAATTGAATTAAATTTAATTGTGACATAGATCTCCATCCTTGGATGCTCGTGCTCAGACTTTGATGACCTTGTTCCCCATTTTGTCCAATCTTGGTTTACTCGGAGATTGATCAACTTAGATCGTGCTGAGACTAACTTTTTTTTTATATATATCGTTTTGGATTTTAATGTTCGTGCTTTAAACTTTCAATTTTGATCATCTTTAAAATAGTAACCCTATATAGTTAATTCCATTATTATTTTTTATAATCACCAGTTTTCATATAGGATGATAGACTGACTTACAGCCCGATGATTTATTATTTTTCTTATCTTTTCCAGAATGGCACCCATGACCAGAGTCTGTCCCCAGTGTACAACTGCAGTTTCGGATGAGACCAAGATTGTACTTTCCCCTTCTATTGCTCAGGAGGTGTTAGCAGCCTCACTGGAGAATTCTCCCCCATCTCCTATCCTTCAGGAGAGGGCTGCAGTTCAGTCGGAGACTGAGGGCCTCCCTTTGCCGCCTGGAGTGGTACCCCATGCCATTCCTGATGGGGCTCATATTTACAGACTTCTTCAGGATGTACGGAAGGTACAGAGACTTCAGGCTGAGTTTATGTCACGACCCGTACCCTAGTGTAAGGGCACGAGAAGTGGGTACGTCCAGCCTATGCCGCAGTGTCGGCGGTAGAACGCTGTCCTAGGTCAAACATCTAACAATATAAAGGTACCTATACAGTATATACACTCCGAATGGAGGTGACATAGCAAATACAGTCTCAATCACATCTAAGGTAGAGCATGATAAAAGATAGATAAAATATAAAATCCACAAAGAGATACCGCAGATAGAAGTCTAAGTGTTTAAGATACACAAACCCAGAAAACAACTCAAATCTCAAATACAGTAATCCATAAAGTAAATACAACTCAAGACAACTAAAATAACTATCTATACAACCTCTACTGTGTCTCCTCTAGGCTAGCAGGCAACCTCCAAGCTATCTGTAAAATTTATCAACAGGTCCAGTCAGGACAGGAGCGAGCACAAAACATCTCACGCAGTTCATATCAAGTTAAGAAATATAAAGCATGCAATAGAGTAAGGTACAAAAAATGCTGAAAGAGAATGTATACAAAAAATAGCAGAGATTTGATAATAGGAAATATCTATATATGATACGTAAGAACTGTAAGCAATGTGTGATTTAGAGTACAATATGGTTATGTAAACGGTCTAGGACAATGCAATGGTAACTCCATTGTACGTGAGTGTACAATAGACATATACAATAGTTATACAATATTGTACAATAGGATTTGAGTACATAACCAATTCTACTCTCCCTCCCCAATCAATACACAAGGATCCACTCCAGTTACGTTATCTTGTACAATAGTGTACAATGTTATACAATAGATGTACAATATTATACAATAGATGTACAATGTTATACAATAGTTGTACAATGGTCTATCCCTGACTTAGGTGATAATGAGAGTACAATATGCACAATGAGTATACAAGGATATGGGTATTCAATAAATATAATATGTAAGTGAAACACACATCACAATATGTATTTAGTGAATACAAGGGGATAATATCTCAAAAGAAGATCCATATAGTACCAATCCGTGATAATAATCGTGTCAGCATCAAGTACAGTAATCTAGAGCAAGAATGTAAATCCAGACAAGTATGAAACGGTCAGAGAATGTACTCGCCTGATAACCTGAACAGCTGATAGGTATAGATGTCCAAACTGAAGCCACAGAGTCCTATTTAGAGCAACACAGGTCAAGATGTATACGAGAGATGATAAATGAAATGTACAATGCATCTGCATGCTGTCTAGGTCAAACTAGACTAAAGTCAACACTTGGTCAACTCTAGTCAACCACACTAGTCAAATTAGGTCAACTAGGTCAAGTCCTAGCCCAAACAAGTCTAACAAGTCTCACTAGGCCTAACCAAGCCTAGGCTAGCACTCACACAATCACAAGATAATGTGAACCACAACAATGCATAATATAAAATAGATAATATATATAAATACATGCATATCCACATTACATATATATTTATATATATAGGCATATGTTACATCATGCATATTTACATAGTTACATAGATATATACATTCATGCACATTTACATACATACTTTTATACATTATATATGTTAACATTCAATACAATGCATTATATTTTACTTATACCTTTGATTGATTCATTCATTCATATATGACATTCATTCATGCATATTACATACTTACATGCATCTATACATTATAAACATTGTATATAACATGTAAAAATAGAAGGAGAAAAAAAAGGAAAAAACTGAAATGGAAAGGGAAGGGAAGGAAAATGTAAAGAAAAGAGAAAACAGTGGACATATACATGCTTGCATCATATATTCTACATTACCATACATACTATCATTATATATTGCATTATATTATTTATATACTATGCATTCATATCTATCATTACATGTATACCTTGCATTCATATCTAGCATTCACTATATACTTTCATGCATACATTGTATATCATTCTTTCATTCATGGATTTATGCATTGCTTACATACATTATATTAATTGTATTCCTACATGCTTGCATTCAACCATATATATACATTAATGTAAAGAGGATATATATCATATATATATCATTTCATTCATCTAACATATCATGTATTACATACTCTATATTCATTTAATATCTATACTACATAGGCTCATAGGTTACACAAAATGCATATATCGTATAGTCACTCTTCTACTTAAAACCAATACTGTGCCAATTAGGCAATTACTAAATTCTAGGATTAAATTATGTCGTAGCCCTTTGTGTTAGCTTTCTGAAACTTTAAACGGATCGCATTTTCGTGTCCGGAAGCTCCCGAAATCGCGAAAATACCGAAACACGTTCGTCTTTCGTACAGCTGACACTCAAATAATTCTACAGAAAGTTACAGAAAGAATTTGGCTTATTAAAATATATATTTGGAAAGCTAACTTCGATACGGTTCTTTTAAAAAAACGGAAGATAAATCGGAGTTCTAAGCTAAAAGTTATGACATTTCTAAGTTGCTTTGGTTAATAAAAACGTGGATAAATATTATGACGAATTTGACAAAAGAACACATATAGGCCAAGATACTTGGATACAAACATAGGTATCCAAATAAAACTCATTCTAACCATCCTAACTAAGATTAATCCACTCTCTAACCATTATAAAACTGAATTTAAATATCTATTTAAACTATTATCATACATACATACACATGGGGTATCCTAATTTGGGATCTATCAAGTAGGACACAAGACACATATCTAAAATCCTCAAGAGAGCTCCAAATGGCCTCAAATTTGAATCTAAATGGGACACATGCATGAGGGTGGATCCTACGGATTCAAAACTAATTTATATGCAAAGAAAATCGATTTAGATGATGGGTTTTACCTATTGGGAGTGGAATTCCAATGAAATCCTTTAGGACACGGCTCCGATACGAAGATCCCTCAAAGTGGACACTCCTCCTTGCACTCCTCTTCCAATCCTTGGTAGCACCCTTCCCTTGGAGAATGGGAATGATTGAGGGAAGGTTTGGTGAAGGAATGATTTGATTTGGAGATCAAATCAATGGGAAGGCTCTCTAAAATTGGGGAAGAATAAAAGGAAAATAAAAGAGGCAAGATTGTAATGAATGAAATGAATCATTCTCTCCTAAAGGTGTCTGCCATAAAGTGTCCATTAGGGCTAATGGAAAATGTCCTAATTGTCCCTCTCTAGTCTCATATGGTTAAGTCTAGACTAGGTTCAAGTTTGGGGTCAAAATAATCTAGTTTTGAGTCTCTAACTTAACCATTCTAACATGATAAAAATTAGTTTAATTAACTAACTAAATGTTGGGTTTTGTGGGTCATGCTTAACTTAATATTGGGTTCCATCTAGAGTTTAAGCTACACGGGTCACAATACAAGTCGGAACAAGACGAAACTCAAACCCGACTAAACAAATCCAATAAAAACAATATTAAAAATATAAAAATTTTCCAAAATATTAAAATATAAAAAGTGACCAAAATTATAATACATCAATTTAAATATTATTAAAATAATCTAAAATTTACCAATTAATCAAAATTCTAAATAATTTAAAAGTCACAAAATAACCAAACTACCCTTAGCCTAAAAAGTTGTAAATAGTCATTCTAATCACATGGTTAGGTCCCCATGGTCAGTCTTTAAGCTTAGCAAAACTAGGGATTAACTAGTTAACCATCAAAATCATAATTCAACATTTTTAATAGTTTTAAATTGATTAAAAAATTACCAAAAATCACAACATGAGTTAAATCTTATTATCGATTAATCAAAATTATAAAAGTTCAAAATTACCCTCATTTTAGAAAAGTGGGTGTTACAAGTCTACCCTCCTTAGAAAATTTTGTCCTCGAAATTAAGATGGTCGTACTTCTTCTAGAGTCTCGTCCCCAACAATCAAAGTCTCAGAACTTACCTAAATCATACAATTTAAAAGAATGGCATACAAGGTCATGGCATACGGTGGTAGTGTAAGTCTCATCTAGGTATACTAGTCATGCTAACCAAAAGGGTCATAGGTTATCAAACATACAAGCAATCGGGGGTGTTAAACTGGAAAAGATACAGAAATAATAAATTATCAAAACTGTAAGGCAGTCTACCATCCTATATAAAAACTGGTACTTATCAGAAAATAAAATAAGATAACTACCAATTATCTATAAAGGGGTACTATTCAAAGAAAAATCAAAATCAAAAGTTAAAGAATGAAAGTCAATTGCATTGAAATCCAATCACAATATATATATATATATATATATATATATATATATATATATATATATATATATATATATATATATATATATATATAGAGAGAGAGCGTTAGAGAGGGAAAAGCTAGCATTATGTAAAGGTTATGTGGTTAGTGTGTGTATGGGTGTATGTGGACATGTTCATAGGGTTAGATAGTAGACGTGTGTGTGTGTGTGAAATATACATGAAAGTGTATAGGAGGATTTGGGTTTCAAAATAATAGCTATCAAGTTACACTACTCATGGCATATTGGTTAAACAATCTACAATGCACAACCTATTTACTCATAACATGCATGGCTAACCATATATATACATATATCTATATGTATAGAGAGGTAGAGATTTAGTTATGTATCTATATACATTATAACATGTATGCATAAACTATATATATATATATATATATATATATATATATATATATATATATTTATATATATATATATATATATATATATATCCACTGAATCTGACCATTCCCCCCTCCTTCTCGAGATTAAAATCTCTCATAATCGCATCAAAAAATCCTTCCGCTTCCTGGACTTCTGGCGCCACCACCCCCAGTTCATGCACATAGTGAAAGAGGCTTGGGCTTCGGTCAATCACCCGAAACCTCTGGTCAGAATTGCCTCCAAACTGAAAGCTACTCGAAGAGCCCTCACGGCCTGGAGCAAAATTGCGTTCGGTGATATTTTTCAGGCCATTAAAGATGCTGAAGACGATGTCACCCGCGCGGAGATCGACTTCGCCCTATTCGGGTCCCAGGAGAATCGTGCTTCTCTCAACCTAGCCAAGGCCATTCTTAAGTCTAGAATCAGGGTTGAGACTGAATTCTGGAAACAAAAGGCTAGATTAACCTGAGACTTGGAAGGGGACAAGAATTCGGGCTTCTTCCACAAATACGTCAAAGGACGCAGAAGCGCTCTGAAGATTCATCGCATCCGCGATGATAATGGCCAACTGCTGGACGATCAGGAGAACATTCAGATGGCAGCCACGAACTATTTCTCCAATATATTTGCTAAAGAGGACGTGGTCAAAGATGACGGTTTCCTGGCCGAGATCCCCTCCCTGATTTGCGACAGAGACAATGTTTGTTTATGCGCTCCCCCCTCTGTCGACGAAATTAAGACCGCTGTGTGGTCCATTAATGCTAACAGCGCCCCGGGCCCGGATGGATTCAACGGGGTATTCTTCCGCACTTGCTGGAATATCATTAAGTCCGACCTTGGAGATGCCACTTCCGCATTTTTCCAAGGAGCCACTTATCCGAAATCTATATCCTCCGCTCACATTATCCTCATTCCCAAGAAAGACAATCCGGACACCTTCAAAGACTTCAGACCGATCAGCCTCTGCACCTTCACCAACAAAATTATCTCTAAAATTATCGCTTCCAGAATGTCGGACATCCTCCCCAGAATCATATCCGAAGAGCAAAGCGGCTTCGTCAAAGGTCGCAACATCACCGATAATATCCTCCTGGCCCAAGAGATGATCACATGTATGAAATTCCCGTCCAGGGGGGGAATGTTGCCATCAAGCTAGACATGGAAAAAGCTTACGACCGCCTTGACTGGCAGTTCATGATCTGGGTGTTCAGAGCCTTTGGTTTTTCGGAACCAGTTATCGACATCATCTTTAGATCCATCAACAACTCCTGGTTCTCCACCGTCATCAACGGTCAACCTCAGGGTTTCTTCAGAGCTACTCGCGGGGTCAGACAGGAAGACCCTCTCTCCGCCACCATTTTCATCATCACGGCGGAAGCTCTGAGCAGAAATCTCAAAATTATGCCGCGATCTCCTGGGTTCCAGCACTTTCACACTACGACCGGGTGCCCTCTCATAACTCATCTCGCGTACGCGGACGACATCCTCATTTTCTCCGCCGGCGCTACTGGAGCCATTGAGGTGGTGATTAGAACTCTTGCCAATTATACTCGCTGCTCCGGCTAGAAAATCAACAACAGCAAGAGCGTGATCTATACTCATCACAAAGCAGATAGAACTCACTCGGTTGTGTTGTCCTCCATGACTTCCTTCTGCACAGCATATCCCCCTTTCCTCTACTTAGGCTGCCCGTTGGTGTACGGCAGAGCCAACTCTGGGATTTTCGATCACATGGTAGGCAATATTCGCCAGAAAATTGCGGGCTGGCACAACGCCACCCTTTCCCCCGGGGGGAAGCTTATGCTCATTAAGCACGTCCATTCCTCCATCCCAATGTACACCCTTACGGTGTGCTCCCCCCCAACGAAAGTGCTCCATTCTATTGAATCCATCCTAGCTAAGTTCTTTTGGGGACATCTCGAGGGGAAGAACAAGTATCACTGGGCCAGTTGGGCTACAATGGCTAAACCTACTGTAGAGGGAGGTCTGGGATTCTGCAGGCTGGCCCACATGGTCAACGCCCAATCGGCTAAGTTGTGGTGGAAAATCCGCTCTGATAACTCGATCTGGACCAGGTTCATGCGAGAAAGGTACTCCAGATTCTGTCACATAACTGAGACGTCTGCCAACAACAGATCCTCCGCGTCGTGGCGGCGCATCATCCGGGGCCGAAACCTAGCGAAACCTCACTTTCGTTTGACCCTGGGCAATGGGCGTTCGCAGGCCTGCAAGGAATGCTGGTTGGGAGACGATATCCTCAGGCCCAACGCTCTTACCCCACCGCAGTGCGAGATCCGTGACTTATGGGATGAGATCGCGTCTGGGTGGGATTGGGACAAGGTTCATGATTGGCTTGGCCCGGCGGCCTTGGCGAGCCTGGCTGCCTCTCATTTGTCGATCAATGACGCGGAGGATGTGCTCAGTTGGTCACCCAATCCGGGTGGCGTCTTCACCCTCGCTTCTGCCAGAGCCATCATCAGAGGCCTCAAAGTCACGACCTCCCCTTCCGCCAAGTTTTGGAACACGTGCATTCCAGTGAAATGGTCCATTCTCATCTGGCGTGCCGCGCGTCGAAAACTCCCTACGGACGATGCCGTCAAATCCTTCGGCTACTGTCTGGCGTCCAAATGCCACTGCTGTGTTGATCCCCAACAGGAATCCGCCGATCACGTCCTACTCAATGGGGATTCTGCCTCTAACATTTGGACACACCTTCAACACAGGTACAAAATGGCACCCACGACCGGGGGCATCAACGATCTGCTGGCCAGCTGGAACACTTCTCACGGGCATCAGATCGTCGCTGCCGCCGCTTGTTGGGTATTATGGAAAAATAGAAACAAATTCAGATTCGAAGGCCGCTAATTCCCACTCCAGCAATTGTACAGAGAGGTGGTTCGACAAATATTCAAGAGGAGGAGATGTTGCACCCACACCTCGAACCAGTTTTGGGCCGCCCTGGACTTCTGACAGGGGCCGGGGCGCGGGTCCTTTGGGACCTTGCTTTGCCCGCCTAACTTTCTGATGCTCGGTTCTCCTACCGTTTTGTGAGCAACCCCTTATGTTTCACTCTTTGTGTTTGGTCGGTTTTCGCGCTAGGCGCGCTTACTTGTATAGGCTCAGGCATCTTGCGCCTATCTTTCAATAAAGGTTCTATTTTCAAAAAAAAAAAATATATATATATATATATATATATATGAACATAACATAGAGATGAAGGGTTAGGTTTACATAGCAGTTGTGAACATTAGTGTACATTAGTGTAGAGTGTCAAGAGTACAGGGGTTATAACTTAAAATGAAGGGTTCAATCATTCAGTTCAGTTTAACATTACATATTAAATCTGAAATTGAACTAAACATTTAAAATCAATGTGAAAAATGTTAACATGTATTCAGTTTTAGGATTTTGGAGAAATTCAAACATCAAACCAACCCAATGTTTATCACAACCTAACATGTAAAAATATGAAACCTAACATTATATCCCTACATACAACAATGTATATACCTCAAAATATTACATTTAAAAACAGCAATTTGAACTAATATTTAAAATTCAGTATTAAGGGTTAATATGCACACAGTCTCAGATTTGACAAGTTCAAACACAAAACTCAACCAATTTCTTTAAGAATTGAAACCTTGTGTATAAGATACATGTGCAGTGATGTAAACAAAACTAATAGCATAAAATTTATATTTAAATTACGAATTTAAGCTGGAAAAGCAGAGAACCAGTCTCTGATATTGTACTGTATCAGAATATTGGGGTTTTGAGAATTTAAACATCAATAACATATTAATATGTATTTAGATGGGTTGATAATCAAAGTGTAGCATGCATACGTGTCAGACAAAGTGTCTGTGTCCACTATATATATTCTCATGTCCCAATATAAAAATCAAATTCTATATCAAGACCAACATTTAGATTCCTACCAAGATTGCAAAGCAGGTGATTGATGTAATCAAGACAGTTTTATTATTATTATTATTTAATACAAGAATAATAGCAAGAAGAAAATAACGATAAAATCTGTTCTGCTTATCTGTTTAAAAGAAGAAACCATTTTGAAACCAGAGCTATAATATCAAATCCAAGATAAGGTATAGCAAAATCATCGATTCATTATTTTAAGAAGAGATTCATAGTAAGAAGTTACACAAGGTTTATATACAGTTAAAGCTACTCCTAAGTTAAATAATGAGAAGCAAAACAAACAAAACAAACAATAATTTTTTTTTAAACTAATACAAGTAATAATGGCAAGAAGAAAATAATGATAAAATCCTTTCTTGCTCAATCTGTTAAAAAAAGGGACCATTTGAGATCAGAGCTATACAAACAAGTCTAAGATAAGGCCTAAGACAATTCGTCAATTCATTACATTAGGAAGAAATTATATCCAATAAAGTTATATAAGGGATTATATCAACAATTAAAATTGTTTTTTACTCCTAAGTTAAGTAATGAAGAAACAATTTTTTTAAGGCTGAAATACAAGGTAGAGATGATTGTTTTTAAAAAAAAAGCTTTAGAGATATAGTCTGATAATCATATGCGTCTTCCTGAAATTATGTTGTCAGAATTCTGCCACGCCAATAAGCATAGCTGCAATAAACGATAGAGTCCATAATAAGGCATACACCCTATAATCATGTTATCTAGAATTCTTACCACGCCACCCGGTATGGCTGCAAGAAAATCTAGATTTCATAACTAAGATAAGTATAGCTATATCAGGCTCTACGTCCTTGTCATGCTAGCAAATATGACTGCAATAAATTCTAAATTCCATAATAAAGTAGACTTTTACCTTTCTCACTGTCCTTATCAAGTATGTTATCAGGTTATACCTTAATTCCAAAAAAAATGTATATATACATATAAATACAAACTCAAATTCAACAACTAACATCAAGATTTAAAATTCAACAATAATCCATCAAAAATTATATAAATACAGACTCAAATTCAACCACTAACATCAAGATTCAAAATTCAACAATAATCCATTAAAATTATATAAATACAGACTCAAATTCAACCACTAAAATCAAGATGCAAAATTCAACAATAATCCATCAAAATCAAGTTCAATAACAGGAAGTAAAGGTAAATCAAATCAGGAGAAAAATAGATTTCAAATCGAAGTTAAAATAAGATTCTCAAGGGTCGTCCTAGGAATCTCTCAAGGAGGCCAAACTGTGATTAAGTACCTTCAAAAATCTATCCTAATCCTACTGCAGGCTGTAGTGATACTCCAGTTCGAATACCACTACATAAACTCGACCTGCATGGGCTACCACTAAAAACGTGTCACGACCCGCACCCTAGTGTAAGGACACGAGAAGTGGATATGTCCAGCCTACGCCGCAGTGTCGGCGGTAGAACGCTGTCCTAGGTCAAACATCTAACAATATAAAGGTACCTATACAGTATATACACTCTGAATGGAGGTGACATAGCAAATACAGTCTCAATCACATCTAAGGTAGAACATGATAAAAGATAGATAAAATATGAAATCCACAAAGAGATACCGCAGATAGAAGTCTAAGTGTTTAAGATACACAAACATAGAAAACAACTCAAATCTCAAATACAGTAATCCATAAAGTAAATACAACTCAAGACAACTAAAATAACTATCTATACAACCTCTACTGTGTCACCTCTAGGCTAGCAGACAACCTCCAAGCTATCTTTAAAATTTATCAACAGGTCCAGTCTGGACAGGAACGAGCACAAAATATCTCACGCAGTTCATATCAAGTTAGAAAATATAAAGCATGCAATAGAGTAAGGTACAGAAAATGCTGAAAGAGAATGTATACGAAAAATAGCAGAGATTTGATAATAGAAAATATATATATATATGATACGTAAGAACTGTAAGCAATGTGTGATTTAGAGTACAATATGGTTATGTAAACGGTCTAGGACAATGCAATGGTAACTCCATTATACGTGAGTGTACAATAGTCATATACAATAGTTATACAATATTGTACAATAGAATTTGAGTACATAACCAATTATACTCTCCCTCCCCAATCAATACACAAGGATCCACTCCAGTTACGTTATCTTGTACAATAGTGTACAATGTTATACAATAGATGTACAATATTATACAATAGATGTACAATATTATACAATAGATGTACAATGTTATACAATAGTTGTACAATGGTCTATCCCTGGTACTCAGGTGATAATGAGAGTACAATATGCACAATGAGTATACAAGGATATGGGTATTCAATAAATACAATATGTAAGTAAAACGCACATCACAATATGTATTTAGTGAATACTAGGGGATAACATCTCAAAAGAAGATCCATATAGTACTAATCCGTGATAACAATCGTGTCAGCATCAAGTACAGTAATCTAGAGCAAGAATGTAAATCCAGACAAGTATGAAACGGTCAGAGAATGTACTCGCCTGATAACCTGAACAGCTGATAGGTATAGAGGTCCAAACTGAAGCCACAGAGTCCTATTTAGAGCAACACAGGTCAAGATGTATACGAGAGATGATAAATGAAATGTACAATGCATCTGCATGCTGTCTAGGTCAAACTAGACTAAAGTCAACACTTGGTCAACTCTAGTCAACCACACTAGTCAAATTAGGTCAACTAGGTCAAGTCCTAGCCCAAACAAGTCTAACAAGTCTCACTAGGCCTAACCAAGCCTAGGCTAGCACTCACACAATCATAAGATAATGTGAACCACAACAATGTATAATATAAAATAGATAATATATATAAATACATACCTTCATACATACATGTATATCCACATTACATACATATTTATATATATAGGCATATGTTACATCATGCATATTTACATAGTTACATAGATATATACATTCATGCACATTTACATACATACTTTTATACATTATATATGTTAACATTCATTACAATGCATTATATTTTACTTATACCTTTGATTGATTCATTCATTCATATATGACATTCATTCATGCATATTACACTTACATGCATCTATACATCATTGTATATAACATGTAAAAATAGAAGGGAAAAAAAAAAGAAAAACTGAAATGGAAAGGGAAGGGAAGGAAAATATAAAGAAAAGAAAAAACAGTGGACATATACATGCTTGCATCATATATTCTACATTACCATACATACTATCATTATATATTGCATTATATTATTTATATATTATGCATTCATATCTATCATTACATGTATACCTTGCATTCATATCTAGCATTTACTATATACTTTCATGCATACATTGTATATCATTCTTTCATTCATGTATTTTTGTATTGCTTACATACATTATATTAATTGCATTCCTACATGCTTGCATTCAACCATATATATACATTAATGTAAAGAGGATATATATCATATATATATCATTTCATTCATCTAACATATCATGTATTACATACTCTATATTTATTTAATATCCATACTACATAGGCTCATAGGTTACACAAAATGCATATATCGTATAGTCACTCTTCTACTTAAAACCAATACTGTACCAATTGGACATTCACTAAATTCTAGGATTAAAGTATGTCGTAGCCCTTTGTGTTAGCTTTCCGAAACTTTAAACGAATCGTATTTTCATGTCCGGAAGCTCCTGAAATCGCAAAAATATCGAAACATGTTCGTCTTTCGTACAGCTGACACTCAAATAATTCTACAGAAAGTTATAGAAAGAATTTGGCTTATTAAAATATATATTTGGAAAGCTAACTTCGATACAGTTCTTTTAAAAAAAATGGGAGATAAATCGAAGTTTTAAGATAAAAGTTATGACATTTCTAAGTTGCTTTGGTTAATAAAAACGTGGATAAATATTATGACGAATTTGACAAAAGAACACATATAGGCCAAGATACTTGGATACAAACATAGGTATCCAAATGAAACTCATTCTAACCATCCTAACTAAGATCAATCAACTCTCTAACCATTATAAAACTGAATTTAAATATCTATTTAAACTATTACCATACATACATACACATGGGGTGTCCTAATTTGGGATCTACCAAGTAGGACACAAGACACATATCTAAAATCCTCAAGAGAGCTCCAAATGGCCTCAAATTTGAATCTAAATGGGACACATGTATAAGGATGGATCCTACGGATTCAAAACTGATTTATATGCAAAGAAAATCGATTTAGATGATGGGTTTTACCTATTGGGAGTGGAATCCCAATGAAATCCTTTAGGACACGGCTCCGATACGAAGATCCCTCAAAGTGGACACTCCTCCTTGCACTCCTCTTCCAATCCTTGGTAGCACCCTTCCTTTGGAGAATGGGAATGATTGAGGGAAGGTTTGGTGAAGGAATTATTTGATTTGGAAATCAAATCAATAGGAAGGCTCTCTAAAATTGGGGAAGAACAAAAGGAAAATAAAAGAGGCAAGATTGTAATAAATGAAATGAATCATTCTCTCCTAAAGGTAGCTGCCATAAAGTGTCCATTAGGGCTAATGGAAAATGTTCTAATTGTCCCTCTCTAGTCTCATATGGTTAAGTCTAGACTAGGTTCAAGTTTGGGGTCAAAATGATCTAGTTTTGAGTCTCTAACTTAACCATTCTAACATGATAAAAATTAGTTTAATTAACTAACTTAAATGTTGGATTTTGTGGGTCATGTTTAACTTAATATTGGGTCACATCTAGAGTTTAAGCTACCCGGGTCACAATACAAGTCGGAACGAGACGAAACTCAAACCCGACTAAACAAATCCAATAAAAACAATAATAAAAATATAAAATTTTCCTAAAATATTAAAATATGAAAAATAACCAAAATTATAATACATCAATTTAAATATTATTAAAATAATCTAAAATTTACCAATTAATCAAAATCCTAAATAATTCAAAAGTCACAAAATGACCAAACTACCCTTAGCCTAAAAAGTTGTAAATAGTCATTATAATCACATGGTTAGGTCCCCATGGTCAGTCTCTAAGCTTAGCAAAACTAGGGATTAACTAGTTAACCATCAAAATCACAATTCAACATTTTAAATAGTTTTAAATTGATTAAAAAATTATTAAAAATTACAACATGAGTTAAATCCTATTATCGATTAATCAAAATTATAAAAGTTCAAAATTACCCTCATTTTAGAAAAGTGGGTGTTACAGTTTATGAGAGAGCAGAGTCTCAGTTTCCAACTGTTGTGGGATTACATGCATTCGAGGGGAGAGCCTAGTCCCAAGAGAGCGAGGAGCAGTATATACCCAGAGCCTCAGGAGTACCCCGGCTTCCAGCCTAGACCAGCCTATCCAGCTCAGATTCCTGTCCAACAGAGGTCAATTGAGCGAGTGTCTACCTGTACTTTCTGTAAGAAGCTTGGGCACGTATGGAAGGACTGTAGGAAGAGACTAGGATTGTGCCTATTTTGTGGGTCAGCTGCACACAAGATACGAGGCTGTCCTACTACACCTGCCCCTAGTCGAGGCCTACCTCCGAAAGAGAGTTCCAGCTACCAGACCTAGTAGAGGTGAGTTCTTGACCTATACCTTATCTTATCTTCATGATTACTGTACCCTACCATATTGTTTGTATGTTTGATACCTTACGACTACTTTTGATCTAGTATGACTATAATGGCTAGATGATGAGACCCAGACTGATATTACCTACCATAACCCTGTATGATTTCTTTTCAACTGCACGATTTAGATAAGTTTTCTTAAGACCATGATTGTTGGGGATTTGACCTAGAAATAGTAGGATCATCTTAATTTTGAGGACGAAATTATTTTAAGGAGGGTAGACTTGTAACCACCACTTTTCTGAAATGAGGATAATTTTGAACTTTTGTAATTTTTATCATTTAATAATAATATTTAAATCATATTATGATTTTTGGAGTTTTTCTTTATTTATTTTATATTTTTTAGATAGGTGAATTATGATTTTGATTGTTGCTAGTTTAACCCTAGAGATTGTTTGACTTAGAGACTAACCATGACCAAGGAGACTCGACCATGTGACTAGATTAGATAATTACATATTTTAGGCTAAGGGTATTTTAGTAATTGTGCATTACTTGAATTTTGTTAATTTATTGATTAAATTGCTTGTTGTGTGGTTTGATTGGTAGCTGAATTGGTGTTTTGGTAGTATAAGTGGTTTGACCTTAGCCAACCATGACCTAGAACCTTAATGCTATATTAGAATTAGATTTATTATCATTAGAATTAATTTAGATTTTATTAGTTAATTTTAGAGTGATTAATTGATTTTTAGCCATTTTTCTAGTAGCCTTTTTAAAGCCTTTTTGACTTAGGCTTTATTAGCAACCTAGGGAGCCCAAACCCATGCATCTAACCTAACCCTAGAGACCCTAACCTGGCCGCCCACAGCAGTACCCCCTCCCCTCTCTTTCATTTGTGAAGCATAGCCTCCACAAGTGAAACCCTAATAGATCTCCTCCTCCAAAAACTCTATTTTCTTCATCCGAAGTCCGTTTCTCCCCAAACGAACTTCGTTGCACTCATCTAGAGAGGAGGATCTGCTGGAGCATTGTTAGCGAGGAGGCGGAGGCAATTGCTTGAGGAGAATCGACTGACACGACGACCGAGGGACTCCGTTTATTGAGTTTTCGACACTCAATAGGTAAACCCTATTCTACCATAGTTATTCTAGAAATTCTTTCATTTTTACATCCATATAGGTGACCTAGACTTGCCCATAAAGTTTTGTAGGATTTTGATTTCGTTTGATAGCGGTATTGGACACGTATCGGTCTCACGTTGCACGTGTTCGGCAAAATACCACTTAGAATTGAAAAGTGTTAAATTTTGATTCTGTTTTCACGAAATCCTTCCTTATATGATTTGTATCAACTTTCATGAAACGGATCAGAAATTGACACGATTTCGACATCCGAACGGACACGGACACGCGTGCAAGAGATCCCGCGCACGGTCCCGTGCACGCCCTGCAGTCTGTGCATCATAACTCGACGCACAGAGCTCCATCTTGCATGAAATTCTACGAGCACGTAGGGGCAACCTCTGACCACATGCCTATAAAATTTTACGACGTTTCGTCGAGTGAGCGCGGAGAAACCGCGTGTGCACTGGTCAACCGCACTGTGCACTCGGGCTGATTTTTGTCGCTGAAACGGACTTCGTATGCGCTCTCGACGCGACGAGGACCCGTTCCAGAAGTTGAAAAATGTAGCCCTATACCTAGACTATCCAGGGACTCGATCCCGAGTCGTGGCGTGGCCCGACGAGCGAGCCGCGAAGACCGAACCGCGTGCACGAGGGCACGCACGGGCGCGGGCGCGTGCTGCAGGCCGCGTGTGGTGCGGGGCTGCGTGCGTCGCCTCGACGCTATGTGTCGTCATGTTGCCATGTCCTAGACCTACCCCAGGACCCCCCCAGCTACGTGCACGAGCGCGTGGGTTTTCGTTGTGTGTGCGGCGCTCAAACGAGCGAGAACGCACGCATACGTGCTTATTATCACGCGGTATTGGGTTTTCCGATACGCGTTCTGTGGACACGACACGGACACGATTTCGAACCTGGGAGTACCCAAGCGTATCACATAGGTTGAGACCAGCGTGTATGCCGAGTTTCGTGGGTTGATTTGGTGTATTTTACGTTTTGAGTCGTTTTGTCAAAATTGGGTTTTTCGGGTTCAAAGTTTTGAATAGAAATGTGATTTTTCGATCCTTTGACTTTTAATTCGTATTTTCTGAATTGTTAGTTCATATATGATAATTAGAACTTGCAGGAAGTGATCCGCGGAATTATTACCTATTTGTTTGCCTTTTTTCAAGCATAATCGGGTTTTCATTGAATTGAAAATTTACGATTTATATGATATTTTGATTTCTGAGTTTAATGGCGATAATTTCTGAGTTTTTGGTCCTTGGACATTGTTTGGGACTTGTGGGAATCGACTCTCGGGGTTGATTCATATTTTTTAGCCATTTTTAGGAAATTATGGTATTTTACCTATTCAATGCATATAAATATATGTGTGTATATATATATTAAATCCTTTAAATGCCTAATTTCGAAAATGTGTATTTGAGAGGGTCAAGGCTCTGATTTCAGACCTGATAATTCACTCCAGGTTCGAGTACGACCTTCATTAACTTCATATTGGGTATATACCTATATAAGGATATATGCCTATATGTATATATATATATATATATATATATATATATATATATATATATATATATATATAATTCACTCCAGGTTCGAGTACGACCTTCATTAACTTCATATTGGGTATATACCTATATAGGATATATGCCTATATATATATATATATATATATATATATATATATATATATATATATATATATATATATATATATTATATATATTATATATATATTACTATAGATTGTGGAATGTTATATATAGAATACTCTTGTAGGCTCATATTGTTTGTTCTCAGATTTTAGACCCTCTACCAGCAGCCCAACATCGTTGTTCACTCACAAACCATGTTTCCTTTCCCAACTTATATATATGTATATATATATATATATATAATATATATATATATATATATATATATATATATATATATATACATACAAAATATATATATTATATATATATATATATATATATATATATATATATATATATATATATATATATATATAGATATATATATATATATATATATATATATATATATATTTTGTATGTATATATATATATATATATATATATATATATATATATATATATATATATATATATATATATATATATATATATATAATATATATATATATATATATATATATATATATATATATATATATATATATATATATATATATATATATATATATTAATTGTGATGAATGTATAAATATAAGTAATGTAATATTTCTTGTGATATGACTATAGGAAGTGTTTGGACAGATTAGGTTCGTCGTTAGGAGCCTAGTTCGGTCGAATTGGCCGACAAGTTGACCAAGTTGACAAAAGTCAACTTTGGGTCAAACTTGATCCAAATCGACTCAAACGAACTCCGAATGACCTGAAATTTTGTGTATGACCTAAAAATTAGTAAACGGACTAGTTGACCAATGTTTGACCAGGTTTGACCAACGTTGACCAGGTTTGACCAGAGTTGACCGAGGGTTGACTTTGACCATGATGGACCTAGAAGCATGTAGTCTTGCATTGTAGCTATTCTTTTGATATTTTAGACTTGGTTGTGACATGTGTATACTTTAAATATGTTTATATTGCCCCAATTTAGCTACACTTCATCATCAGCAGTTCAGTTTGCCAGGCGAGTACACTCTCTGATCTTTTCATACTTCTTTGGATATGTTCTCTTGTTATAGACTAGTATACTTGATGCTGACACGATGTTCACACGGATTAGTAACCTATGGATCTTTTCATGCGATGTTATCCCCTCGGATACATCGAGTATATCCTGTTCATATACTTTATCATGGCCATCATGTACTCCATGTATTCATATTTATCCATGTGCACTCATGTGTTATTCATGTACACTCATGACCATATGAGCCCCATATATAAAGTAGTTGTTATCCATGTGCAATAACATAACATGTATTGATCCTTGTGTATTAATTGGGGGCAGGGAGAGTGTAGTTGGTTATGTGATCATTATCCCCAGTAGGTATCCATGTGCACTCCATAGCTGTATCCATGTTCAACCCAAACCGTTTACATAACCAATTCATGCTCCAAATCACATAGAAGGTTACATTCTCTATTTATCATATTATATCTCATTCTTATAGTCTCTCTCTCTTGTTGATTTTTTTACAGTGATTCATATATAGTTTTCTATAGCTTGCTTTATATGTCCAATCCTGATATGAACTGTTGTGAGAGATATGTGCTCGTTCCGTCCTAACTGGGCATGTTGAAAATTTTACAGGTGATGATGAGGAGTTCTGCCCTACTTATTATGGCATTGGCTTAGATGACACTGGCGACGTGGACCCTCAGGAGGATCCAACAGTCGCTGAGGACTTGCCCATAGTCTAGCTGTGACTTAGTATTTATTGTCTTTCTATTTGAGACTTTATGAGTTGTACTTGAGTTTTGTTATGGTGGTTTACTCCTAGATTTCTATTTATGTTGTGACTCTCTTGTGATTCTTTCTTCTATTCCATCTTAGTGTTGTGATTGAGTTACTTATTATTTACTCTCCATTCGGAGCTTATTCTAGACTGTGTTAGATATTGTGACTCAGGACAGCGTTCTAATGCCGACATTACGGCATAGGCTGGGCATATTCACTTCTCGTGTCCCTTTCACTGGGTGCGAGTCGTGACATGAGGAACTTCCGTCGTGTCCACTTCTATAATATTTGTTACAAGAGGTAGTTCATCAAATAATGCCTCATTTCTTGTTCTAGTTCTTCTTCTGTTATGTGTGGCCTACCTGACCTCACATCATCATTAAATATGCTGAAAACATCGTTCAATTAATGTATTAGTATAATAATCAACACTATTAAAATAATGTAGACGTATTAATTACTTACCCCTCCAGTTTCTCTACTTCATCATCGTCGCAGTTGAGTAATACATACACCTGAGCAGCCCTTAGCTCATCATCGTTCAGATATCTCTTCTTCATTTTACCCGATGGCTTTCCTGGAGCATTGAATACCTTCAGTATTATATCATTACATTCATGATCTCCATCGTCATTTCTGGAAGCTCTCGTTCTATTAGTTGCAACATGAGGCTTGAAATACATCGAACAAAAGTTTGTAATCTCCTCGAGAACATAGGCTTCACAAATAGAACCTTCGACCCGTGCCTTATTTTTTACCTTTATTTTTAGGTGATTCAAATGTCGCTCGAACGGATACATCAATCGATATTCGACAGGTCCACCAACACGTGCCTCATAGGATAGATGAATCGGCAAATGCTCCATAGAGTCAAAGAATCCAGGAGGAAACACCCTCTCTAGCTTGCACAGTGTTACAGCAATGTCCTTCTCTTGCTTTTCTAGACGATCAACGAGCAATTTCTTAGAACAAAGATCCCTGAAGAATATGTTAAGCTCCGTCAATGGATCCCAAACTACCTGCGGTAAGAATTCCCGAAATGCAATCGGAATTAACCTCTCCATGAATACGTGACAATCGTGGCTCTTCATACCCGTCAATTTGTTTTCTTTCGGATCGACACATCTTCTCAGATTTGACACATATTCGTCTGGAAATTTTAGGCCCTGGATCCACCGACAAAGTCTCACTTTATCCTCCTTATCCAGTGAGAAAATTGACTTCGGCAGGAACTGTTTTCCATTCTCCTCTATCAAATGCAACCCGTCAATCTGTTCTCGTATGTGCCAACTCATATTTTCGGCCGTCTCTTTCACCATAAATAATCTTTGCAACCGCGGCGTTAAAGGCAAATAGTGCATTGAATCGGTCGATCTTCTTGCACCGGTAGACCTTCCTGTACTAGTTGTCTTATAGCGATCAGTACCACAAAATCTGTACACATCTGTGTCCTTGTCGTCTTTGTAGTACAGCATGCACCCATTGCGACAAAAATTGATTTTCTCGTATCACATCCAGAGCGATCTCACCATCCTCTTAGACCGATAGAAGTCTTTAGGTAACTTAGCACCCGCCGGCAAGATCTCTATAATCAACTCCAACACTCAGTTGTAGCATTCTTGCGACATGTTAAAATCTGACTTAATGCTCAACAGTCTTGTAACCACCTCCAACGGTGAATGATCCTCACAACCAGGATACAATGGAGTCCTTGTATTCTCCAGCAACTTCATGAACTTTGCAGCATCGACATTCGGTGCCTCCTCAGCTGCATCATGAACGAAACTAGGCCCCGCAGCGTCGAAAACCATGTTCATGTACCCGTCGTCGTATGCATGATTATCTGAAATAAAATTAGGTCCCGCATGTATATACGGCTCAACATAAGGCTCCGGCTCTGATGCTAAAGACACAAGTTCTTCGTGTGCGATCCACTGATAGTAATTAGGCGTGAAACCCCTCGAGTACAAATGATATGTCACTTTCACTTCTGGATAATATTTTACGTTATGACATTTCACACATGGACACTTAATTTTGGTGCCGTCCATGTACTGAGAAAACGCCTTAGCAAACTACAGGAACTGCTCTACTCCCGCTATGTATTCATCCCGTACACCACACATATCATCAGGATGACGATTGTACATCCATGAATGATTCCGCAAGTAGTAATTCATATCTATTTGGAAATAATTCTGCAAAGATGGACACACATGTTCAGCGCAGTAACTAGTCAAACTGGGTGAAGTTGAGTTGACTAAGTCAATATCCGTCTGGAAAACTAGTCAAACTGGGTGAAGTTGACTAAGTCTAGGCAATTATCCTTCACTAGACATAGACATGGAAGAAATACCGATATTTGCAGTGTCCGAACTTCTTAGTGTATATTATAGTAGAGAGACATGGTAACCGTGTGTAGGGGTGCAACTCGGGCGGGTTGGGTCGGGCTTGAGGTCAACCCGAGCCCAACCAGATGAATCATAAGCCTAATCCGAGCCCAAGCCCGGCCCGACCTCAGGTTCAACATATGAAGCCCAAGACATTTCAGGATGATAACAAGATGTGGGAGGAAAGAATAGTGTACTATAAGAGGATCATCCCACCCCTGGCCAAAGGACGTTATAGGAATGTGATGGACATGAATGCCAACTTGGGTGGTTTTGCAGCAGCAGTGGCAAAGTATCCAGTATGGGTGATGAATGTAGTCCCTGCCAACTCAGAGAGAGACACACTCGACGCTATCTATGAACGGAGATTTATTGGAACTTACCAGGACTGGTGCGAGGCTTTTTCAACATACCCACGAACTTATGACCTCATCCATGCGAATGGCGTGTTTAGCATCTATCAGGATAGGTAACAACAGATCTCGTCATTTAAATCTTTTTTCTACTGTTTTTTTTCTTTCTCGTTTAGTTACAGTAATATGCATGCATTTCATGTCAGTCATCTAATTCCTTGACTTTTGTTTTGGAGTTCCCATTGCTTCTATATTTATAGTTCCTTGTTTGCTTTGTCATTCTTATTGAGGATCCAATAGTTGTAGGGAGAAAGTAAAACACTATGAAAGATAATAATTGTTGGATCAAATTAAACTCAAATGACTGTTGTCAGTTATAGCGAAATCAAGGACAGATGAAATGTTTTGAAGTTCGGTAATTGTGGATGGTCTTGCAGTCAAAAATGTTGAGAATAACTCGGGTATATTATTCTTCCACATAACTGAAGCTTTGTACCTTGTACTCCCTTCGAGCTTACTTTTAAGTTCGGTTGTATCATATGAACTCTTTTCATAAGATTTATTGTAACCAAGTCTACTTACAACTAGTAAGCTGACATTGTACATTTTACGGAATCATTTCTTCAATTTTAACTTGTATTTGTCATGTTATCTGTTTGAACTTCGCTGCACCATAAACCTTTTGCCTACAGTAATGGTTTTAATTATTGTGTGTGTTGCAAAGACATGAATAGAACATAGAGACGCCACATGTTTTGGTGTCCTAGAGTATTTTGGAGCGTTGTGTCTTATACATGTCCGAAATAACACTGACAGGGACACGGGACAATTTTTGGAGCATTTGCTTCCGACGATACTATAGTGATGCGATCATTCATATCATACCATCTGTATCAATATTTCTTGATACGAATTGCAGCGCTCATCATTATCATATTTTGATATTCAAATATAATATCGATGTAAATTTCACTTATCGTGGAAATGGTTGCAGGTGTGACATAACATACATTCTATTGGAGATGGATAGGATAGTGAGACCAGAAGGCACAGTGATATTCAGGGACACGGTGGAGGTCCTTGTTAAGATCCAAGGGATAACGGACGGGATGAAGTGGAAGAGCAAGATCATGGACCATGGGAGTGGGCCCTTCAATGCGAAGAAGATCCTTGTGGCTGTCAAGACCTACTGGACTGGTGAGGCCACCCAGGCCCAGTAACTGCAGATACGGGTGCTCAAGCTTTCAGGGAGATAAGTCGTCTAGTCCTGAATGGAATTCTCTGCCTCTCTTATATTTCTTCCTCTATGGCAGCTTTTTGTTTGCCTACTCTTTAAAGTAACCGATTGTTGATCGGGTTCAAATATTTTAACCCAAACCCGACCCGAACCCGAGTATCTTCAACCCTAACCCAACCCATTAACGGGTTTATCCGATTGGGTTCGGCCCGTGTGTGTGTACGTTCGTGTGTGTGTCCATGTGTGTTTCCGTGTGTGTCTGTGTGTGTGTGTGTCCGTGTGTGTGTGTGTGTGTGTGTCCGTGGGAGAGGAGGAAGAGGAGGAGGAGGAGGGAGAGGAGTTAGGTTAGGGTTTACCTGAGGAAGAGGAGGAGGAGCTTGGATTGGGGGAGGAGGAGCTCGAGGAGGAGGAGCTCGACGGGGGGGGGGGGCGGGGGGGTAGGGGTCGCCGGGGGGGAAGGGAGTCGCCGGGGGGGGAAGGGGTCGCCGGGGGGGAAGATCTCGTTCTAAAATTTTCGAGTTTTTCGAGTGGGGGGGGGAAGGAAACAGTATGCCCTAAGTAAAAAAAGTTAGCGACGTCAAGATTCGACGTCGCTAAACGTCGCAAACATTTTAATATATGGCGATATATTTTAATAATATGTCGCTGAACGTCGCTATACAGCGACATAATTTATCTACTGTCGCTGAACGTCGCTATTCAGCGACGTTTTGCGATGTCTATAGAAAGGAGTCGCTATATTACATATTTAGCGACGTTATTTATTACGTCACTAAATTACGTCGCTAATATAGCATATTTTAGTAGTGAGAAGAAGGAGAAGAAGAAAAGGAAGAACAACAACAACAAAAATGTTAAACCCTAATATTGGTGGAAACCCTAATATTGTTATCCCTGTTTTTTTTTCTCATTTCCAATTTCGATGGCACCCAAAGGCTCCTCATAATATACAAACCCTAATATGGGAGGAAACCCCAATTTGCTGTTCAACTAGTGCAAATAAGGACTGTCCAATTTTCTGGCAGTCCTACAAACTGAATGGACTGCCAAAAAACTGGGTAGTCCTAAGTCACAACATGTGAAACAAAGGACTGCCCATTTTTTTGGCAGTCCTTACTGTATGTAGGACTGTCCAGTTTTCTGGCAGTCCTGAATAGAGTAAGGACTGCCAGAAAAATGGGCAATCCTTTGTTTCACATGCTGTGACTTAGGACTGCCCAGTTTTCTGGCAGTCCATTCAGTTTGTAGGACTGCCAGAAAATTGGACAGTCCTGGTCGACGCAGAGTTTTCTCATTCGTGCATACTTATGTTTAATTTAAATGGGTAATTTTTTACTCCGAATGTAGTTTAATTCAAATGGGCTACAGACAATTGAAATAAACAATGTAATGTATGCTTGAATTTTTCAATTTAATTTATAGAGTTTTGGAAATAAATAGAGAAAGAATTTGGGTGCCATCGATCTTCTTGAGAAGAAAATTTGGAAGAGAAGAGGAAGAAGAAGAGAAAATTTCTAGGGTGGAAGAAATTTCTAGAAATTTTCAAATTAACTTCTTGCTTGGGGATGGAGAAATGGTGGAGGAGAAGAGGAAGAAGAAGAAGAGAGGAGTTAGGGTTTAGGAAGAGAGAGAAAAAATTTTGCAAATGAGAGAAAAATTTTGGGTTTGGGGGAATTTCACTTTGGGACAGCCCTAGATCAAAAAAATGGGCTATCCTAAGTAAAACACAAAAAAATTTGGGCTAGCCCCAATCCGGGCTAGTCCTAATCAAAAAGTGAAGTGCCTTTATAAATAGCCTTCCAGACAGATATGTCACAAAGGACATGATCAAATATACAATCTGGGTGATACTGTAGACAGTGATTCTTGACTACAATAAGTTGAATTATGGCTTAACTTTGTCAAGTCCCGATCCCGTAGGGTGATATTGTAAAAGTCTAAAAATTATACTTGTATAATGCAAGAACACACTGTCGATAAAAACAATTTCGAAATCAAAGTCACTACAGTACAAACAAGCAGAAAAATTGACATACACAAGATATATGAAAAACGAATCTCTTTATTGATAATCTACATCGGAATTACAACACTCCAAGACCAAAGAACAACTCGATTACAGATACTGGGTCTCATTATAATAAATTAATGCACAAGGTTTACAACTCGTGAAACTAATACAATCAAATTATAATAAAAGAAAACATCTTCCACTCGAACAACTTCAAGTTGTCAACCGAGCTCCAACGCCTCAGCACGTTCAAGCGACTCCCCGTACCTATGACGTTGGGGTCAACACATTGGAAAATACGCTGGTGCTAAAACCAACACAGTTGATTATGTGAGAGCAAATAAATTATTATATGGTCTTTCTAATTTTGACTTAGGATCAGTTAACAATTTATAAGCATATATATAAATGTGTCGCTCGATCACAAACAATTCCAAACACATTCAACCATTTCGTGGCACCAAGAAATATCCATAGCATTCCGTTGAACAAAGTCACATCCATGCCATTATGTGACACCAAGTCACATATATACTATTTTGTTCTCTAAAAGAACAATACATTATTCAACAAGATAACATAACAACAACACTATATTCCATATCTATGCAGTAGTACTATAGTTCATGTGATATGTATCGATATAACAAGTTAACAACAATAAATATTACTCACTTTTATCTTGATTCTTTTTATTAGCATTAACAAACTCATGGAATATAACAATGAGGACAAACATGATCAATTTTATTAAGTGTGAAGGTGAATGAGAGATATCAAAACTATCTGCCATGATGAATAGCCTCTCTCTCTCGACCAAGCATATACCGAACAATTTTTCTCGAACATACGATTTGATGTACAGATACACGAACTTCTTAATTTATAGTCTTACAAACGAGTCATGCTCCATAAACCACTCAATCAACCAAACTAAGCAAATCTAAATCACCGCTCAAATCCTGCGATTTTTCGCACATCACAAATTCAACCAACCTATTCAAACCGAAAAACCAACACAATGCATCCGCTCAGAACGAGACATTACACTGATCAAACCGAAAAACCAACACAATGTCTCCGCTCAGAACGAGACATTACACTGATTATATAGATCTTTGCATGAATCCAAGTCCAACCATGCACTCCGAGCCAACAAGTCAGCACAATGCACAACACGAATAAGACATTACATAATACACCACTCGAAAAAAAAAAAATTGAACCCTCGAAACTTAAAAAAAATTCTTTGAAAAAATGATAACTTTGGTGAAACTATGATTAAGTTGGAAAATATATTTGAGGAAGCAAAAAATAATATTTCTAAGTTAAGTTGAAAATTTCCAATTTATGTTCAATGATGCTCTTAGGAGGCTGAACGTGTCCAAGGAGAAGACGAAAATGGACGATCTTACACATTCGGAGCAAATGTGAGCTACCATGACCATTAGTCAAGATACAAATATGAACAATAGCTTTTTTACATTCTCATATGAGAGTAGAAAACATTTTGTAAAGACGATAGTCAATGGTGAAATTTGGCTTAGGGGTGACATTTTTTTCTTTCATGAGGTTTTTTGTGATAAATAAACATGAACATTTTTAAAATACTAACTAAAAAAGTTATCTAGCAATTGTCATATTTTGCTTAATCTTATCTTTGTTGAATATTTTATTACATGTTAGATTTATTTTTTTGTGATGTTCGACATTACGCACGGGACTTTGTACATGCTACATTGTATGTCTTTTGGCCCACTGCTCCCCAACTCTCATCATTTTTATAAATGAAAAGAATAATACGCCCCCTGACTCTATGCACTCATTTTCCGCTACTCAACCAAAATCTTATGCCTATTTCCAATAACCACAAGGGTCACGGCTGTTACATGTTAGATTAGAATTATACTTTTGACATTGAAGCCCTTTTCTGATGTAGATGGCTTTAGATAAATTATTTAGGTTTATATTTAAAACATTAGTTTACTGACATTATAATTTTGTAAAGTAGGAAAAGTTTATGACAGTTGTATAAGATGTCATATTCCCCAAATTTTATCTATGTACTAATGAAATATTTATATTCTAAAAAATGCGATAATAATGTAATCGCCCCTACTAAGTTATATAAGATTGTCATAATCCCGAAAATTTATTTATGTACTAATGAAAGAAATCTATACCAAACATAATAATATTCAATTTCCAAAAAAATTAATGCCGGAGAATAATGTTTCCAAAAATATTCTATTTCCGGTAATAATGAAACAACACTTCCTAAGGGTTTTTCATACCGTTTGATGATAGACACAAGAACAAGAAGCTCATGGTAGGTCAACCTATTCGTGAACCCGGCCTTCTATGTTTTGTAACATCTCTCTCATGACTGACTGAACAAGAAATTTTGACACCGACCTAAAGTGTTGAGGTGAGATTAACCCGTCGGTCCGAAAATAAAAACTGTCAATTCTTTTGTTGAGCTTTCTGTCGACCCCAACCCCATTAAACTGCAAACAGAACTGTACATACGTAAAACTGAAATCTGAACTTTAAATACTTGATAAAGGAAAATAATGAATTCCGCATTAAAACCGTCCATTTTCTTCCCACCACCATGTTCAGCAATTGCCAGACATCCAAACAGATACAGAAAGAACATGGCAGGGGGGGGGGGGGGGGGGTGTTTGCCTGCAAAATGGTGGTCCAAGAACTACAATGTCATGTTGCATTCAAGGAAAATACACACAAAATATATAGTAGTAGGTTTGCATGTTCAAATTCCAATTGCTCTTTCTTTCCACATGCCAACCCTACTAATGGATGAGGTGCCCCCACAAATGATACTGCCACTTGCGACGCACACAAAATTATCCCCCCAACACGTGCAGAGCATGTGGAGATCCAATAGAGAACACACGACTATTAGCTGGCCAATAATCAAGAGAGGACTAGCAATGCTAAGGGAATAAAACAAACTCAAACTCTTGTTAAAGACTAATTGAACATTGCAAGCAAGTGTATAAATGTAGTATACGAGTATGCTTTCACACGAGCATTGATGCCGTTGGCAAGATCCTCCGCTTTGTTTAGTGGAGCTCACTTGTCCATGTTTCATGAACTAACTAATAACTTCAACAAAATTGGAAATATGAAAGGAATAAGTGGCTGAAGTGTGGACACAGGTCCTTTAGTTCCCTTTTCACAGCAAAAGAGCACAGGCAAGGGGTTGGTTCTTCACATGCATGGTCCTTCTACGTGTCGGTACTCGGTGCACACGCCAGAACGTCATAACCATGTTCAGCTAGTTTAGTCAGACTTGATGACATGATCAATTTGTACTCTTCATCGTCATAATCAGAGTTTTATACTGCATCTCTATATTCCAATACTAGTTTGTGCTCCACGTTCACCAACCAGGGTTGCAAAAGAAGTCGGTCTACTAAGAGGATTCTAAACTAGAATTATTATCATTACATCACATCTTTGTTCAATATATAGCTCATTGGGACAGTAATGTAACCAAGCATTTTGGTTTAATATATAGCTTCAGAGTTCCTTCCCCTCCTGGACTAAAATACATTCCTGCAGTTCTCTATAATTCTTTCTTCCACTTGTTTTGATTGTCCATATAAAACACAAATCCTAGTGGTATGAATCTAGTAGTCAGTTGTAGTGGCATCAACCATTACCAGCTGTCATTTAGAACAGTGTTTTTTTATTTCAAGTCCCTGATCTGTTGAAAACAATTCACCACTTCAAGGCACAGATCTGTTGTACCACTCTTCTCTTTATATAGCTGATCTTGAAAATAATTCCTCTCCTTTTCTTTTCAAGTCTCTAAAATAATAAAAGGGAAAAAAAACATTTGAAGTACTGTTCCAGATGAGTTCTAGTTCACAATGTATAAGAAAATTTCAAGTAAAATCTCAATTTTGGTCACCATTATATAATATTTAGTACTGTTCCTGACTGCAGACATTTTGAGTTTTAGTTCACACTGTATAGAAAATTTCAAGTAAATCTCAATTTTGGTCACCATTGTGTAATCTTTATTGCATTGTTCATCAACATAATATACTTCTCCATTTATTTACCTGAACAAAGATCATATAACTCGAGGGCATCCTTGGGGCATAAAGTTAATTAAAACATTATCCACATGGGATCAAACATGTAATTTTTATAGTGCAAGTACCTAGCAAGTTCAGACATGTATGCATACATATACATATAGAATATATAAGCTTGGAATTTCACATACTAGTACACAGAGGAGGAGAGGATTCACCAATACCTCAAAGTAAATTTACTTATCACCAATGTCTTTTCCAGGAATAAAACTACTGAGTTCTTTATAATGTCAGACACGACCACTCAGGAGTGGTTTTGTGTATTATTGTCATTGATAACTGAAATACAATGTTCCTAAAATGGTGTCATTAAAAACACAGTTAAGTAGAGTTCAATGGCCCTCTGATGATATCATATTTCATATATGAAAGGCTCTTCATCATAAGGATATAGCATGGTTACTCCTCACAATAACCAAGTCTCAGTAAAAGTGGGATTATTTGGATGCGAGTCCTCTGTAGGAATGCAAATATGATACTATAGTTAGGTGATTTTCCACAATTTTGGATTAGCATACAAGGTTTAAAAGCAACCGTCAGAAATCTACAAAAGAACACTTCTTGGTATTATACTCAACTCCCAAGTGTTGCCAGCAACAAATTATAAAGATATAGGAAGCAGCATTTCTCTTATTTAAGAGAATAAAATGAAAGGTGTCCTGACTGCATAAAATTCTGTTTATCGTTTTTACCCGGATGTAAGACGAATCGTCAAAAAAATCATGAAAATAGGAACGAAAGCCAGGGGAGGAAAAAAAAACTGTAGTACTACTTCAAAAGTACTGATAATCATATACTTAACAAATATTATAATACATAAAAAATTTTATTTGTTCAAGTTAACAGTTATGATGCACAGGCACGAAATGAAATGATATAGACTAGGGGTGAGCAAATACCGACCGATACCGAAAAACCGACCGAATACCGATTAAAAATATACCGAAAAACCGAACCGAAATTATGTACCGATACCGAATTGCCGAACCGACTAAATTACGGTATAATGGTAATGGTAACGGTTTGAGTGTAATACCATACCGAAAATACCGAACCGAACCGATTCACACACATATATATACACACACACGCGCGCGCACATTTTTAATGTTGTTCATGATTAATTTTACACTACTCATTTTCAATTTTATCTTTGTTTTGGTTGGTTTCCTAGAACTTGGAATGGATTTTAGTGGACTTGAATTTATGTTAAGAATGCTAAGAATCGAGTTTTTGATCTTTTGAGCTTATGTTTTTGTGTTCTCATAGAATTTTGAAGTGAATTTTGGTTACTTAAACTTATACTAAAGATTAAACTTAGTGACCGCGTTTGATATTTTAAGCTCATTTTTAGGTGTTTGCGACTTGTTACATATTGTTCTAATAATTTTGATTAATTGTTTGGTTGGTAGATGCTTAGCTTTAAAATTAATGCTTCCAAAAAAGTAAAAAAAAAAAAAATTATAGGTTAAGAGGTTCTACAATTTTAAGTGTATTAATTGATCAAATATTAATTGGTAAAATACCGATACCGAACAAAAATCGACCGAATACCGATTTAAACCGAAACCGAAAAAAACCGATTCTAAATGGTACGATATTGGTATTGATTTTTCAAATACCGATTTAAAAAAATACCGAAAAAATCGACTAAATACCGACCGATTATACCGACGCTCACCCCTAATATAGACACCTCAAAATGGGGACAACACCCATTTTGGGGTGTCCTAGCTATTGTATTTTGCCTGGAGTAACCAACACAACATGAATGGCACTGATCTTGGTGTCTGTGGTTCTTACTTCCTAGGTTACCAGCAACACCTAGTTGAAACAGCACCCTAATTCACAAATGACCCAGGGCTATCTCCTATCAAGTTTTACTATTCCTTTTATGGAAAGAAGTTAGGATTATTAATCATTTCTATAATCAGGTTTCCTTTTATGTTAAGCGTGGGATAAGGTAAGATTTCTTCCTTAATCTTTATAGGATTAGTAATTCCTTAATCCGAGTAGAAATTCATAAAAATTGGAGGTTGCTTATCGATATAAAATGATTACCTAACATCTATTTCTAACAGATTATCTAAGAACTTTTGCATGATTAATTGTGTCATCTTGCTCTCTCATTCAAGAGGCAAGAGTTTGATAGCTAATAAAGGCAAATTATAAAGGCACTTCGAAACTTACTCAGGGCTAACCCTTTTTCTTTTTAATTTACAAGTTTGCCACTAGAAAAATTACCCATGGCTAGTCCAAATGTTGGTATATAAGTCTTTTTTTTCTTTTCTCTTCTTCCCTTCTCTCTCCCAAAACCCTAAACATTTTCTCTTCCAAATATCTCTCAATCCATATTCATGCCTAAATTTTATCTTCTAGTAACTAAAATTTGATTTAGTATTCATTCTAGACGGATTTTCGAAGTTTTGAACCCATTTTAGGGTTACGAACTTCAAAAATTCATCCACAGTCACGACGGGAACGATGATGGACTGTCAAAAATATTGACAGTCCTACCAATTACATAAAATATTGAGTAACATATATTTTTAGGACTGTCAAAAAATTTGACAGTCCTTCAAATTTTTGTCAGTCCCTCCAATTGGTAAGACTATAAAAAAAAAATTGATAGTCCTAAAAGGAACTTGTACTTGTTGTAACAGTAAGTTCCTTTAGGATTGTCAATTTTTTTTGATAGTCCTAGCTATTGTCAGGACTATCAAAAATTTTGACCGACGTAAAAGAAACTTGTTTTTTTATAGTCCTAAATAAATTATCTACTCGGTTTAAAAATAAATAAATTATCTGCTCTGTTTAAAAGGACTCAAAGTTTTAAATCTATTTTAGAGATAATTTTCTAGTTTTCAATTTTAATGGCGTATCAAAAACATCATGTTCTTATGAACTTCGGGTTCTCTTGTGAACTTGAATTCAAGATAAACTTCAAGTTCACTTATGAAATACATGTTTAATATGAGCTTCATATTCACTTATAAATTTCGGGTTCTTATACTAAGCCTCTGTAAGTCTGTCAGGGTTGGGTTATGCCTCCGCCAAATTTTGCTTGCAAAATCATGACAACATGGGTGAATTTTGAACCCCTACCATATTTTCAAGGTCGGAGGAGGGAGACGGCAACCCCGAGGAGGGTCCCGCAGGCAAACTATTTGTTGTGAAGTTCCGCTGCAAACTTCAGAACTGTTGAGTTCCTCGGGTCATAGCTATGGTGTGCTGCATACCGCGGAGCACCTTGATTTGCAGATGTTGTTCTATTCTGTGGCGTCTGCGTCTGGTAGACTCTCACAGTCGCAAAGGGTTGCGACAGTCCCTGAGGAACCGCCTGAACCGTAAAGGGCAGTTTTGTTACTGCAAAGAGCAACGACAGCTCCCAAGGAGTTGTGTTGGTCGAGAAAAGCAATTTCATTGTTGCAAAGGGTCGCGACACCTCCCGGAGCTGTATTGGCTGCGAAGTGCATTTTCATTGTTGCAAAGGGTTGTGGCAGCTCCCAAAGAGCCGCGTTGGCCGCGAAGATCACGAGGCTGCAGAGCTCCCCTGACGGTAAGGCCACCACAGACCATGAAAGATGAGTCTACGTGTACATGGTGTTGTCAACAACGGCCACACTAGTTTCTGAGAAACTTTGTGTGCCGCGTGGAATGGCTTTGCTACGATAGAATTGCTTTTGTTGTTGGCCATAGACTAGCTTTTGCTACTACCATAGGCGTGCACTTTAGTTCCAGAGCAACTTTGTGTGTCACAATGAAGAACTTTATTGTGGTTGCAGAAGAGAAATAGTAATATCTGGAAAGAAAAAAAAAAAATTTACTTACTCATTTCATTCGGATGATTGCGGATCGTGAGCCTTCGTGATAGAGCTACGTGCTGATAACATGTTATAGTCTAATATTCTAGACTATGAGAGGGGAGAGATAGTGAGATGAATTATGTGTATATTGATATGAGCAAGTAGCCCTAGCATGGGTACACTATTGGCCTTATCTACAAAGCCAAGTTGGCTACAATAGAGAACCAGATCTCTAAGAGAGAGTTATATCTATAGTTGGCAATATCATATCTAGTAGCTATAACCAACTATAACATAAACAAGATTAATATGCAACACCCAACCCTCACTCTTTGTAGTAATGTGTCATATAGATGATTGTAATCCCCTATAATAACTTGTATCATCTTACCTCTTCGTCTAGACTCTTTACAGGGCTTGGTGGGTGCTCATTGCTACATGAGCTTAAACAACAATCCAACATGACCCTTTTATGCTCATAGTTGGTTTGGCTAAGAAATTGGACCAACACAAAGGGTTGACATTAGGTCAACAATCAATTATAAAACATCGTTAAATCTTGTATGAAGCTTGTTTATGCTCCATAGTTGACCATATTATGATGAGAGAAGGCTTGGATTATGATGATGAACCATCGACCCTCACTACAACTCTAGAGTTTGTCTGGTAGGGGCTTAACATTTTACTAGAGCAAACCAAGTTTGAATCTCCTTTGATACGCATTTTAAAAGGTTTTTCTAAAATATTACACAACTATGTGATTCGAGCTCTATACACAAAATAAGCCTTCGACATGTCCGGATGTATTAGAATATATCTATGTAACCGTCGCTACTCTTGAGTTTGGTGCATTTAAGGGACTTAACATATCTAAAAATAGTCAAGAAATATAAACCTTCATAAGGACGTTAATCAGAAGGAGAAAGAGAACAAAGTGAGGCGACTTATACGGAGCTAATAGAAGGAAGACAGCCCTACGAGAAAGAAATGAATCAATAGGAGAACCACACTGACAAATAGAGAATAGGCGAATAGAATACATGAGAAAAGGCAAGGGCAAGGAGAGCATCGAATCCAAAAATGACTATTCGAGAATGTCCTCTTGTTGCTCAAGAATAACATGTTTTTGTGAACGTTACTTTCTTATCATTCAATAACCATCTTATATTTCATAGAAATTATGAGTAATATAGTCCTTAAGTAAAGGCCAGCCTATCCAACTTTCATGCATCAAGATACGCGTAAGGCGTTGATGATTATCATAAAAGATTCCGAACATATCATAATATTCACGTTCTTGAAAATCAACACTCACCAAATTCAGAAGATTGACGAGATTCTAGGATTACACCATAGGGCAAATACATCTATCTTTACTGTGTCAATATGCTCATTCCCCTTTTTACAATGTTGATCCTTCCTTCGGGTACCTTTGGTCGCCTCACTTCGATATATCTCACCTCAATCTCTAGCGAACAAAGAAAAAAATAAATGAAATAGCTAAATGATGATGAACCATATCCGTCAACCATAAGCTTTGTATTTGTGGATCGAATCCTCCTAGAATGAGAAAAATAAATGAAATAGCTAAATGATGATGGGCCACATCTGTCAACCATAAGCTTTGCTTTTGTGGATGGAATCCTAATAGAATGGTAATTCCTGCCCCTTGTAAGGTACTAAATAAATGACTACTTGAATAAGAGTTTTGGGCATAAAGATTACACTGTCGTGTTTTTTATTGGACTTCCTAACAAAATTAAGCATATTATCCAATTATTACATTATAATTGTTAACTAACAAGAAGTTAGTATTGAAAGAAATGATTTTCTTTTGGAGGAATCCATGGTACACTTATGTTGGTAAATCATTTCCGCAATTAGAAATAGAAAGACATGTTTCTCTAACTTCGTAAACAAAATTCAAACTGAAGCTAAAAATATGTTGGTAAATGAATTCCAATTTGTTGGACATTACTTACAAGGTCATGTTCGATTTCAAATAATTCCATGGGCATATCTGAGATGGTTGTAATTATTTTATTCATCAACAACCACAACAAAGCTTTTATACGAAAATTTTGGGTCGGTTGTTTCAACCCTTATCTTCCATTCAACTCTGCTAAGGGTCATGTCCTCGATAACACTAACAAAAACATACCCCTTTACAACTTCAATCCATGTTTCTTTATGCCTACACCTAGTCCTAGCGAATCCTTTAACTAGTATCATATCACTCCTAAGTGTAATCTTTTTATACAAGTGCAAACTATTAAGAGTATATTTTGTGTCAGTGTCTTCAACTTGGCCACCAATGCAGCCATATAAATAGCTCTTGCATTATAATCTGCCAAGAGTCTAGCATGATAATTTACGAACTCTAGGAAAGCAGCAATGACAGCTAATCATCAGTTTATGTATGTTCATAACTGGAAAATTGTGTTTTGCTGCCTTTGTCTCTCAGTTGCAACACCCCCCCCCCCCCCCCCCCCCCCCCCCCCCCCAAAAAAAAAAAAAAAAAAAAAACCCTCTCACCCCATTCAAGTGAACACCACTCTTCCATTTATGTTGCACTGACATGGAAATGAAATGAGACAATATAGAGACACTTTAGAGGAACTATCGTTTTTGTACCTATAATCAATTTATGGCACTTGTACACAGATCCCGTGTCTGCACTTGAACACAATCTTGGAATGTGCATAGTTCCTATATTACCATTAAAGATTCTAATCTTCACCAGTTATAAGCCAATGAGCTTAATAATGTAAAGTATTAGCGCACTATTATGCTACCACAAACAACATAAAATTCTGAACTACCTTTCCACATGAGTTCTCAGTGTGTAAGGTGAAGCTTAGGACTGACCCTACTTTTTGGTTAGCAATAGAAGACTTGACTGCAAAACATTTTCTGTTACATTCAAGAAAAAAAGTGACAATAATGAGTATTACCTATTACACATTGCCAGGAGAAGTGGATATTAACAATTACCAGTAAACTAAGCATTATTTCTTCAAAAGTTTGAACCTGATGAACATTAGATTTATGATCCCTTGAAAAACAAAAGAACTAACCAGATTACATCAAATACATTATCAAAGATGGATTAAAAGAGAGTAAGGAAAAATCAATAGACTTGGGGTACTGCTTATATAATTTTACAAAAATCTCTTTAATGTGAACATATGTTAATATTAATATCAAAACTGAAGGCCAAACATTCATGTATTAGCCTGTCCAAATGCTACTACAAACTACCTCTCCAGAAAAGTTCTGCACTCTCCATAGAAAGGGATTAGTACATACAAAGTTGATCTTGTTAGAAATGTGAAGTATTATGTATCTTCTTCACAGCATCATCACGTTCCCTCTGAAATGTGTGAATGGATTACAGTTTTTGTCACTTTAAATATGCCAATCTGACAGATATCATAAGGGACTTACAAGGTAAAGTTCATGTTTAAATTGTTCCCATTAAGATCATTCCTGTAAAAGAAAATTATGTATTACCATAAAGAACAGACTAAACGTAGATAGTCATAATTACTAGTGCAGTTCAATGCATACAGAAGAAATCTAATTACAGGTAATCCTCCATAAATCAAGAAATATCACGCCCTTTCCATTAATCATTATTCAGCTACAGAAATCTTCCACGACATTATCACATATCAAGCCAGTTAAGTATAATTATAATATTAGTAGTGGGCTTTAGTCCCACATTGCCTAGAACAAAAGTGAGAGGGGTTAGCCTCTCCTATATATATATGTAGCTCTCCTCATTAATAAAGTTATCACATTATTCTACTCTACATGGTATATTGGTATCAGAGCCATAACCAATCAACCTCTCTCTCTCTCTCTCCACACACAAAAAAATCCTAACCCACCACCCCCGCTACTGCGCCCCCCTCCCCCCCACCCCCCACCCCCCGGGCCTCCATCGCTGGTCGAATCGAAAATATTGCGAGATGACTAGCACTTAGGCGAATAGCAGTACTACAGACACTAGCGTCGGAAACGCAATGGCGGGACCAACAGGCACTGGCGTAACAGTTTTCTCGATTCCACTTGTCGATCGACGGTTTGATGGACTGGAAGGCTACTCGACCTGGCAAAAGAAGGTTGAGAAGACGCTTCAAAGGATACGGTTGTCCAAACATTTAACTGACAACCCCCCAGCTAAGACTGATCTCATCTTTAAGCAATGGGAGACAGATGATAGTCGACTGTTTACACAGTTGATGAACTCTATGGAACCATCGGTGGAAGACATGGTTCAGAATATAGACTTAGTTAAGGAATTATAGGAGGTCCTGACAGCGACGTTTGATGGAAAACGCAATTTGTCACGTATCTACGACTCGATCGTTAGTGTATACCGAGCAAATCAGGAATAAGGACCATTTTTGGACCTTTAAGGCTATGACTGATGAGATCGACCGCACATTACCTCTAACGGCGGATATCAATGAAACAAGGGCTCAACGTGAGCAACTTCATATCATGGCATATCATGCCTCTCTCCGTTCTGATACGGACTCTACTCGCTCTCAGATCATTGTTGGATATGATGTTCCGTCTCTGATGGAAGCTCACTATCATGTACTTCGAGCAGCGAAAGTCGTTGAGACGACTCCGAGTGATGCTCCTGCTGATCGATCTGCTCTTGGTACTGCTCGTGGTGGATTTCGTGGTGGTCGTGGCGGACGACATGGTGGCCGAAATGCTGGTCGTGATAGGGGACAAGGCAATGGCGGTCGTGATAGGGGACGACGCAATGGCGGTAGTGATGGAGGAAGACCACGCACATGCTTCAATTGTGGCCAGCATGACCATTTCCTGTGGCAGTGTCCTAAAGCTCATGCCGCCAATGTTACAGCAGATGCTCCTGATGATGGCATTCGATCTGTTCAGATGACTGCATATTCATATACCAATTTTTTTGACTTTCAAGCTCAACGTTATGGTGAAGCATCCACATCGGAATCCCCGGCCGGGTAGTCGGCAGCATATATAATCACGCCGAAGCAATAGATGCTTGACTCTGGTGTGTCTGCTCACATGACTGGCAACGCATGTATGATTCACAAATTGTCTCGGTAGGTCGTGTTGCCGATGGTGGTTTACTAACAGTCCGTGGACGTGAAAGTGCCCGTCTTTCTTCGGAACTGTCACTCGATTCCGTCTTACATACACCTGAAACCCGTTTAGCTTACTTTCAATTAGTCAGATTTCTCGAGACATGCATTGCTCGATAACATTTTTTTCTTAATGGTTGTGTTTTTCATGACCTAAAGACTGGAAAGACTATCGGTAAGGGGCACGTGGCTGGAGGCTTGTACATGTTTAACGTACATTCTTTTGTTGTCTGTGCCGGCGTGAAACTCAATTCTTTCGCGTTACATTGTCGGTTAGATCAATCCATCAATCCAAGCTCTCCAGAAAATGTACCCTTCTTTAGATATTCCTGCTTCCTTTCATTGTGAGTCGTGTAGTTTAACTAAGCATCATCGGGTTCCCTATCCAGTGAGTCATAATAAAATTGCACCATCTCCTTTCGAGTTGGCGCATTTTGATGAATGGAGACTTTGTCCGATTGAATCAATAATGTATTTTAAGTACTTTGTCACATTTGTTGATGATTACACACGTGTCATTTTGTTTATCTGATGAAAAATCGTTCCGAATTATTTAACATTTGGTACAATTTTTATGCCGAAATCAAAACACAATTTGGTGCTCCAATTAAAAAAATTCGGAGTGACAATAGTCATGAGCTCGAAAGTTATCTAGCCCGCAGTGACATCATCCAACAAACTTCTTGTCCGTACACATCACAACAGAATGGTATAGCCGAGCGCAAGAATCGCCATCTCTTGGAAACAACGCATGTCTTTATATTTCAAGTACGTATTCCCAAGAGATTTTGGTCGGATGCGATTTTTACTGCTTGTTTTCTTATTAATCGCATGCCATCGTCAGTTTTCAATGGTAATACTCCATTTTCTAGGTTATATTCCGGACGAGAGCCATTTCCTCTCTCAAAATTTTTGGTTGCTTATACTATGCTCGGGATATCCGACCGACACTTTCTAAATTAGATCCTAAGGCAATACAATATATTTTCCTTGGGTATCCTAAGGCAATACAATATATTTTCCTTGGGTATCCTAAATATATTATATCACTTTTTTTTCCGTCTTGAGGAGAGATTTTTTTACTCGA
The DNA here is from genome assembly GCA_029216955.1 of Iris pallida. Classification (NCBI taxonomy): domain Eukaryota; kingdom Viridiplantae; phylum Streptophyta; class Magnoliopsida; order Asparagales; family Iridaceae; genus Iris; species Iris pallida. The sequence continues at coordinate 273,899 of JANAVB010004799.1, forward strand.
GATGTTATCTTTGTTGAAACAAAATTTTCTCCACTTCTACAAACAACGGATCCGGTTCCCCAAGTTTATCCATAAGAGAATTTATTGATATTTTCTGATCAAACACAACAGCCCCTCATACGGATGCCCTCCCTTATCGAACAAGTCACCTGGTCCGCTGGTCCACAAACACCGATTCAGTCAATGCCAACGTCACCAGCACAAACAGAGTCATCCTTCTCTAGCTCCACTGATTCACCTCCCCCTATTCCACCAGCCTCGTCCTCATCGTGTCTGACGTGATCATCCCTTGTATGTTGACAGCTACAAAGAACTTACCAGCCATACTCAATCTCTAGTGGCTACTATTGATGGGATTTAGATTTCAAAAAACGCTGAGGAGCGCCTCAAATATTCCGGTTGGAGTGCTGCTATGGACGAGGAGATGAAAGCTCTCCGGGACAACCATACTTAGAACTTAGTCGATTTACCTTCTGGTAAACAGGCAGTAGGATGCAAATGGGGGTTCACGATCAAAGTGAAACTGGATGGCACTCTTGATCGCCTAAAGGCTCGTCTGGTAGCTAAAAGATATTCTCATACCTATGGTGAGGATTATTTTGAGACATTCTCCCGTTGCCAGAATGACTTCTGTTTGTCCTTTTGGCCTTGGTTGTTCGCTATGACTGACCGTTGTTTCAGTTGGATATCAAGAATGCTTTCCTCTACGGGAATCTTGATGAAGAAGTATATGTGATACAACCTTCCGGATTTGTTGCAAGGTAGGGTAAAGTATGCCATTTGCGGAAGGCCCTCTATGATCTAAAACAATCACCTCATGTGTGGTTTGGTCGATTTACATATGTTGTTACTCAGTTTGGCATGTGTCAATCAAAGAATGATCATTCGGTATTCTACCGACAGACATCAGCTGGAAAGATAATACTTGGTGTCTATATTGATAATATTGCAATCACGGGAGACGACAGCCAGGGTATTGCAGACCTCAAAAAGTTTCTGGGAGAACAATTTTAAACTAAGGATATGGGATCATTGAATTATTTTTTGGACATTGAGGTCATACGGAGTAAGCGGAACATTGTAATGTCTCAAAGGAAGTATGTGATGGACATACTGAATGATGCAAGCCAAGGGAGCAATCTCACCCATAGATCCATGGGCTAAGTTACTTTCAAACGAGGAGGTCCCGGTGACCAATCCAGATCAGTATCAACGAGTAGTTGGAAAACTCAACTACTTGCAATCATGACTCGTCTGGACATCTCTTTCGCAGTTAGTGTTGCAAGTATATTTATGACTTCTCCAAAAATTCTACACTGGCAGACAGTTCTCAGAATCCTGTATTATTTAGTTAAGAATCCATAAAAAGGAATTCGAATGGAGAATCATGGACACACTCGTGTTAAGTATTTTATTGATGCTGACTGGAGTGCAAGTCTGACAGATAGACGGTCTACATCCGGCTACTTTGTATTTATTGGCAAAAATTTAGTATCTTGGAAGAGTAAGAAGCATTGTGTGGTAGCACGATCAAGTTCAGAAACAGAGTATCGAGCCATTGGTCATGGCACAGCAGAGGTATTATATATGAAGAACCTTCTACATGAATTGGGAGAAGAGAAGAAGCAGGATCGAGCATAGCAGATATGTGGTGTGATAATCAGTATGCTATCCATATTGCTACCAATCGTGTATTTCATTAAAGGTCGAAGCATATTCAAATCAACATCGACTTCGTCCGTAATGAGTATACAAAGGGGATGATAAAATTTCATCATGTGAGGACCGGTGATCAGATAGCCGATATCTTCAAAAGCCGCTTTTGGGTCCTCGGGTTCAATTTCTATGTAACAAACTGGACATGATTGACATCTATACTCCAGTTTGAGGATGTTAAGTATAATTATAATATTGGTAGTGGACTTTAGTCCCACATTGCCTAGAATAAAAGTGAGAGGGGTTAGCTTCTCCTATATATATATGTAACTCTCATCATTAATAAAGTTATCCCATTATTCTACTCTACAAAGCCAAGAGAACTCAGAAGCATTTTTTAATAATCCGCTTCCTAAACCAGTCCACAGCCCCCTTCACAAGTTTATATTTTGATAGATGAGAGATACCTAAGAGTGATAGTTTTCAAAGAATTTAGAATCGATTAATCATCAAGATAAGAGTGATTGAGAAGTATGTTGTTCAAAGAATTAAGGGGGACGGTTGAAATGGAAAACTACTTCCAGGGTGCATTGTGATTGCATGATACCCTTAAAATCAAAGAAAATTTCCATAAGGAAGCTACACAACCATCCATGCTTTACAGATTGGAGGTTGGGAAATCAAAAACATGCCCAGAAAGGAGCATAGCAGCTAAAAGATGGATGAGGGAAAATAACTTAAAAGATAAGAAACGGAAATATGTTTGGAAAGTTATGGGAGTGATAATCGAGAATATGGTAAGAGAAGATTGTCGCAGGCAGTTGGAGAATTGAATTGAGACAATAGATGCTTCAGTTAGGATGGAAGGGCATTAGTTAAAAGCGCTGCTAGAACTAGGGTGTGGAACTAAACGAACTTGGATAGAGGCTCCAAAGAAGGATACGATATTTGCTACTGTTAGTAGAAGGATTCAAATAGCCAACCCCCAAAATTTGGCTAAAGACTTGTTGCTATTGGTGTTTTTGTTGTATTCTATACCCCCCCCCCCCCCCTTTCACCCCTCGCTAGGGTCAGATTTTACCAAAAGAGCATACGTAAAAGAAGAATAAATTCAATCAGTTTCAAAATATTGTCATCTTAGGCTCCACTTATGTTTTCATACCTTACTGAGGCTGGGTTTGGGTTTTGCTTATCATGGTTGCTTATGCTTTTTTTTGGGAAAGCAGTCCAAAATGTTGTTGGGTAACAACAGCTTAGCAAATTCTTTTTGAAAGAGCTAGTTCAATTCTACGAAACATTTTGTAAGCAGGTGGGAGATTCTTGTCGGTGGGTACATCATTTTGTTTTTTGTGGCCCCATCGTGTTTGAGGATAAGTTTGTCGTCTATCTCCATCATCTTGCCTAAGAGTCCAATATGTGATTCCCCCTTTCAGCATGTCTTCAACTTCGTTCATTCTTTCAGTATCGGAACCTCGTCCCCTCAGTCTCATTCCAGCAATCTTAGTAGGCCATCATGTACATTAGAGACTGGGGTGGTTACCAAATCCATGCACCAGACAGAAGTCCCATTTAAATTCACCTCTTTGTTTGGGTGAAAGTTGCATGACACGACGAGCTTATAAACAAAAAACTCTCTTATTATGGATCGGTAATGTCTACATGAACCAAGGTTCGCAGTATCGGTATTGGACCCTACCTATGAGTATGGAGATCGGCGGTATCGACAATTTTGGAAGTTTCATATCGAAGTATCCGATTTTTGGTATTGGAAAGAAAATAATATTAATAAATTATTAAAATTTAGAAAGAAAAAAAAATATACATTTAAGTATAATTTTAAGTACTTCCGCGTTGTTTCTTAGCAGTTTGAAATTGAATAAAATAATAGTCACCCTTGACGCTTGGTTTACCTGCGATAAATAAGTTTTCCTCATTCACATACTTTTACAATCTTACTATGCTTTTACACACTTGTTGAATGAATTTTTCATTCATTTTTTATGCCGAATTGACTGGAAAAGAGACACCAAATTGACTATCTATCTGTCAATATCGGTAGTGGTTGGTATCTGATCGGGACATGCCAAGCTATATTGATATGGCTGATACTGCAAACTACAGCATAAACTAGTTGACCACACTGATGGCAAATGCTAGAACTGGATTGAGTAATAGGGAGATAGTTGAGAATTAAACTTACAGTCCCTATGTTGTTTTCACTGAATTCTTATGATTTTCACTGAACCTGATGATGTAATTATATTTGCACTATATGGATGGTGTTTCATTAGATTTGACAGAATGACTTGTGTTCTAGAAATTTACATTAGTTGGAAGTCTCAGAAGTGGTCATGTAACTTTCCACATCAAAAGTTCATATTTGCTTGTTAAATGAATTTTACAACAACAAAAACAAATCCTTTGCCGCAAATAGATTTGTGTCCTAAAAAGGTTTTTTTAACCTATTCTTAGTACTAAAACCCATGACTTGACACTGCTTTAGATCCTCAAAGTGGTGGAAGTTATCGAACTAAAGGGTGTAAATAAATAGTTTATATTTACATCCTCTTTTATTTTAGCTATTTATATTTGGTACTGTTTAGGTGTGGGTATATATCTATTTGCTGAAAAAATATCAAACAATGTAAACCAAGATGGTTAATACTGGACCATATCAAGGCTAGTTCTCTCAAATCCCAAGGCAAAGCCTTAATAAGAAAAAGGGGAAACCGGAGAAGGGCAAGAAAACTGGGAGGGAGATGGCCAACCAACATTTACCATCACCAGAGACAAGTCTTTTGGCCACACCATTCTTCTTCTTCATATTCTTTTGTCTATTCAATCAACTTCAATTCTTGCTGCTGCACATTATTGCTTGTCTAGATCTGTTTCTGAGACTACTGCTGCTGCAGCCGCTGCACGCAAATGCTCTAATGTTGTGGCTGCTACCTGCTATTGTGGATACTGCTTCTCTCATCTTTTGTTGCCAATTGATCATACTAGTCTTATGAATTATGATGCACTTGATGGATTATGTCGAATCTATATCATTTATGCATAATTGTATGCTTAGTAGTTGATTAACTAGTTACATCTCAATGTACAGAGGGGTTCTGTTAAGTCTACATTTCAACATAAAAATCTAGCCTCCTAAATGCTTATGAGGTCTGTCTGGACCTTGAAGAATTAGAGGCAGTGTCGATAGTCCGCAACAGGCCAGGATGACTTCAGAGAGCAATATTATCAAAACTTCCCTCCAAGTGAGCAAAGTGACATTAATGGGAGAAGCTCTTATTGGGAAACCACGAAACTCTCCTACAGCTTTTGATGGTAACCAAGGAGATTTTCTTGGCGGCTTTGACAGTTTATGAGGAGGTCAGACCAGCAGCCATTGCTTCTAAGGCAACCTTTTGAGAGTTTTCATTGGTCTTTTTGTAACCAAATTAAACAAGAAAAAGGGGGAAGTAGATAGCACATTAGGTTTCATAAGTATATTTCTTCAAAACAGGCTTTATACCTTTAAAAAGCAACTTCTGCTACTCAACTTTCCCCATTAACTGTATACATTCCTATTTTTATACTTCTCGCAGCCAAACAGGTTCTAAAGCAAATACTAGAAGAAATGATCTTGTCAATGGGAACAGTCACACAAAGCTAGATATATCAGGTAGCACCCACAATAGCTAGGAAAAGGTAGCAGTGGTAAAGGTACCTTACTTTCACATCTTTCTGGCCGACGTTGAACTTTGCAATGAAGAAACCAATGCTATCGACTGAAGAAGATGGATCAAATCTTTGAACAAGTTCTGCTTCACTTTTAGTTAGCCATTTTCTGCCAAAGAAATTAATAAAAGATCTTAGCAAGCTTTTAGAGAAGCTTTTGAATTATTACACAAAATGCTTGTAATTTGTTCATCCAGATATAAAACAATTAATGGCATGAAAACGACAAATTAATTTCAACATATAATGGCAACATGGAACATATGCAAAAATGTTTAGAAAATGTGCATTCCAAATGCAACAGAGTCTCTTAAAATGGGATCCAGTAAGATCCCAAGCAAGGTTAATTACTCGGTTTCATTTTCTGCTAGGTTTGGGATCCTGGAGCAAGTGAACGGATTATACTATTATTCGGATTGCTCGGTACACAATTGTTTTTGTGAAAACAGGGTAACTTTAACAAATAGGAAAATTTAGGAATATTACATATAAATAGAAAATCAATTATACCTAACAATATAAGTAATGACAAAAACTGACATAATTTGAATACAAAAAACAGAGTCAAACATAATAAATAAGAACTAATAATTATAGACAGCTTAAATTTGACAATAAAGAACCAACATAAGAGCAGGAGAACTACAGTCTAGAGATTCAACAATATTGAAAGGAAACCGCAAGGAGAACAATAGTACACTGTATTAGTATATTTTTATTTGAAAAGGGAAAAAAGAAAACAAATGGTATAGAGAAAGAGGTTGCAGGACTATGAGTGTTTAAGGGTTTTAGTTATGTGAGTCTTATGTCTTTGTTCTTTTAAACTTTAAATCCAATTCTCTAATCTCTAACTATGTTGTCACAGGCGACGCCTAGGCACGCGTAGGCAGCCTAGGCGTGCAGGTTGCGAGAAGGTCACCTCGACTGGGAGAAATAAACACAATGTCAGGCGATGGACGCCTAGGGTCAACCAGAGAAAGTGATGCGGGTGCCTAGGCGGAGGAAAGTCAGGTATTGGCTGCCATGGACTTTTTATCAATAAATGTAATTTTGGGGGGCTTTAGGGTTATTGTTGTTGTTGCTGCTTGGCTTTAGTATTTAATTTTGACTATTTAATAAGTATTTCATATAAAAAATTGTTGCTATTCAGCAAATAATTGTAGTTTTGTGGATGCAACTATTTAATTAAACTCTCTCATGGATGTGCATCTAGAGGTATTGCCTAACTGCCTCATGTTAAGAATATAAACTATGAACTATCAAAGAACTGTTATCTGTGAAGCTCTGCAGTTTTTTTGCAAAATTGCAATTTTATTTCTGGGCGGACGCCTAGGCGAGGCGGGTGGCCGGTCGTCTCGCCTCGCCTCGCCTAGCGCCCGGTACAACACAGATCTCTAAACTGGACTGACTAGCCCGATTACTCATTATTGTGCATGTGATGACCCAAGTAGGTGAATTTCTACTCGGGCATAGACCCTTACCAATTACTCAGGTAAGTACTTGGCTGACGTATCCAAAATTATAATAACATTGATGTCAAGTTACATATGAACTTTATAAGGTAAGGTACATATACTAGGAATTATCTTGCCCATCACTTTTCGCCACAAGACACTTCCATATATACCCAAAACTCATATACCAAACTTAATTTACAATTGGATTTCTCTTCGCAAACCATTAAAAAATTGATTGCTTTGTTCATTTTCTTTCTCTTTAATAATAGGATCATGCAGACACACAAAAAGTCTATTATCTAAATTTATATTTATATTTTACTTATAGGGCATCCCAGACTCCAAGTGCCACGAGACTCGATAAACTGGTACGAGGAGGTCCAAGATTTACGCAGTCGTACCCAATTTATATAGAGGCTATTTCCAAACCCGAATCCTCTAGGATAGAAACACCAATTCTCACCGTCGTGCCATGGGACGTCATTCACATTTAATATTACTTATATTAGAAAATAAATGTATAGCTATGTCTCAAAAATCGATTTTGACAAATTGCCATGACTGACTCACGAGTGTGTCAAAAGTACGTGATGGAGAACCATGTCATTATGGGTCCAATTTGAGTTCCAATTGAGAGTTTGAGCTTTATTTTATTTTGGTGCACTTATTTGGCTACATTTGGTTAAATACATATGCACATGGGTGCAAATGGTTTATAATCATGATGCACATGATTTTTAATTATGCATATGGGCACACATAGTTAGTTATGTTCATGGGTGCATATGGTTGGATCTTAGAATTGTTGAATTTAGTTGTTTTAATTAGGATTTATTAAATTTTGAAACATGATAATTCGCTTTCAAATATTAGTATATCTTTGGAGACAAGATTTCTATGGCTATATAAACTCATATACTCTCTAAGTTTTATTCATCGAAGAGAATAGAAATGTATTTGTCTTATGGTTTGCTTAGAGGAGAATTCTTCTCCTTGTTCATCTTACATAAATCCTAACCGAAATCTCATTACAATCCACCCCAAAGTCAAGTTTCTTTAAATTGCATCAAGGTGATACTTGTACCTGAGACAAAAGCTTTGCTGCGTAGATTTAAGATTTGATATGTTTTGATTGTGTGGTCCAACTTCGCAATCCTTTGATAAATCTGATCCGTAACTCTTAATTTAATTGATTGCTTTTGCGGTTTTATTTTATGGATATTTGTTTTACAATTAAAATTCGCTAATCTCAGTTTGTGAAATTATTGCATAATTCCATATAGAGTTCCTCTCTAAGTCTTGTCCCATGTTGAATTGGTATAAGAGTTATGTTGTATATTTCGTAGTGGTAAGACCGTTAGGTCAAATATGGACTCCAATTGGTTGCAACATAGTGTTATGATGGACGCTAAGTTTGCTAAGTTTCATACTGATATATGCGACCTATTTTCTATCTAGAATACTAGATAAATGTTATATGAGAAAGAAAAGGACAATGATGAAACCAATAAGGATTTTCACATAGGTAAATCAGGTTTTAGTGATTTTGCAACTGATTTAGTGACTTTAGACTTGTCCCTGCCGGTGTTAGTTGCACACACTTTCCAATTACAAGTGGGGTATCCCTATGAGAGACAAGTCCACACTATCAATTACTACACAATTGGAAGAGTACATACCGATACCTTAACTACCACAGTCTAGCGAGATTATTGACACTGTCACAACATACAAGGTTGTTTTGTTAGTTGCACAACCTACTGTTGAGTCGCACTTTGAGTTGTATGAATTTATTTCTGAGCAATGATTCTTATAAATTAACAACAGATGACCATAGGAGATTGCAAGAGTTTTCAATTGGAGACGAAGTATTGGTGCGGATGATACCAGTATGTGTACAATTGAGTACCATGCAAGGGAGATAATCCATGTCGAGTTCTCAGGTTTAATCATGATCCCTAACAGCTAGAACTTCCGAAGATCAGCTTTGTCCATGATGTAGAGGACTTGACATTCTATATTGAGATGCTTCCACCATACCATGACTCATCTCTACCGCCTACCATTAATAAAGGCATTGTAGTATCTAGGGGTGAGCACTATTTGGTTTTAAATTGAAACAGAACCGAATCGGATAGCCTATTTGGTTCAGTTTTTTATCATGCTCTTTGATTTTGGTTTTTAGTCACAAATATTGCGGTTTTGTGGTTCGAGTTTTGGTTTGGAAACATAAAAACCGAACCGAAAAACCGAATTGTAGTTTACAAGTTTGCCATTTATTTATGTAGAAGAAGCCATTTATAAAGGAAGAAGTCATCGAGTTCCATTGAGGGATAGTTCCCTCTAGTTTGTTAAAGGTGGAGCTATGCTCTCGCCCTTCGAGTTATCTTTCTCTAGGTTGGGATTTTCTCACTTCATTTCTTTTGACCAATCCAAATTCCATATGGTTTTTTGGTATTCAACTTTTTCAATAATCTTCTTTTATTTAGGGCAAATTCCATATTGTTTTTTTTTTCGGGGGATTAATAAGAAATTAGTTCAAATCACATGAATTTATATCGGAGTTGAATTTTTGCAAAAATTATGAACACTATTTAGATTTCTATCCGGATTGAGATTGAGAATTGGGAACCTGATTTTGGTAAATTTGAATCCCATTTAGGCATTTAGGTTTCCATTGTAATTTGGAATTGAATTTTAAATACCTTTTGGTTACTGTCCAACCGAAATAATTGATTGTTTTAATACAGTTTGCTTCAGTTCAGTTTGTGACCTTTATGGTTTGCTTCGGTTGGGGATTTTGGTACTCTCTAAGTTTAATTCATTGAAGAGATAAAAAAAACTTAACTGAGTTACAATTTCTGTCTCGCTTAAAGTAGATTCCTCCTCCTCCTCCTCCTCCTCCTCCTCCTCCTTATTCATTTTACAAAAACCCTAAGCCCAAATCCCACTACAATCTACCCCAAAGTCGAGTTTTCTTTATATTGCATCAAGGCTGATCTTTAGACCCATGAACAAAAGCTTTTAGTAGTGGATTTCATCTTAATGGAACGAGATTTTATCTATTTTGATTGTGTGATGCAACTTCGGGATCCTTTAGTAAATTCAATCTATAGCTCTTAATCTAATTGATTACTTTGTGATCTTTTGCAATTCTTTGGATACATTTGTTATAAATTAAACTTCCACTAATACCGGTTCGTGAAATCATTGCATAATTTCATATAGATCGCTTCTCTAGGTCTTTGTTTATGCCACCTATTCCTTTGTGAAAATATCAAAGTCGGTTTTGTATTCATACAAATAATTAAGGAACGCAAGAGTGTAATGTGCAGAATATTATATCTGTGACGGTAACTAGACATGACATGCAATCACTTGGAAGAAAATAAGTGTTAGACTTGACTTCATAATGAACAGGGTAATATAATCCAAATACGGATCCATGCCCTTAACTCCATTAAGTTCCATGCCAAAAGAAACCATGGACAAAGGCCATTGACACATGGAAAGGAACTAGTGTTGCAATAAAATAGCATCAATAGATATTGTAGGTTAAAGAGAATAATGTGATACCTGCTCAATAAGACAGCTTAGATAACACAGTTGTAGATAAGAATAAAAACTATCAAGTCTATACTTACAACTTGCACCATTACATCATCAATTTTATGGCGTCTTAAAAAATTTTAAACATAAGAAGCATGCATAAGCATGAGTTCAGATGAAGACTCAATATCCAAATACACGGAAGAAAATTTGGAAAGGTCAAAGGAATCTCACTCCATATATTTCCCATCAAACAGCTCGCAATGACCAACAAGGCCAGGCCCTCCAACTCTTGGTTTCTGGAAAAATGTGATTAAACAAAGAGAATAATAAGAAAATTGTACATGCTCAGAAGTTCAGAATTGCTACATCACCTAGCTCTTTTACTTGTGTGTTGCCAATAGCATTATTCATTGCTAGACTAAGGGCTAGTTTGGTTCCCGTTTGAAATGGAGCATTTTCCGTTTCAGCGGGCAGCATTTGTGTTTTCATCATACAACAAAAAAGCTGAAAACATCAAACGTCATACACTCGTGACTCGTGAGAGCACCATTTGACGTTTGCCATTTGAAAGGGAGCGTTTTCCATTTCAAATGAGAACCGAACTGGCCCTAAGATAAGAAAGAAAGCATGTACTTGTCGAACAATGAAACTATGTCCAATAAACAATATTACCTGTGGTGCCAGAGAGAGGAATTTGTATGTATCCAATGCATATCGAACTAAAGCCTCATTTTCCCCAGGGTTTATTGTACAACTACAAACACATCATTGATGTCAATGTTGGCACAAATGTATATTCAAACTATGCATACTTATCTATCAAACCAGCTTGCAATTACGAGTTAAAAAGTCGATATCCTTCTGAAACAACAATTTGACCAAACATTTTGGAGATAATTTAGTACATATCTCATGCACAAATTGCATAAAGTTGTATGGGTGTATATGCTCCAGAAGTCAAACAAATTTAAGGTACTAAACACAAAATTTGAAGCAATTGTATGGTTTTGCCGGTCAGCTATGATTCATTGATAGGTTTAAGTAACAAAGATGTGTATGTGCACCCTCCTGTTTGCATTTCCAATGTTCCTACAGATAGAGAGGCTTCTTATGTTAACTACACTTGTATGCTAGATTCTAATTTTCATGAAACCGAAGTACACTTTCTAGAGATTATTATGTATTGGGATATTGGTTGTGCAGGACCTACGACATGATTATATCACCAAATCAATAATTTTAGTTCATTTTCATGTTATGGGAGAAAAAAAGAATATCATGATTGAAGGATGACAACTGAAGTATCGACTTTTGTAATATATTGAAATCAAGAATTAAAGATGCTAAGGTGGCAAGTAGTCTGCTCTTCAAAATAAGCTCATGATCTCTACTTTTATGTGCCATTCTATGGGTAGGTGGGATGGATTATTATAAGTTTTTCATTTTTCAGAACCTTCAAACCACTAGTGAGTGATTACTCTTGCTAACAGGTTAAGATTTGAAGGATTTGTCCCATTTGTAGAAGGGATTGCTCAAGCTAGGCAGTGCACTGCACATGTTTAAGTATCAATCTCTGTTACCGTAAATACCAAGAATCGCCCTCTCACTCTCTTCCTATTGCCATTCCCTTGTCATTATCTTATATATGCATCGGTGTAAAGGTGAGATAATCATCCACATTTGACAAATCATATCGACTATACTAGACCCAATAAGGGAAAGGTTTAAAGAATCAAACTCTAGCTTCATGTTAACCGAACATAATGTATCAAGTGAGAATACACTCTTAAGTAAGGTTGTTAGTTGTCCAAGTTCAGGAGCATTTGGGAAATTATAGTAGCAAAGGGGGCGAATAAGCTTTTTATAAGCAATCCCTTATCCTGAACAAGAATGCATAACTGATTTGAGCTCGGTCTATTGTCTAAAAGTGGTAAGTAGCTTATCGATTTTTATGAATTAAGATTACTAATAATAAAAATATGTCTCTGCAGCCAGAAGACTAGAACAAAGACAATAACATAGCATGTGCTTGTAGTTAACCTAAAAGTTGCCCAAAAAATTATGCTACACGCACACAAGCATACACGCGCACAGGAAACATGGAATGTGATGTATCCCTAAAAGGCATCCAACATAGTTGTGTGTACATGCATATGTTCATGTGCGGTAGTTCCTGTGAGCTGTATAGATCCATAGTCCTCAAGCTTACCAATTTTTTCAATTGGGTCCAGTTGCACAACTTGGCGATATGCGACATGGCTAGGATTTGGGTTAGATGGAATAGCAACAGCTGGGACGGGGACGGGGATCTGGTCCTGATGTCGGAGCAGCTGATTGTTATTTCCTTCTCTAACAAGGGTGGTTTCCGGTTCTTGCTGGGGGCGGTTTATGGCCACAACGATAGACGGCGTCGGGAGGGCCTTTGGAGGGATATTGCCAGAGTGGCTACTATTGCTGACTCCTTGCACCTCCCTCTGCTCTTGATGGGGAATTTCAACGTCCTCCTTCACAGAAGGGAGAAGGTGGGAGGCAGACCTGTTCCAGATCAGATCATGTATGATTTTCAGAGGTGTCTTCTTCAGTCGAGCCTAAAGGGCTTGGAGCGTACTGGGCACATCTGGACTTGGCATAACAAAGTCGTCAACAACAGAGTTGCTTGTCAGCTGAACAGAGCTCTGGGTAATGGGGAGTGGTTCCGCCACTTCCCTAACTCTGTGGCCGAGGGTTTGGCTGCTGGGACGAGCAATCATTTTCCTATCATGGTCAGCTTCACAGAGCGGCCTACTTCGAAGTCGCGCTCTTTCCGTTACAACAACAGCTGGTTTCTTTCTGGAGGCTACTTGATGAAGGCTGTTGGAGAGGGTCTTTTGAGCCAGCAGGAGGGCACGGCACAGTACCGCATGGTCCATATCCTCAAGAGCACAAATAAGACTATTCGGAGTTGGGTGAAGAGGCTCCCCAGGACTTCCCTGGGAGACAAGGAGGCGGACCTCAAGGCCATCCAGAACTCCATGCAAACTGATATACTGGATGGGTACTTAGCGGCACAGGAGAAGGAACTGATCGGGGAAGTCAACATCTTCCGGATGCAGAAGGAGATTAGTGCGGCCCAGCGCGATAAATGCTCCTGGCTCAAGGAGAGTAACCGTTGCTCCAAGTTCTTCTATGATGTGATCCGGAACAGACAATATAGGAACAGTCTCTCCCACCTACTTGATGGCGAGGGTAAACTGGTTGGAGAGCCGTCAAAGATCTAAGAGGAGGTTGTCAGGTACTACTCAAAGTTATATTTTCAGACTGACTATCTCTCTGTGTTTCCGGATATTATTACAAAGAAACTGGTGACGCCCTATGGGAATAGCCAGTTACTAGCATCGGTCTCTATGGAGGAGGTGGAGGCTATCATCAAGATGGTGGATCCCAACAAGGCCCCGGGACTAGATGGTTTTAGCAGTGGATTTTACAAACGCCACTGGGATGCCCTGAAATACCGGTGCTCGAGGCGGTCCAGGAGTTCTTTTCGGAGGGGAAGTTTGTCACTCGTGTTTCTCGTTATACGTATTTTCAGTATACGTGTACAAATTTTTTTGACTTTTGTCAGGTGACCCGAAGTTAGACTTGTCTTGCTTAGCTTAGCCTTGCTTTAATCTTGACTTGTTTTGGTTCAACTTGGCTTGGCTTAGTTTGGTTTATTTTGTTGGATTTGAGATGAGAAGAGTTGATATAAGAGTCAACTCCTCTCTCTCTCTCTCTCCTCTATTTATTTCTCATTTATTTCTCCTTCTTCCCATTACTCCTCTCTACCTACACCCAAGAAACCCTAGGCAAGTGCAACTTGCTTCATGATGGATCTCAAGTTTTATTGTTCCATTCTCTTCCTTACATGATTCTAAACCTTTTTAGAACTTGACATTTTTGGTTTTGATGGATGAATTTTTGTAGATCTAAGTTTTGATCTTTTCTTATTTTTCTTGGTTTTGATCTATTAAAGCTTGGTATTTCCTAAAACTAGTCGTCTCATGCTGTAGAAAATCTCGTTCTACCCAGTTTAGACCCTTGGAAGTCCCGATTCCTACTTGTTTTGAGGAAGTTATGGCTATTTTAGTTCATGGGTTCCTTGAGGTCATTCTCGGTTTGTTGGAGAAGATGAGCAGTGGGCGTGCACCTTTTTGGCGCAGACCCATCTGCCTTAGCGCGCGCGTCGCTTGACGTCGCGCCATTGGCCCTGGCGCCTATTGGCCCAGGCGCACTCTGGCCCTGGCGCCTATTGACCCAGGTGCACTCTGGCCCTAGCGCCTATTGGACCAGACGCCACCTGTCACCTCCCTGGCGCCACTTGACCAGGCGCCACTTGTTTGCCTTGATGCCCCCTTGCCCTTACCCCCATGCATGTTCTCCTAGTTCCTGCTGTATATGCTTGTGATCTTACATGTGTCTTGTACTTGTCCTAACTTAAGACGACCTGACTTGATAACTTATTAATATTGAGCATGATAGACTTGAGCATGAGTATGACTTGCTAGTATTGATCTTGACTTGAACATGATAATATGAATCCGTCTTGATAATTCTTGATAGTGGTCCGTCGAGACGCACTCCTTACAAGTACTCTTGACATGACAAGTAACATGACATGACATGTATAATCTTGAAAGGCTGTTGCGACAGCTACCCTGACTTGCTAAGTAAATCATGTCTTGACACCGTGGTTGATTTTCTTGATTGTGCATGTACAAGCTATCTGTCTCGTCTTGCATCATGTCTAGGCATGGATTCCTGGTTACCACGGTCAGGGATTCGTACTGAATCTGACTAGGTTAAGTGACTAGATTGATCAAGTATTCCATATAGAGAAATTTTTCCAGTTACAGGCGATCCCGTTATCCCGGCCACACCTGAGGAACTTGTAGCCTGCCGACGAGTATGACACATTTCCAGCACACTGTCATGTGGGACACTTCTTGAAAACATGAGTACTGAAAGTACACCAGTAATCTTGATAACTCTTGTAAATCATCTCGACTGGATAACCTGAATAGCTGCAGGGCTTGTGACTGTGGGAACATCTCAAATTTGCATCTTGCTAGTAACTAGGCTGTGATAACCCTAGTTAGCTAATGATAGCAAGCCGTAGGACTTAATTGGCCGTACCTGAATGCTTGTCTCGTGATTAGCATGGAAATTATATCTTGCCTCTTGTTTTCCTAATGCAAGCTATTATTTTATTCTAACAATGTCTCCATGTTACTTATCGTGTTCATTTATTTATCCTCCTATTTATTATCTGCTGGTTTTAATTCCTTAATGCAGCATCCCTTGTGGTACTTGCTCTTCTGGGTTCTGATCCAGCTGATTTTGTATGGCCAGATTTCGGAGTAGCATCTGAGGATCTACCTGCCTTCCAGCCAGATAGTGAACACTAGACGTAATCCTGACAACGAGTGGGTTTGCTTATTTTGCCCTCCCACTCTATTGTAAATTATTCTTTTGAGGCGTTTCGCCGCCAAGCAAGTGTTAGCTCATGTTGAAACTACTTTATGTCTGCCTAAGGGCTGTTACATGATTAGCAAATCCTAGGGTTGATCATGTATGACTTAAACTCTTGCTAGTCTTCGTATTTTGTATGACTAGCTTCATCATCTGAATATGTAATGTTTGGGATGCCTTACTTTGTATGTTTGATGATCTAACATCTTGTAACTATTATTTGTTTGCTTGAAATTGAGACACTAGACTTGTTCTGGACCATAGGGACTGATGGCTTCTAGACAAACCCTTATGCATCTAGACAGCCGTGACCGTATGCGAGGTGGGTTGCACTTCAATGTACGTAGCTGGCTATGTCTATCCATCGCTCTCCAGTATTCTGATTCTGGGACGTGACACGATTTAAGTGGTGGCCCATTTTCTCCCTTTCAGGATTGGGTTTTAGTTGACCGACTCACGAAGGTAGCTCATTTTCTCCCTTTCAGGATTGGTCAGTCGACGGATCAGCTAGCAGGGATGTATCTCAGGCAGATAGTCAGATTGTATGGAGTGCCAGTCAGTATCGTATCAGACAGATATTCAAGGTATACATCGCACTTTTTGCGGAGTCTTCAAAAGAGTTTGGGAACTCGTCTCAAGTTTATTATCCGCAGACAGATGGTCAGTCAGAGCGCACAATTCAAACTCTTGAAGATATGTTACGATCCTGTACACTTGACTTCGGTGGTTCGTGGGAAGATCACCTGCACTTGGTAGAGTTCTCCTACAATAACAGTTTTCAGGCCAGTATCCAGATGGCACAATTTGAGGCATTGTATGGCAGGAAGTGCAGGTCACCTTTAGCCTGGGATGATGTAGGCGAGAGACAAATGCTTGGTCCAGAGATGATTACACAGATTATCGAGATGGTCAGACAAGTTAAAGATCATCTTCGAGTTGCACAAGATCGTCAGCATCATTGGATCGATTCTCATCGGCGTCCTCTTGAGTTTTCTATCGGCGACCACGTATTCCTTAGGATCTCGCCTACCCGTAGCGTCATTCGATTCGGCATGCGGAAAAAAGCTTAGTCCTAGGTATATAGGGCCGTTTGATATTCTCGAGCGAGTAGGTGATGTGTCCTATTGTCCCGCTCTTCCGCCGTCGTTACGAGAGGTACATGACGTATTCCATGTATCCCAATTGCGACGGTACATTCCGGATCCGAGCCATATCCTTGATCATTCGGAATTGGTTGTTGGTACCAACCTTTCGTATGAGGAAAGGCATGTATCCATATTGGACCGAAGGGAGAAGATACTCAAGAACAAGACTATTAGTTTAGTCTGTGTTGCTTGGGGTCATCACTCTTTGGTGAGTCACTTGGGAACGTGACGATGACATCCGATCGCGATATCCACACATGTTTGACTCATAAGGTATAATGTCTTCCTTATGCCTTATGCTTCTAATTCCTTTCTTGCATGAATGACTGCTTGATTGACTGTTAGCCATAGATTGCCGGCAATTAGTATAGCTTGCCCCGACACCTTTAGCCTCTTGATTAAATTCCGAGGACGGAATTCTTTTAAAGTGGGTAGAGTTGTCACTCTCGTTTTCCGTTATACGTATTTTCAGTATACGTGTACGAATTTTTTTGACTTTTGTCAGGTGACCCATAGTTAGACTTGTTTTTCTTAGCTTAGCCTTGGTTTAATCTTGACTTGATTTGGTTCAACTTGGTTCAACTTGGCTTGGCTTTGTTTGGTTTATTTTGTTGTGTTTGAGATGATAAGAGTTGATATAAAAGTCAACTCCTCTCTCCCTCCTCCATTTATTTCTCATTTATTTCTTCTTCTTCTCCATTACTCCTCTCCACCTACACCCAAGAAACTCTAGGCAAGTGCAACTTGCTTCATGATGGATCTCAAGTTTTCTTGTTCCATTCTCTTTCTTGCATGATTCTAAGCCTTTTTAGAACTTGGCATTTTTGGTTTTGATGGATGAATTTTTGTATATCTAAGTTTTGATCTTTTCTTGTTTTCTTGGTTTTGATCTATTAAAGTTTGGTATTTCCTAAAACCAGTCGTCCCAGGATGTAGGAAATCTCGTTCTACCCAGTTTAGACCATTGGAAGTCCCAATTCCGACTTGTTTTGAGGAAGTTATGGCTATTTTAGTTCATGGGTTCCTTGAGGTCATTCTCGGTTTGTTGGGGAAGATGAGCAGTGGACGCGCGCCTTTTTGGCGCAGACCCATCTGCCTTAGCGCGCACATCGCTTGACGCCGCGCAATCTTAGTGCGCGTGCCTCTGGCCCTGGCGCCTATTGACCCAGGCGCACTCTGGCCCTGGCGCCTATTGGACCAGGCGCCACCTGTCACCTCCCTAGTGCCACTTGACCAGGCGCCACCTGTCACCTCCCTAGCACCACTTGACCAGGCGTCACTTGTTTGCCTTGATGCCCCCTTGCCCTTACCCCCATGCATGTTCTCCTAGTTCCTGTTGTATAAGCTTGTGATCTTGCATGTGTCTTGTACTTTGCCTAACTTACGACAATCTGACTTGATAACTTATTAATATTGAGCATGATAAACTTGAGCATGAGTATGACTTGCTAGTATTGATCTTGACTTGAACATGATAATATGAACCCGTCTTGATAATTCTTGATAGTGGTCCGTCGAGACGCACTCCTGACAAGTACTCTTGACATGACAAGTAACCTGACATGACATGTATAATCTTGAAATGCTGTTGCGACAGCTACCCTGACATGCTAAGTAACTCTTGTCTTGACACCGTGGTTGATTTTCTTGATTGTGCCTGTACAAGCTACCTGTCTCGTCTTGCATCATGTCTAGGGCATGGATTCCTGGTTACCACGGTCAGGAATTCGTACTGAATCTGACTAGGTTAAATGACTAGATTGATCAAGTAATCCATATAAAGAGATTTTTCAGTTACAGGCGATCTCGTTATCCCGGCCACACCTGAGGGACTTGTAGCCTGCTGACGAGTAGGACACATTTCCAGCACACTGTCATGTGGGGCACTTCTTGAAAACATGAGTACTGAAAGTACACCAGTAATCTTGATAACTCTTGTAACTCTTGTAAATCACCTCGCCTGGATAACCTGGATACATGCAGGGCTTATGACTTAAACTCTTGCTAGTCTTCGTATTTTGTATGACTAGCTTCATCATCTGAATATGTAACGTTTGGGACACCTTACTTTGTATGTTTGATGATCTAACATCTTGTAACTATTATTTATTTGTTTGAGATTGAGACACTAGGCTTGTTCTGGACCATAGAGACTGATGGCTTGTAGACAAACTCTCATGCATCTAGGTAGCCGTGACCGTATTGCGAGGTGGGATGCACTTCAATGTACGTAGCTGGCTGTGTCTGTGCCCCGCTCTCCAGTATTCTGGTTCTGGGGCGTGACAAAGTTGTTGAAGAACCATACTTTCCTGACCCTTGTGCCGAAGAAAGGAGCGACCTCGCTAGCAAATTTTCGGCCCATAGCGTGCTGTAATTACCTTTACAAAATAATTACGCACCTTATGTGCCGGCGCATAGAGGGGATTATGCAGGACCGGATCTCTCCGAACCATACGACGTTTATCAAGGGGAGATTGATTGCAGAGCACAGTATTCTGGCGCATAAGATAATGAGAGGGTTCAATAAACCAGGAGGGGAGAAGGTGTGTGTGAAGCTGGACATGAGGAAAGCCTATGACATGGTCAATAGGGGCTTCTTGTGCCACCTGATGCTAGCCATGGGATTCGACGAGCGGTGGGTTGTGAGGATTAGGGAGTACATCTCGATCCCTACCTTCTATGTCCTCATCCAGGGTACTCCGTATGGGTTCTTCCGCAGCAACCGAGGACTCCGATAAGGCGACCCCCTGTCTCCTTACCTGTTCATACTTGCCATAGAGTACTTCACCTGCTTGATGGATATGGCGGTTCACAGTGGATGGCTGGTCCCGTTGTACAAGAAGATCGAACCCCCTGTTACTCACCTCGTTTATGCTAACGACCTCCTGGTCTTCCTCCAGCCCTCTATAGAAGTAATGACCACGATCAATGGGATTATGGGAGAGTTGGAAAAACTATCTGGACTTCAACTGAACCGTGAGAAGAGCCGTGTCTACTTCAGCTCCACTTGTACGCTGAAGGAGGAACGTGCAGAAGTCCTGGGCGTCGATAGAGGTAACCTCCCGGTGAAATATCTGGGGTAACCTCTGACAGTCAATTATGTGCGGGATCTGGATTGTCACAGCCTGGTGGAGTATGCTCAGAGGAGAGTCGAAGGGTGGCAGGCTGCTGGCTTGTCGTTTGGTGGGCGCATTAAGCTAGTTAGATCGGTCATCTCGGCTCTAGCACTTTTCTGGCTACAGTCTATCCTAGTACCTGTTGCCACCATCCGAAAAGTAGAGAGCATCTGCGCCAACTTCATCTGGAGAGGGGGCATGCATGCGATCTCTTGGGATCAGCTCTGCCTCCCCCGGGAGGAGGGAGGGGTAGGACTTAGACCCATGTTGTCTGTCAGGGAGGCCTCTGGTCTGAAGCTGGCCTGGAGGTTCATCAAAAGTGGATCGTTATGGACTGATTGTATGTCCAGTCGGTATGTGAAGAGGGGTAACTTATGGCCAGGAGGTTCATATTCTTAAAATTGTAGATCTTGTATTGTATGTTAGTCTCAGACAGTTTAAACATGTCAAGGATCTGTTATGACACAAAACTATATCTGAGCAACCGGATGTATATCAGGTTGAAAATGATTCCCTAAGATGGGATTCCATACATAACTACTAACTAGTCACCCTTTACTGTTATCATCCAAGAATATTAACCCACTTTCTTTGGAAAAGATCCAATGAGCAGAGACAAAATATTATTTACAAGATTTCAACAATATACCAATTCAAGAATCAATCTAACTAAGGTTTCAATGCTACTATATCACAATAATCCTTCCCTCTTGGAGGGTCCACCCAGTGGAGCTAACTAAGTGTTTAAACAGCTTTTCTTTGCTACGGAAGGTGCAACTTCGGGAGGTTTAAGAGTAACTTCTAGAGATAAGGTAACTGTTATGAGAAAGTGGTGTTCAGACAAACCAACATGGAAGTCATATCCGGACCAAGAAGCAAACTTTCTGATGATGTTGGCATCAAGGATGGTTCAACCTTCTGCATTATGATGTGTCCATTGGGAATATATTTGTTAAATAATACAAATACACGACCCTCATGCCTCAACAACACTATAGAGTTTTGGCACAGCGACAGGGACTCTAACATGGTGTCAAATCAACCCAAGTTCAATCCTATTACCTATAGCAGGCATATATATATATATATATATATATATATATATATATATATATATTTGTTAAATAATACAAATACACGACCCTCATGCCTCAACAACACTATAGAGTTTTGGCACAGCGACAGGGACTCTAACATGGTGTCAAATCAACCCAAGTTCAATCCTATTACCTATAGCAGGCATATATATATATATATATATATATATATATATATATATAAAAAAAAAAATAAAAAAAATAAAAAAAAAAAAAATATATATATATATATATATATATATATATATATATATATATATATAACCCAACTCTCAATCCATGAAATGGGTCTCCGACTTGAGGACATGTTGAATAATATAAAAAATATAACCCTCATACCTCACCAAGACTCTTAGAGATTTGGTGCAGTGGTAGGGACTACAGTATTTTAAGCAAGCCTTGTTGCAGAAACTACAGGGCTGCTAGCCTGCTTGCATTTGCTTATAATCATCGAATCTTTGAAACATTATTTGGGAAATCTCTGGTGCTAGGCCTTGTCAATCTCCCTTCTACAACATTTATGTTAGAAACTTATGCGCTTTAGCTGTACACTAACCCTACAATAAAAGGGATGTCGTAGTTTCATCAACATGGAATCTCTAAATCAGACACCAAAAAATGGATTATATTAATTGACTGGTGCAGTGGCTCTGTAGAGTCAGAAAACTAGCTTAGAAACAGGAAAGGTGTATTATATCTTCTCTCCCTTTTAGGAGAGAAAATGCGGACAAAAGCTGTTCATTCTATGCTATCCATTTCAGTGATTCCACTTCATCTGTGGCGGATTCTTTGCTACTTCAGTTCACAAGTCTTACTGAAACTGCATTTCCTTCCCATGGCATATGGTGCTTCGCACTTTGCCCTGTCCATGACACTTTTCTTGTACATGCTTTGTCTGTTTGAGGATCTCTGCCTCCAGTAGGAGGAGGAAAGCAAGCTTACCATCCACAAGAATTCTCAGAATTTCAGCGAAGTGACATAACTTCAGTTATTTAATATAATAAAATGTAGAAAACGCTCAATACTATGTATAAATATTACTTGGAGAAATATTACAGGTACTTTAACACAGACTCCCTGTAGAAAGATCTAAAAGTCAAGGAAAATTAATGGCTGCTCACTTGATTTACTCTTCACTTTGATAGTATGATAAAACAAAATGGTCACCAAATACATGATTCAAAAATTAGCCAGTTGGTTGAAACTTGAAACTTGAAAGTATGTGACTGACTTATTTGGCAACGAGGAATGAAAGTATGTGAGCGACCTCTTTGATAATGAGGAAATATTAGGAGGGACGTTTTGCCCTTTAGAAAGAATGGACGAGTTATCTTGTTTTAGTTTCTTAAAGCTTTGTTTATTTTATTTTATTGACATTAGCTCTAGCTTGATTTTAAGTTAGAAGTATATACTAGTTTTCTTTAAACTAATCAATTTGTGACTAGTCAAATTTCATAGTTGATGCTAATCAACTGAATATTAAAGCAAAAGCTGGAATAGGTACTTACGTAGAATAGACAATGACTCCGCCCGGGCAAACAAGTTGAACTGCCTGATCAAACATCTTTCTTTGGTACTTTGCATCATGTTGTAAAGATTCTATCGTCTCCTGTGTTGTAGGGTGACAAATAAGTATCGAATGTGACAGATATGACATCAAGCACCAAACTGAGTAAGTAATAAACAGAAACATCATAGACAATAGGGGCATCAAAGCTTCCTCTTCATAATGTTATATAGTAATCATTATCTTGCTTTGCTCAATTTTTCTTACTTCATTTGTTCTTCAAGGAATTTATTTGTTCCTGAGCATCTTTAAAAATTACTTGACTGCTGAATGCTGCAATAGTATTTTTCATTATCCTACCAGTAGAGGTCCATGAACAATCAGCTACTTGATCTCCCCGGTACATAAAATTGCTTTCTCATTCTAATTAGAATTTAATGTTAGCATAACAAAATCTCAATAAATGAAGGGCCTGCAAACAACGTCAAGCAACGGTAATTCTTGTTATACAATATTACTGTAAAATATGTATATAGTATAAGAACAAATAATACATATATCGTCACCCAACCCTACCCACTCACGAAAAATACATGGAACTTATCATGTCTATGCTAATATTGCAAACAACAAATGTTCAAATTGTCACTCAATAATAAGGGAATAATTGACAATGAACCCACCAACTTGCTTCAAGTGACCCTATTAATCTGGAATGATATTGCTATTTAGCGCCTAGAAAGGAAAAAAGGACAGCTCTTGTCATAATATCAAGGTTACTACAGAAGATAATTCCCATAACGGGGAATTAGCTCTCTTCGTCTCATTCTCAAGTGCTTCTATATTCTGGCGTACCATGCAAATATAATTGGCCTAAACCAATTAGTCGAGGTGGCTTTAGTCTTTTCTTTCTGCCCTTTCTGCCCACAAAACCAGGAGTTAAGATCGTCAAACTTAAAAACCCACCTCCGTAATAGTTAACACTTCCTCGCATTGATTACTATCGCCCTTATCCTTAAACCAATTGCACAATCATGTTTGGTTCTTACCTATCACAGAGAAATGAAATTAATCAGACAAGTTGCCATGTAAATAGACTTCGAGAATGGGATGAAAAAGAGAAATCTCTCTGTTATGAGAGTTATCTTTTGGTAACAATCTTGACATCGTGAGAAATTTGTACCATAATCTGCTCGCCTTACGCAGTAGTGGGCAAATTATTCATTCATTTTCATTGAGCACTTTCCTTGCAAAGTTCTTTCCACATATTATCCTCCATATATTACCACAACCCACAAGGTAATGTTTCAGCATCCACTATATCCACCAGAAGTCCAAAACTTACCATGATCAGTCAGAAAGTTCAGAGTTGTAAGAACTACGAACAGACTGTGTACCAAGGAGTTCAGTGCAGTCTGGTTTAGAGTCACTAATATCACAAAACAAATTAGTAGGTCAGAACAACAACTAGAGACCCAATTACTAATGGAAGACTTTTCATGCAAATCCATGTGTGTGTCGTCTTAAGATCACATTTGCATTGAACTGTGAGAAGCCCGACTTCCTGAAATCTGGCTAGAGTCACGAGGTTGTATTTTCTATTGAAAAAAAAAAAAATTCCATAAGGAATCAAACCACCATAGTCTTAGCACACTAGACTAGAACAAATGAATCACCTTCTTACCCTCCATCCAGATAGCTACAAAACGTGTATGAGTTCATGAGTAAAGGCATAACCTAGTATATATGGGTTCAATATTAGCTCCCCTGAGGCACTTAAAGAAAGCGACCACCTGGCAGAAATATATTCTACTGCCAAGAATGACTCCCACTCATTATTGTGGCAGAAATTTGCCAATGAACACTTTCCTCACCCACTGCAATGAATAATGGCTGCTACCTATAAAGTTATTATTCCACCAACAACTCAAACTTCCTCATCCACCTAAGCACATTTATCACCTCCATCGGGAACCTCGTGCCTTGCACATGTTCTTAAGCCTGAGAACAAAGCACTTACAAAAGCCTTTTATTCTAGATATTGTCCGTCTCATGCAATGATGTGAAGTAAACCATTTTTCCAACATACTAACAAATGTCTCTTTTTACCTAAACCACATGGAACTTAAGAAATTGTTGTCATCTGTGTTGTATCGTGTGATAACATATTGCAAAAGACATTGGCTCCCGACAATACACTAGGACATGCCAGAAGAGGTGCCATATGCGTGTCGTATCATGTCGTATTTGTATCGGTGCAATGAAGGTTTTTACCTAAGTTTGGCAAGACCTTCAGCTACACTCCTATGGTGTAATATGGTATCCACTTTATTCTGCCAATTATCAACCTGTATTGAGGGGATAATATATAGGAGGTATATCTAGTTTTGGCAAAGATGGCTCTCTTTCAAAGTTGCAGCTATATTACCCTTATGAAGTTCCTCAACTTGCCAATATTTTTATAAGCGATGCTTACTTATATTGTCTAGTCTTGGAGTTAGAAGTTAGAACCTCGTTTTCGCTACTACGGATCCTTTCTAATCTGTACTTTGACCTTGTATACTGATAACATCATGGTCGAGACTAAATTTGAATATTTCAGTTGATTGGAGACTTCCATTACATATTGATATATGATTCAACATGTTTTCCAGAAAATTAGAATAAAATCTTTTTGTTGATCAATTGCAATCAAGATACTGGACATCATTATATGTTTCACGGTTAGTTTAGACCTGGCATGTGTTGACACTACAAAATTGTATGTCTTGATTGTGAAATTGAGTTCCTTACTAGAAGCTTGACTCTCAATTATGTGATAAGGGTGCATTGTTTTTGTTATAATATCAAAAAAATAAGTAGTCTCTTTATAGTATGCCCTGAAGTCATCTGCTAAATTCAAAGTTCTGTTCTTGAAGCCTCTATCACATGCTACAAACAAATTGCTTAAGAAATGAGCCTCATTGAAGGAAAGATTCATGAGCCTTCTTAATTGATGTGTTTATGACTTCACATAAAGAAATCTGGAAAAGTAGATGGAGCTCAATTCCTAGAAAATTACCTCAGCAGCAAATAATCGAGGTCTTAAACCAAGAGCAGAACATGGAGCATCGAGAAGAACCCGGTCAAAACTATTGGGCATGAATCCCTTTGAATTTTCAACTCTGGCACCAATAGAATGGCTTCTTCCTGGTCCATTTCTCATTCTGCGTGCATCCTTCCTAATGTCAGCTTTGCTAACATATCTTCCTTTAATTGAATTCTCGCAGTTGTCTGAATTAATGCCTTAAGAAGAATCCATACAAACTTAGGAAGAAACTCAAAAGGAATAGCAATTAATAATGATGTCATTTAAGAAGCATTCCAACATTATACAGTATAACATGAATATATACAATTTCACATTACTTCATTTTACAAATATGCATGCACTTTTAATGTTCATATGTATTCTTCAATATTCAAGGATCTTTTATTCAAATCATATATATGAATATACATGCTTCTGGAAAGCATCATAATTACTTTTCAATGTCTCAACCATTCCTAGTCCAGTTTTGTAGAAAGCAAATGTCACCTCAAATTCAATTGGTCAAGTCAGTAAAACTCTGGTTTCACTTTCGAGGCCAGAACTGGACAGGTACCACAGACAACAGTTTTGCAGTTCACGTTTGGCTTGCTCACCACATTCTCGTCAGTAAACTGACTAGACGGTGGATTACGAGGATGCCTAGTACCAAAACAGATTGGACTGCCCAAGGCAGATAGTCCATGACTAGGTGAAGCGGATTTGTGTCCAAAAGGGACCTAGGCAGCCACTAATAAGAACACTGGTGATAGCTGAGAAGCACCTCCATCCAGCTTTGCAATATGACAACTTGGTAGATCGCCAGACAACCCTATTCGACTTGCCATGACACTTTGCTACTCGGCGTTGTACCATACTCTCTCCATTCTATTAAATTATTGACTCTGGACAATAGCTATGGGGATCCCCCTGGCCCCTAGGAGCCGCGTTCCGGATGCCACAACCCCAATTTTGGCAGGTTTGTCATCCAGATAGCCAAAAGTAGCGAGTCAGGTTGCCTCGATCTTACTACATGAAGTTCAACAAAGATATCAATCAAATGATATAAAATACAAAACAATCAATCAATTACCAAAATGAAGCATACAAGAGTATATCATTGTAGGATTTGTACGAAATATTTCCTAATAAACACACACACACACACACATACATAGGTTTTTCTAACCTACCCAAAGAAGATTGTAGATTAGCTGTGTACCCCAAATTTTTTGTCTACTAAATAACCCTCAAGACTAATGTTATGGTCATTTTAGTAAATGCACTTTAAGTTTTTGAATTTTAAAATACATCTGCATTAATGTTTGGCGGGAAATTAAATAAGTTTATGTGTTTCCCACCAAAAGTTAATGGCCATCTATCTTAAAAATCAAAATAGCAAAGTGTATTTGTTAAAACACCCATGAAAATAATTAATTTTTAGGGGCATTTACTGGAAAAACTATTTAGGATACAGTGCTATGTACGTGCTAACCTACACCCTACAAACAAAAGTGTATGTTTGAGCCAATCCTCCTTGTACTGCCAAAATGGAAAGTAGCATACCGTGTGCTCATACTCGTACCGAAGTGTACTCTTGACTGGCGTAACTATGCTCTCGACACATCGACGTGACAGAGTTCCTTTTCAAAAGTCCAGCTGGCATACAATATCCGGCTGCCCAAGTGCTCCTTACCCCAACCCCACACCAAAAGATGAGGACCTACTCTCCTGTCACCAGCATATCCCTGCTAGTCCAAGAATTCCTAACGTGGTCACCCTCACGGTCTCACCACCCCCACCCCCAATGACATTGTTCATCCTTGCCATATATGTAATGACCCGCTCCGCCCTTGCGGAATGCCGATTCAAACGGCAAGTGCAACGACTCAAACGAGCCATCGACCCGAAGAGTTGGCATCGACCTGATGAAGAATCGATGCAAGGCTTACATTGGCCGTCAAGATGAATCCAGACTTAGACTTTCAAAGGCGCGCTCGGAGTATCGCTCGGCCGATTGCGAACATCGCTAAGGTGGGTGGCTCCGATGAACCCGTCACTGCTTAGCCTAGACACATAACAATACGGACACTATCACGAGAATTGCTAGGCGATAACACCGCGCATGCTAATAAAGGACTCAACGCACCTAGCTAAGGAAATAATCCCATCATATATGCTTGTATAGAATATGGAAAAGAACATGGAAAATGTGAGAACTCTCGTACCGCGCTCCACGCTCGTGCTAAGGCACAAGCTTACGTGCAAGCCCCTTATGCGTTCAACAATGAAACAATGAATGGTTTACAACACTGAAACGGAAGACTATCGACATAGTCGCTCCGAGTAGAGTATAGCAACATTGAAAGGCTACGGGACCAATGGGTCGCCAAGGCGACTCCCGCACAGGGAGTTGCAAAATGTATAAATGAATAAATGAAAGAATAAGTAAATGAATGAATCGACGAATGAAATGAATGAATATGTGAATGAATCAAAACGAATGAACAAGTGAAAGAAAGAAAGAAAGGAAAGAATGAAGAAAAGATAAGAAAGAAAAGAATGGTTAGCGACAGGTGTGACGGGCACGTACAACGGGGCTCGCTACCCGCGCTGCACGGACGCCAACCTGGTCGATAACGCATTATGGCTAAGGGTTAGCCTATGGCTCAAGACAGCCGTTAAGTTAAAATGACAATAAAATACGAAATGGTCGTGGACGGCTCGTGCACGAGCGAAAAGGGATTACAAGGGCAACGAACGACGATTTCGTGGCCGGCCTAGGCGGAATCATGGCCTATGGGCGGACAGGTGTGCGGGCTTGGGCACATAACCAAACGTAGGGCCGGTTATTCAATAGTCTATCAAGGTGTACCAGCCATCACGCTTGATGGATGAGAATGCCACAGGGGAAATGTCCATAATGGCTGACTTGCCAGCGACCGGTGCATATAGATTAAGTGGGCTTGCTGGTGGCAATCCACGTGCAAGTCCTTGCATTGAAATCAAGGTAGTCTAAGTGAACTAAACAAAGCGCCTTCTGAATAGGCTTGAAATATATCACACCAAATGATAAAGAGTACTTTATGAAGTGAGATAGAAAACACGCCTACGACGCGCTAGAAACTGAGGAAGGAACACGCCCTTGATATTGAATGTTCCCAAGAATCACGTTATGATATTACATATGAATTGTTGACTAACTTGGTTTACATTGAACAGGGAAGGCCGGACGGTAAGTATGGGTAAGTTATGCATGTATTTCCATGCGACACTTGTATTCGACAACACGAGATAGGCTATGAAATATGCCATGAAACTGATCCTAAGGCAAGATTAGAAAGACAATGAATGATAGAGATGCACAAAAGTAAATGGAACGTGTTTGGTAATGATAGCGTTGTGGGCAAGCTAGCCTCCCCACCAGTGCATAACAATGTACTGATAACCCCACAGTCTGCTTGTAGGAAACAGGAAACGTCGGCGGGTGCGGAGCTTCCATCGAACGTGCTAAGGCGCGGAGCTATCTCTGGAGCCTTGGAGCGTTGCAAGGAGCTGAAGCACCCTATACAGGACATAGTGTATCGGAACATCGCCATGAATCATTCCATCTTGTAAGCCACTTGGCACGCCTTTTATGTTTTAGAGAGAGAGAGTTTAAGCGATTTGTAATATCGGCCTAGCGCCGCTTGTAAACTTCTTGAAAATCAATAAAAGAGTTTGAATTCGCTTCAATTTGCGTTCATTTACTTTCCGCTGCAAATGGGGACACTCTGTGCGACTCTGTGGCCTAGCTCAAATCGGCCGTTTCTTGACTTGGCCTTGCACGGGCGCAACCTAGGCCCATGCGGCATCACGCCTTAGCGAGGACGATCGCTCCTATGGGAGCGGGGCGTGACATAGTGGTATCAGAGCACGGCTTTACGTCCTTGGACTTCATTTCGATTCTCTCAGTTTTGAAAGCTCGGTTGGAAACAAAAGAAGTGTACGCTCTCTCTCGTTGTGCCTTGGGATGTTCCATACAGTAAGTCTAATATTTTCAAAAGCTCGTACAAGTACTCGGTTGAAGGGATCGATAGGCGAAGGCCTTTGTGCCGAACCACGACATACTTGAGTTGGAAGGAACCGATGCTAAGAGTTGCAACCGCAAGACGTGCTTGAATAACCTTACGCTGACAATAGCGAACGAGTACACGAGACCGAAGTATAGTTCGAACGGGATGGTTATGCACGCAGCCTTTTGGCTAAGTTGTGCTGAGTATCGCGCACCTAGACTTTATGGTGGAAACGAGTTGCGAGCGAGATTGACTATCGCTTGGACGAGAATAAGGGAGACTTAGAACGTATGTTGATAGAGACGCTACTTGACCGGCGCTAAAGCGAACACGGGGAAATGGTTCTTAGAATTTGAAGAATGAGCGAACGCGCAATTGGACATGTCGATCAGGAGTCGAATAACCTTTTGAGGATTTGTAGAATGACTTGACTCCGAGTGGTGTATGTGATAGCTTCGAAGAAGGAAAAAGAGGGAGTGTCGATGACTAGTCGAATGGCTCGAACCCTGAGTGGTGTATGGACGTTGTAGAAATTGTTCGAGCGAGACTAGAGGAGTTACGAATAGAACGAGTACGTCGGCAAGCAATAATATCGCACAAGCCTTAGAATGAGTAACGCTTAGTTGGTTTCGACTTTGAGAGTCTTAAAACGAGATATCGTTCGGACGGATTAAGAATGCGTAGTACGAATCATGAAACGAATGGAGGTCTTGGTCGAGGAAACATAGGAGATCGTGCATGCGATTTTGAATTTAGTCGAAGGGATTGAAACTTGAGTCGAGGTGAAATACCCATGGACGAGATCGAAGATAGCACGATCGGAAGATAGCGTGCATGGAAAACGTTGGTTTGAAGATACGAGAATGAATAAAGAATTGGAATGAATGTTGCTCGATGACGAGTTAGCACGAGATAGTGTGAATTGAAGAATTAAGTTGCACGACTCAAAATTCGTTGCAAAAGGAAGATCGTCAGGTTATGTACATCATCGATGGTATTGAGGCGTATCAAAGATCGATGTACGATAACTCGGGGGTACTCTGATTCGATGAAGGATGATCGTGTTAGAAGTTACTGTTTTAAAGGATGCTATGTTGGGGATTTGATAGAAATGAACGTTTGGATGAAAAAAGGAAAGTAACTTGATTGTTCGGTGATAACCACAACGACAACGATCTTGTCTTGCACGAGCGCAACTTCAGCCTCGTACATGCGTCACGTCGGATTTGGGACGATCGTTCCGCGTGAGCGTTGGCATGGTGATTCATGTCCAGCGGGAATGGTCGAACTAAAAATATCATGGCATGGCAACTTTGATCGCTTAGACTTGTGGTTTGAAGCGAAGGTGAATTCGATGATTGTTAGGACTTGCGATTAAAGAATGAGAAAACTTGAGGATTGAGTAGACCCAATCCGCGTATCGAAAATGAGCAAGTCTAGACGCAACGCAAGAGTTACGTCCCGATGAGGACGATTATTCTGCGGAAATGTTGACATGGTGATTCATGTCCACCGTGGATAATCAGACTTGCGTGAGATCGGGACGCGACATACTGCAAGGCTAGACGACCTTGTGATCGGCTACGTGAATTGGATAGGACGGATAGGTGAATTATATCAAACATACTTGAAGAAATAGACGATGGTAATTGCTAGTGCGGACGCAAGAGATTGACATGTCAAGGATTTGATTGAGGACAACCTATCGTAGGATGACTTTCTTAAACGAGCTCAGACATGGAGCGGAGAATGTGTTGATGCGAATAGGAGGAACACTGCTTGATGTTTAGAAATTTGAGTGAAACAAACTTGGGTAGAAACTCCCGTACAAGCGAACAAATGGTTTGACCATAGGATTTGGGGCGAGCGTCGTGCAACGACCTTGCACGATGAGCGACGGACTTGACTTGTAACTATGACCTTGTGAGCTGACCTAGCGGATAGGCGGACGACCCTATGCCGAGTGATTGAACTTGTGCGATTGACCTTACAGTATCGTCTGGACGGATGATAGACTTGGGAAAAACAAGACTTAGAGTAGGACTGGGAACAGGGAGTGTGCGTGAACGACGACGAAATTGGCCCCAAACGAAGGGAATGATAGGGATGGATGATGCGCAAGTAAAGTTGGAATAACGAATTGAATCATTGGTCGGAAGACGTACTCGATGATAGTGCAATACTTGGTTTTGAATCGGACGGACATTACTTAGGCTTGGTCGACCCTGCTAAGAAGAAATCATACTGATTTCGTGGACAATAGCGCTTGAGAAGCGAATCGAATCATCTCGAGAACCGAGATAAACGATATGTGATACACACATGAGTTCGGTTTTAAATCGAAGTTAGCAAAAACGATCGGCAAATCGAAACTATCACGAGTAGCTTGTCCGACTTCGCTAATCGCTAAGCTTGGTTGAAATGTACGTATTCGGGGGACGCCTTGAATATGTGCACGATCCAAACTCAGCGATGTGATGAACTCGAATGCAGCTGCAAGTGAGTGTTGCGATGCGCATGAACGAATGAGTGAGTTAACCTCAACCTATGACTCTCGTGTTTGACGAATTACAACGCACCTCGTGCGACCGTTTCAGTCCTATGATACGTCGAAGTAGCAACCGAGTCGAAGAAACACTTGAATTGAATAAGTGCCATCAACTCTGAAATGAATGAAAAGCCATTCAATAAAATTGACCAAACGTATACGACACGGAACTTGGAAAGGTACCGAGCATGGTTCGATGCCATCGAACGATAGAGCCGTTCGATGGTATTGTCCATAAAACACGATGACACGAGTTAAGGAATGGTAGGATGACCCGCACTCAGGAAGTCTCGAGGACGAGACTTGTTTTGAGTGGTGTATTATGTAATGACCCGCTCCGCCCTAGCGGAACGCCGATTCAAACGGCAAGTGCAACGACTCAAACGAGCCGTCGACCCGAAGAGTTGGCATCGACCTGATGAAGAATCGATGCAAGGCTTACATTGGCCGTCAAGATGAATCCAGACTCAGACTTTCAAAGGCGCGCTCGGAGTATCGCTCGGCCGATTGCGAACATCGCTAAGGTGGGTGGCTCCGATGAACCCGTCACTGCTTAGCCTAGACACATAACAATACGGACACTATCACAAGAATCGCTAGGCGATAACACCGCGCATGCTAATAAAGGACTCAACGCACCTAGCTAAGGGAATAATCCCATCATATATGCTTGTATAGAATATGGAAAAGAACATGGAAAATGTGAGAACTCTCGTACCGCGCTCCACGCTCGTGCTAAGGCACAAGCTTACGTGCAAGCCCCTTATGCGTTCAACAATGAAACAATGAATGGTTTACAACACTGAAACGGAAGACTATCGACATAGTCGCTCCGAGTAGAGTATAGCAACATTGAAAGGCTACGGGACCAATGGGTCGCCAAGGCGACTCCCGCACAGGGAGTTGCAAAATGTATAAATGAATAAATGAAAGAATAAGTAAATGAATGAATCGACGAATGAAATGAATGAATATGTGAATGAATCAAAACGAATGAACAAGTGAAAGAAAGAAAGAAAGAAAGGAAAGAATGAAGAAAAGATAAGAAAGAAAAGAATGGTTAGCGACAGGTGTGACGGGCACGTACAACGGGGCTCGCTACCCGCGCTGCACGGACGCCAACCTGGTCGATAACGCATTATGGCTAAGGGTTAGCCTATGGCTCAAGACAGCCGTTAAGTTAAAATGACAATAAAATACGAAATGGTCGTGGACGGCTCGTGCACAAGCGAAAAGGGATTCCAAGGGCAACGAACGACGATTTCGTGGCCGGCCTAGGCGGAATCATGGCCTACGGGCGGACAGGTGTGCGGGCTTGGGCACATAACCAAACGTAGGGCCGGTTATTCAATAGTCTATCAAGGTGTACCAGCCATCACGCTTGATAGATGAGAATGCCACAGGGGAAATGTCCATAATGGCTGACTTGCCAGCAACCGGTGCATATAGATTAAGTGGGCTTGCTGGTGGCAATCCACGTGCAAGTCCTTGCATTGAAATCAAGGTAGTCTAAGTGAACTAAACAAAGCGCCTTCTGAATAGGCTTGAAATATATCACACCAAATGATAAAGAGTACTTTATGAAGTGAGATAGAAAACACGCCTACGACGCGCTAGAAACTGAGGAAGGAACACGCCCTTGATATTGAATGTTCCCAAGAATCACGTTATGATATTACACATGAATTGTTGACTAACTTGGTTTACATTGAACAGGGAAGGCCGGACGGTAAGCATGGGTAAGTTATGCATGTATTTCCATGCGACACTTGTATTCGACAACACGAGATAGGCTATAAAATATGCCATGAAACTGATCCTAAGGCAAGATTAGAAAGACAATGAATGATAGAGATGCACAAAAGTAAATGGAACGTGTTTGGTAATGATAGCGTTGTGGGCGAGCTAGCCTCCCCACCAGTGCATAACAATGTACTGATAACCCCACAGTCTGCTTGCAGGAAGCAGGAAACGTCGGCGGGTGCGGAGCTTCCATCGAACGTGCTAAGGCGCGGAGCTATCTCTGGAGCCTTGGAGCGTTGCAAGGAGCTGAAGCACCCTATACAGGACATAATGTATCGGAACATCGCCATGAATCATTCCATCTTGTAAGCCACTTGGCACGCCTTTTATGTTTTAGAGAGAGAGAGAGAGTTTGAGCGATTTGTAATATCGGCCTAGCGCCGCTTGTAAACTTCTTGAAAATCAATAAAAGAGTTTGAATTCGCTTCAATTTGCGTTCATTTACTTTCCGCTGCAAATGGGGACACTCTTTACGACTCTGTGGCCTAGCTCAAATCGGCCGTTTCTGGACTTGGCCTTGCACGGGCGCAACCTAGGCCCATGCGGCATCACGCCTTAGCGAGGACGATCGCTCCTACGGGAGCGGGGCGTGACAATATAGGCAGCTTTTCCTGACATCTTTGTTATCCTTCTTGTCAGCCTTCCACCAGCTCCACCCCATAGGTTTACCAAAGGACAAGGCATCTCAACTAACTGATTGCGAACCACGCACAACTATTTGAACACCAACAAAGAGCATTTATAATGTCAACAACAAGGACCATATCAAACATATATTAAAATTGAAGAAAATTGGTGCCGTATCTATCTAGTAACCAAAGACTTGAGAGCATTGCATTATTTTAAGTGCACAATTCATCAAGGTAGTTACAAAAAATGTTATCCTAACCACATTCTTAAGACAATTTCACAAAGATAGTGAAATGAAGTACATATAATATAATCTTTTGCTACATATGGCTTTTTGGTGTCATCAGTATATAATCCTTTTAGCCAGAAAAAGCAATTGTTCCAGTAGATCATATGTTACATTCTTCTGAGTTTATTGTATGTTACATTTTCATGAAACTACTTCAAGTTTCAACTGTCCTCAGATAAGAAATATATATAGCGAAATATACTAATATTATGGTCATACTAGGAACTGCTAGTAGAATTTCGTTGCAGATGAAACTGTGAAAATCAGTACTTATATTATTCGACTTTCTTTGTGAATCACATCAGTAAGTATGAATCAGTAAAACTAAGCATCCAAACTTGATGGGAAATATCATGAGATTTTCTATTAGCCTCTGTTTGTGCACCACAACTAAATGATAACAGTAAATGCAATCCACGTTATCAGTATGACATGTTAACATGATTGAAAGAAACAATACAATGCAGCAAGTATAATGTTCATACCAGTTGGAGCAAACCCTTCAATTTTGCAATTTTCTGTATCATCAGCGACCCAATCACCATTTGTAATTTTTGACGCTATTGAGACATTGCCTGTTGTATCTAACGTTTCACTGTGTGCATCCGATTTAATCGTATCCTGAGTCCGACGAACTGATTTAAGAGCATCTAACTTATATGCTTGTATACAAGTCAAGCCCATCTCAGCAGCCAACTTCTTGATATCCATCACCTGACAGTTCCATGATAGACGATAAAATAACAAATAATAAAATTACTTGAGCTAACAGCAAACGAAAATAATAATAAGTGCTAGTATAGACAATATTCCAGCGTTCCACGTTACTACCTGTCAAATAGAATGATAACCGAAAAATATGTTAACTTTTATGAGTACCTATAAAAAGTAGAATGTCTCATGTATTATAATTATATGTAATGCATGCATCAACCACCATTCCAGCACATGCTTAATCTTTTCTCTCCTTTCGTTTTTTTCACACTAAGCAAGACCTACCAAGTTTCTACAAAAATAGTCACTTCCATGTGTTTTGCTTGCCTTGGTCGCTAAGACAAAGGTTCACTGTTTGACAAGTTATGATAAATTCAGCAAGCCTTAATTGATCAATATGGAGCTGCATTTATCATCCTACAATGAATTAATAGCAGACATGTTTTGAGGATGGTTCTTAGCTAATCTAAATCGTGCTTGATATAAACTAGACAAGTTCTTTGGAGAACCAATATCAGTAAAGAGGGGTGCCACTTGTAGGGTGCTCCTCAGTTGCATGAGTTACATTACCTGACCGGAAAGGTAGTTCTACCAATGGATAGCAGATTCGTGGTACAGGTATGGGTATGGGATATATCAGTTTAAGCAATGCGCAGTGAACTATGGGCAGGCTTAGCAAGTGATGGGATGTGAATGGGTCTCATGAAAAAGAGTTAGCGGAAATTATTATTATCAGCTGCTCCTGTTTACGAGTTACTAATAATCGGGCCATTTTAATTCCGGAGAGGAGAGTGGTAATAACAATTTCCATTCATGTTAAATTCTTTTTCCCTCTTGAGTTAAGGATTGTGGATTTACTCTTTTACTATGGTTGGAACTATAATTGCTGAAAATGGGATGTGAATCCCTCACATTTGGAGATGTGAGAATCTGATTTTGTGTTTCTTTCGAGGCAAAGAATTCAGGCCCTTTGAGCTGTTGGTTAGGAATTTGGCACCATCATAGAGGGTTGATGTCAAGTTCATAGCCAAAGTTTGTTGATTCTTTTGTAGAGCTTTCTCATGCTCCACAGCCAACAGCATTATGATGGAAGAAGGCTTGATGATGATGAGAGGGGCATATCAGTAAATGTATGGCCCTCAAGTTGGACATTCTCCATGGATTTCGAAGGTCCTACTTGCTCCAAAAGAACTAGTTACGTTCTCATTGCCAATTGCTCAAGTGATAAGAGGAGGGCATGCCACTTAACAGAGCCTCTCAAGTAGGCAGTCCACCATGGATTTTTCCTCGAATCCTGAGATTCCCAAATCAACTCCTTATACTCTCATTGCAATGCATGAACAAAACATGCCATATGTCTATAACCCAGGAATTTGTGAGACAAATTTCAAGAACCAAAAGGGAGATTTATAGGCGGAGAAAAGCTAGGTGTCTCAAAGCCCCAATCCTCATTGTCTCCTTTGCCGATCCCAACAAGTAAGACCATACAATTCTTAGAATCACTACAAGGCCATACCGATTCTCTCAATCTACCTTTGAAGATGAAAGAAAATCCTATAAGACAACTATAAGACCAACCATGCATTATGGCTCGGAGTGTTGGACAATTGAGAAACATGTCCAGAAAATTAGCATAGCTGAGATGAGAACGCTAAGATGGATGAGTGGCAGTATGGGTTAAGAGAGAGTATTTGTGGGAAGTTGGAGGCGGCACCAAAACAAGATTAAAGAAAATCGTCATAGATGGTTTGAACATGTGCAAAGCAGACAAGAGGCTTTACTAAGGAGAATATAGAGATAGATGAGATAGTATAAAGAAGCCCCTAGGACTAGAGGTACATCCAAATGAACTTGGATTGAAGTTTAAAAGAAAGTATAGTTTTAGTTAATGAACGAAAGGATTCAAACAGCCGACCCAAAAAATGGGGATAAAGGCTTTGTTGTTGTATTCAGGCCACCATTTTGTACACTTAGACTTAGATTATCAACTCTAGTTACTCTACCATATTCTTCCATTCCCACAAAATCTGCATTACTGAAATTAGGATCATGCATTCAGCCAGTTAATCAGTTTTACATCTTCTTTCCTAATTGCAAGAGCCAGGACGACTCAGAGCGGTTTAATTCAATCCAATCTTCATCCAACATAATTCATAGATGGACTTGGAGAGGATATTCATTTAAGTTGGCTTTGGGCCACTGTGTGTGTATGTGTGTATATATACATGGAAGAATAATAGTAACGGATTGTAGTAATATATTATTTTGAGTTAGCTGAAACTTACCTTATTATGAGATCTATCAAGGGCAACAACCACTCCTTTGTCCTTCATGAGCATAGCAATCGCAGTTGTTTTTCCACCAGGGGCAGCACACATGTCTAGTATCTGCTCATCTTCTTGGGGGTCTAAACACAAAATATGAAATTTCATTATTCCATTTATGTTGTCAAACACAATATATATATATATATATATATATATATATATATATATATATATATATATACCTCAAATGGTTCAGAATAGTAAGTTCAATAGAAAATTAGTTTCCAATAAGAATTTGTCAAAACATTTGTGCACACAAGATCTTAGTTAATTATCCAAAAGGTAGATCTACCTACCTTCCAACTGGCTGCTTATTAGTTTTATGCATGACCTTCTCATGCTTATAGCTACCTTGGCTAGGAATTTGGTACCAAGATAGAGAATTGATGTCATGTTGATAGCATGTCATAAGCTTTGTCAAATCTTTTATGGAGCTTTTTTGTGCTTCATAGCCGATCTCATTACGATGGGAGAAGGCTTGGATGATGACGAAGATGGAATTTGTAAAATGTAGATCTAGCAATACATTATCATAAACTGCCCATATTAGGGTTGCTTGATAAATAAGCAAGTGACCTCCAAACAGTCTGAATTTTGGTTTATGGACAATACAAATAATGTAGATCAATCTATACAGGATGTACTCCAAATATGGATCAACTCCCTTCGATCTTGCATGGGAGAAATTTAGAAAGAGAGAAGTGAAGACGTTCCTAAATTATGTAGGGTGGGTGGGGGTGTACAACCATCTCAGGTGCAATGCCTCTAGATGTACCACATAACTCGTCGTGATATTCACAAGAGAGAAATGAAACCTTCCTAACTTACAGTGTAGTTTACAATCATCTAGAATGCAATGCCCACAATGTACCAGGCTGTGCTTGAAACACCTAAAACATCTAGAAGTAAACTAGATCGAAATATTTTTTTTCCTATAAGATGGCTTTCGCCATTATGATTAAAAAAATTAAATAGAAAGGCGGGTGGGAGATAGCCCGAGCCCCAACATGAAGATCAGGATGGAGTGGCACATGCCCCTACTAGAGAGAGTACACTAGATCGGTATACAAAATTAACGTTACAAACTATGATAGGCAATAGGCAAGTTCCAATTGAATGTTAAGTTGCAATGCAGCTAAGCAAATGCACATAATATTCTTATAAAATTACTTGCTCCTGAGGTAACAGAGGCTATAAACAGACACTTCTCATACCACTACTTATTTCTTTTACAGAGTTCAAATAAAAGTGTTAGTTAGTTATTCACTTATATCTAACTTAAGCCCCACACGCCTAGACTAAGTTTGGTGGTCAAGTCCACTACATGTATATGTATTGGGGATCACCATGTTGTATTTAAGTCAATCTAATAAAACTTCTTTGTCCAATAAGGAGATTTACCTTCCCTACATCAATTGACTGATTAAAGTCTATCTAACACGTGCATAAAATAAGGATCCTAGAAGACCAAGATAAAAAATTAATATAACATTACAAGCTTAAGAATTGGCATGATGACAAGGCTTGACACTTGCATCCTGAAGGATGCAGGTGCAAGTTGTGGAATAGCTTCTGCATAAATGAGGGTACGGCTTTCATACATCTTGCCCCTCACACTTTGCATATATGGTAACAGCATGATGCGT
The DNA here is from genome assembly GCA_029216955.1 of Iris pallida. Classification (NCBI taxonomy): domain Eukaryota; kingdom Viridiplantae; phylum Streptophyta; class Magnoliopsida; order Asparagales; family Iridaceae; genus Iris; species Iris pallida. The sequence goes on from JANAVB010004799.1 coordinate 313,718, forward strand.
TTCTCTAATAGTCAAATTTGACCAGACAACTATTCCATCATCATCATCATGGTCCAAGCATTCTCCAATCAGAATGGGGTCAACTGTGGAGCATAAGAAAGCATCATACAGATTTGACAAAGTTTTTCCGTCGGTTGTTGACTTGACGTCAGCCCTTTATGTGGGTACCAAATTCCAAGCCAAGGTAGCTATGAGCATGAGAGGGTCATACCATAAAACCTAGGTAGCCAATTGGCACGTAGGCAGACCTACCTTTTGGATTGCAGTTTAAGCTCATGCAATCAATGAGCACCCTCCAAGTTTCCCTAGACTATAAAGAGTCTAGACAAAGAGGTAAAATGATCCAGTTTGCTAAAGGAAATTGCATAGTTGCCTTGAACATGGTACGAGTTTGGGAACAGAATACGCCACTTGTATTTATTTTCGGTACCAAGGGGGTAGGCTTAGTTGGTTTACTAATTCGGTTTGCAAACGTTTTAAAATACTATTTGGGCCAATTTTAGTTTTTAGTTCAATATATAATTCAATAAGTCCATCATATGGAAGAAAAACCTTACATAGAACACAATAAAACTGGAACTCATAGCTTCGTTTCAAGCAATAAGATAGAGAAGTTTACATCTTATATGGTTATTAGGATCTTGTTATCAGCCATATTTTCTAGGATGTAGAGAATATTTTGGTTTATGTGAGGTTCTCTCATTCCCAATGTTTTTACTTTAGTTTATTGTTTGTTTTTTACTTTTACCTATAATCTTTAATGCTTCAGCAATTATTATTTCCTAATGCAGATTCATAATGAACAATGGAAAAGTAAACTGGTCAATCATTTATTGGCATCCAACTGTTAAAATTCAAGTTTGAAGTTTGAAATGGTTGCAACTGTTCACTTCCTACACTAAAAAAAAAAAATTAACTTCAAAATAACACATCAAAAACTTCATGGAAAGAAATAATACACAAGGATTTGGAACGTCAAATTTGGTGATCCGGATCGCATAGCAGAACGATCCGGATCGGAAGTGTATGTCTCTCGGTTCTACAACAATGATTCAACAAAAAGAAACACTACCTCTCTAGGTTCTACAACCTGTCTCTAACATATATTTGTAAGAACTATTACAGACATCAATGGGAACATGAAAATGGTCAAACAAAAGGACAGGACAAATTTTATTCATGAAAGGAAGAAGACTGTAAGATAAAGGAATTGTTATCAGCATCAATGCAAAGAGATCATAACATATGCAAGTATAATGCACTCAACGTGATTGAATTACTGAAGAAAGGCATGTAAAAACATTATTTTGTAAACATACCTAGGACATGAGCAGTAACTATGCTGGGCAAATTCTGAAGAAATATTTCTCCTTCAAGCACATCTAGATATGAGAGAGTAGAGTAGGAAGTTACTAGTGCTATGTACCATGTATAATCACTTTAAAAAAAGTTGTGCAGGGAGCATAACTAGTCATAATTAGCTTTAATTATATGGGAAGCATGATAAGAAAAAATGAAAAGAACAAGAGATTCAAACATATCAGAACAAATAGCACTCGTGACCGTTTCACTAACTTTCTCAAGTAAAGAAAATATCAAATAAACAGACAAAAAGAAAAAAGGTCAGTTCCACTGAATGGCTTTAAGGCCTGTCCGGTTGCAAGGAAATGGAAATCTGGAGATCTCACTTCCGGAATTGGCTTATTTTGAGAATTGTCATTCCACTATGAAACATAAATCCTACTTTTCTATACAAGGCTACAGAATCAGAATCCCTCACAAAACGTGTGAAAACAAAATCACGAATCTAATGGTGATTACTGATCTTGTGGGACCCATATGGATAAATGGTAACCTTCTAAAAGGAAGAAAAAAAAAACATTTGAGCAACCAATCAAGTATTAAACTCCAAGATTCATTTCCACGAATTACAATTCTACATGTAATTCTGCAACCAAACAGGACCTTATAAAAATTTAGTTGATAGTACTGCCTTCAAAATGATGCAACATGAATATCATAGAAAGAAATAAATTTGACCAACAGCCATCAGGAAATGATGTTCCTTGTAGTGGATACTGACATAAAAAACTATCGTGGAAGGAGAAATATACTTGGGGAAACTAGTGTTTACAACTAGGTTAGGTATCTCATAAGGTTGCTTGGCAGGATGTACTTTGCTTCTAATAATTTGACCCTACCGATCACCACATTTACACAAAGGCTAATGTATGTCATGCCATTATAGCAGCATCTCTTCCAATTGTTAAGTTCATACATCTATCAAAAGTAAGTTAAACTTTGAAAAATAAATGGGAAATGAGCAGCATCTCCTTCAATTCTCTGCACAGCTATTGTATTCTTTGCAATCTCAGTACAGCTACTAGACATCTTCCGCTTCTTCAATATCAACCACATTATCTACCTAGGTACTCACCATACTCTATGATAAGTTTTTCAAATCAATAAAAACTGTATGTTATCCCTCTTCTCTCTATATTATTTCATTTATTCTTCTTAGTAAGTAAATAGTTTCCATGGTAGAGATCCACGGAATAAAAAGAAAGCATATCCAGACATTTATCATGCACACAAGATCCAAAGTAAGAGGCTACACTAGGAGGGAAAAAATTACTGTTGAAGGAAGGAAGTTTGTACACTCTCTGGATCATTTCAACAGCAATTCCTTTCAAAGCTCGAAACATTCCAGTTCTTGACATGGATGCCATTCCTTGCCCGATATACAAACCACTTCTTTCATGATATTGAGGATCTGTCACATTTTAGTCTGTAATACAATAAGTATATATCTTCTGCGGTCAACATATCACAAGAAAAACAACAAGATATAGAGAGAAGCATAATTATTAATTGCTAACATCCAAGACAGAAGAGAAATCAATACCAAGACAAAAACAACTTGCAATAAACAAAACAGTCATAGCATGCTTCTTTAATGAGATGATTATAAGGAAAATGAAGCAGATATACAAAGAAAGGCAATTTCAGAATAATGGCTCAGTTTTTCTGAAAAACAACTTATCCTAATGAACTCAGTCACTCCTAGGCAAATTAAAGAGTACAAGTGGGCTATGCCGCTAACTAAAAATTCAGATATATCTCCCTTCACTTCAAGATTGGCACCAAAATGACAGATACATAGGAAGCTGATACTTATGGCTACGGTCATCAACATACAGGCATTTCACATAAGTATGATGGGAGCTTCCTACATTCAGCAGCTATATGAATCTCATGGACAAGAGAGCTCGACTTTACATAAAAGAGAGAAGTGCTTCTTGATGAGAAAAGCAATTATACGAAGATTAAAGAGTTAAATCAAAGAGCCAGCATTTATTTCCTATTCTTAGCATAATCTTTCATATGATTCAATTGTAAGATTTTCTATTACTTTCTTCAATCCCTTCCTCAGTAAGAAATGAATGAAATCCATAGTTATGGTTGTTTTACATCATATCTAGAGTTGATGCAACTGTAGCATTAAGAACATCTCCCCGGATCAGATTCTCACTACTATTATATTTGTCTCTTTGTCCTAGGCTACACTTGTCCATCAGCAGCACCAAGCGAAGAGATTGAGACAGATCGCATCGAGTGATTCAGCAATATGCGCTGTGGTAAACCATGTATGGAGCTAAAGTAATGTACAATATTTAAGCAAATCAGCTCCCTATTGGATCGGGTTCTCACTGCCATCTTATATGTTGCTTTATTATGGACTGGAATTTCCCCATAAGCGCCAAACGGAGCAAATCGAGCTGACTGCGTCAAGCGACTACGACTACCAGCACGCATGTGCCAAGCCACCATGTTAACATATTAGTGGTGTTACGTAATATCTAAATAAGCGTGGATCTATACGTAAATGTAGCATTCTTAGTTCTATATATATGAGTCCAAATTCTCATAAAAGAATTGAGGAATTCATCATTTTCTACATGGTATCAGAGCCAATTCTTTCTAAACCCTAGCCCTAGTCGTCACTCCTCCTTCCCTCTCTCTCTCTCAAAACCCTAGCACCCCTCCTCCTTGGCCGACCCCCCGATGCCCCCGCCCCTGCTCCACCCCGTCGACCACCCCCACTCCCTCTCCCCACCGCCTCCCCCCACCCGACCACCCCTGTCGTTGGCCCCCAACCAACTCCTCCCCCCCCCCCCCGCCTGCCGCCAACCCCTCACACTCCCCACCCCGCGTCTGCCGCCAACCCCTCACACTCCCCACCCCGCGTCTGCCGCCAACCCCAATCCCAAACCCACCCTAGTCGGTATCCGCCGCCCCATGTAGCAGCCCGCCCCCATGAAAAGGAAAATTGGAGTTGAGTTCTTCATAGAGCAAATTTTGTGTGAATCTTTGAACCTCGACAATAACATCAGGAGTTAACAGAAAGCATAGTTAATAGTTTCTATGAATCATGTTCCTAGCTCGTTATCAACATCAAGATCTAATACATAGCATACTAATTTTGCGTGAATCTTTGTTCCTGGTTTGTGTGATTCATCTTCAATCTCTGCCAAGAATGCACGTGCCAGTATTGGCAAACTTGATGTGAACATCGCGTATTGGCGGAGTTGATGTGAATATCGAGATGAGCCGAGCATCGATCTGCACCGAGCAACGATAGTCGAATCGAGAACCTAAAGGATGTCAAACATTGAGGCAAATAGCAGTACTGGCAACACCAGCGTCGGGTACGCAAAGGCGGATGTTACATCCCGATTCCATAGAATCGATAGTCGTCCCCCAAACGTGATGTCGTACGAGCCTAAGTTGCGCTCACACAAAACACAATCATAAGATTATTTAAAACATAGTACAGAGCACAGAGATATTGAATAGCACATTTGCACAGAAGAAAAAAAACTTTCTTTATTGATAATGAACAATATTTACATTGACTCGAATACACGAAAAAGGTTACCGTGCGGGCTTACAAACTTGACACAAAATGAGATAGTCGTTCCATGCATTACATCCCTTTAACAGAAACAAAAAACATAAACACCTTTGGCTATGGCTTGAAATTTACAAATGGAGCGGGGTCTTCAAAATGTTTGAATCAGCCTTCACACACGGGCAAGACTTCAAAATGCACAAGCGTCTCCTTCAACTATTCGGCACGCCTCCCTGGTTCGAGGCATCTGTGGAGACGAGGGTCAATACATTGTCGTGTACTGATGAATGACTAATTAAATCCCACGATCTTATTTGTTATAGAAGTTACATGAAACATGTAATATATTTAGTGATCTTTGTAGCCAATCCTAGTGAATTTCATATGAAAATTTAATAGGGCATAACATAATAAACTATGTTGCATCTTACCCACGACAGAGTCTGCCGCTACAGTATAATACCATGTTCTTCCTTGTCAACAGATATCATTAGCTAAAACAGTGTATGTGGAGGTCATTGGCATGACAAGTCATCCTGGACTATAACTTGGTTTAAACGACGATCATTTCAGCGTATGTAGCAAGCCCCGCTGAAAGTTTCTAAATTACCCGTGCTAGCATGCAACAGAGCTACCCTGGTTCCTCCTAAGCCAAATCGGTCCCGTGGCCCCAGGATATCGTTCGAGGAATCATCACTTGTGCACAAGTTGTCCATGACCGTGCGAGACTAAAGTTAATTACTCAAGCATGGTCAACCGAACGATAAGAAACTTGGCATTCCCAATGTTCTACTATCATTTGAGCAATCAATAAGATGTATTGCATTTTTATTGCAACATTCATTTATCGATTCAAAACTCTACTTTAACACAGTTTTATAGCATGTCTATAATAAGTAAAAATGTTGCATTATTACGATTTACAGTGGCAGACATATCATAATCATAAGTAAGCATGTGATAGTATTACAATTTGCATTTCTAAGGAAACAAACATGCAATATTGAGTCTTCTCATCTATATCTAGCAATTCATGTTATCGGTATCGTTGATTGATTGGAGAGCAAGAGGGTCAAGGGAAGAAAGGTCAAGCCACTCACCGTTGGCGAATTGGCTGCAAGAAAGGTTTTTGACACACTACGCGCCGCTTATGCGATCATCTGCAATCGAATCAGCAGAGGATCAATATTCTTCCTTTTATCTCAGAATTCGATATGAAATGCGAAGTTCGAAGAACGCGAGCAATGAAGCCCATGGAAAACAATCAAACATTCACGAAAATACATTCATAAAACCAACGCAAAAGAAACAAGTACGGCATCGAAGACCAAGCAGCAGGGAGGTCCCTCGCGACTAAGCCGCAAAGTCTTTCCTCGAGACGCAAGCGCTGAAAGGGACCCGATTCCAAAGAAACCTAAACATAACGAGGAAAGGATCTCGATTCAATATGTTCCGATCAATCGATACTGACAGTGTTTCTTAATCGTGCTGCCCACAAACGAGAAACAGAGCATGATGATGGGACGGGGAACTACAGCGGGAACACCGAGCACTGGTACGACAATTTTATTGATCCGACTTGTCGATCGAAGGCTGGAGGGTTCATATGGCTACTCCACGTGACGCAAGAAGGTCGAGAAGACTCTTCAGGGAATGTGGTTGTCAAAGCACCTCGCTGACAACCCTCCGAAGGCGGATGATCCCACATACGAGCAATAAGAGATAGATAATAGCATACTGTTTACACGGTAGATGAATTCGATAGAACCATCAGTTGAGGACATAGTTCAAAAATTACGAATTTGATAAAGGAATTATGGGAGGTCCTAGAAGCTGCGTTTGATGGAAAACGTGATTTGTCTTGCATTTATGACTCGGTGGTCGACGTCTACCAAGCTGATCAAGGAGACGTCACATAAGGATCACTTTCGTGCCTTTAAGGCCCTAACTGATGAGGTGGGCCGTATGTTACCCTTAACAACGGGTCTTAATGAGATGAGGACCCAGCGTCAGCAGCTCTATGGTATGGCACATCTAGCATCACTTCATCTTGATGCACTCTGCATGGTCTCAGATTATTGATGGGACTGATATTTCATCTCTGATGGAAGCCTACTTTTGTGTCATAAGGACAACGAAAGTAGTTGGGACTGATACGAGCGATGTACATATTGATCGGTCTGCCTTGGATGTTGTTCGTTGTCGATTTCGTGGGGGTCATAAAGATAGACGTGGTGGCCGGAATGCTGGTCGTGATGGTGGACGAGATAATAGCGACCGTGATGGAGGGCGACCGTGCACATGCTTCAATTTTGGTCAACCATGACATTTTCAGTAGCAATATTCCAAAGCTACTATAGCCAATATTGCATCGGATGCTCATGATGATGAGCGATCCATGAAGATGACTGCAGAGACCTATACAGAATTCGCTGAATTCCAAAGTCAATGTCTTGGTGGGGTCTTTACATCTGGATCTATAATCGAATACTCAGCGGCATGCGTGGTAAGCCCGAAGCAATGGGTGATCGATTCGAGTGCTTCTGATCACATGACAACCAACACAGATATGTTGCGTGATTATGTATTTGTGGGTCGTATGACATATGTTATTGTTACGAATGATAGTTTTCTAAAAGTTCGAAGAAAAGAAAGTACCAGTCTTTCTCCCAACCTGCCATCACTTCAGTTTTACATACACTTGGAAACCCATTCAGTTTATTATCCATTAGTCGAATAATTCGTGACTTACACTATTCGGTAACATTCTTTTCTGATGGCTATGTTTTTCAATACCTGGAGACGAAAAAGACTATTGATAGGAGGCATGCGGCTGGAGGCTTATACCAGGTTGAATTGAATTCGCCTGTTGCATGCGCTGGCATCCCCGCAACCCATTTGAGTTGTAATGTCGGCTAGGTCATCCGTATATCAAATATCTCTAGAAATTATGCCCGTCACTAGATCTTTGAGTTTCTTTTAATTGTGAGTTATGTAGTCTAGCTAAACATTATTGTACACCTTATCTAGTGACAGTTGACACGGTGTCTAAATTCGAACATTTTGTTTTATTTGTTGGTAACTACTCACGAATCACTTATGTCTACCTAATAAATAATCATTCCAAATTATTTGATATGTGGTGTAATTTCTTTACTGAAATAAAAACCTAATTTAGGGTTTCCATCAAGTGTCTTTTGAGCGACAATGGTCATGAGTATGTGTCTTGGGAGTTCAATTCTCATCTAGATAGACATGGAATTTGTCGCTATGGAAGAGGAGATGTGAACGCTTCGGAAGAACCATACATGGGACTTTGTGGATTTGTCTTCTGATAAGATGGCAGTAGGTTACAAATAGGTGTTCACAAACAAGATGAAATCGGATGGCACGCTTGATCGTCTGAAAGCTCGTCTTGTGGCAAAAGAATATTCTCAAAATTACGAAGTGGATTATTTGGGACTCTCTTTGGTTGCCAGGATAACTTATGTACGATTGCTCTTATCTTTAGTCATCTGATATGATGGCCCTTACTTTAGTTGGATGTGAAGAATATCTTTCTTCATGAAGATCTTGACGAGGAAGTGTATGTGATGCAACATCATGAATTCGTTGCAAGAGAGGATAAAGTATGTCATCTGCAAAAGGCACTTTATGGTCTCAAATAATCATAAAGTGATAAATATCAAAAGGGGAGATAACATCTCATCACCATGTGAAGACCGGAGATCAGATAGCAGATATCTTTACGAAATCTCTTTTAGGCCCCCGTGTTCGTTTTCTTTGTAACAATCTTGGCATGATTGACATCTATGCTCCAGCTTCAGGGGAGTGTTAAAATATTAGTGTTGTTACGTAATACTAATATCTAAATAAGTGTGGACCTATATATAAATGTAACATTCTTACTTCTATATATACGAGTCCAACCCCTCATAAGAGAATTGAGGGGTTCATTAATTTCTACACACCCCTTTGGACATTTAGGTTTCTTTCACTTTAGATTTGTTCTTGTGAAACTAGTATATTTGGATGCTATTTTGTTCCCTAATGTAGAGGCCCCCCACCGTAGGCTTTTTTTAGAATGGGACATCGATGTAAGTTGTCTTAATGTAGTCTCTCATCTCACTGAATTCAACGGGGTCTACCACCTTTTCCTCAAAACAATATTATTTTACATTCAGGTACAATACCAATCTATGAAGCACGGGTACTTCATTTTGGAAGGTGTAACCATACTGGATAAGTATTGGAACTCCCTGGATACGCATATACAACATACATACGTAACTTCTTATTTATTTATTTTCAATTTTAAGTTTGGTACTCGATGGGTACTACTTTGGCACTACATAGGTACTTCTCTAGTATTGGTATGACCTCTTTTAAAATAGAACATGGGTACTTTACAGAAATTAGACTTAGTTTTGCAAATAAAGATGACTTCTCCCAATGGCAACTTAGGTGATCCTGGATCCTATAGGGTTTCTTCAGAAACCGTAGTTGGATCTAGACACCGCCTTCGACAGGATAAAGCCCCCCTGCATAGACCACCACCACCCCCACCCCCGGCTCATCCAGATGATGATGGTGACTGTTTGTGGTCAATAGAAGGAGGTCATCTCCTGCAACAAAGGAGGACTGCATTAACTGCCTCAAGAGGACAGACAACAACACATGCATCAAGAGGCTTGAGTTGGGAGGCTGCTAGCCTAGGGTTAGAGAGAAATTAGTGCTTTAAATGAAGGTACAGAATGGTGCGTGATGGAGAGTTACGGCTCGAGAGCACCCCGCCCTAATAACAAGTGGAAGTAGGCTACATTGTGAATAATTGGGACCCCTGATCTAAAATTTTATGTGGCACCTAGGCGCTAGGCGGTCATGGGGCGCCTAGACGCTAGTCGGCGCCTAGGCGGAATTAGGCACTAGACGCCCGGTGCCTGTCCAACTACCGCCTAGCGACTTTTACAACCTTGATTGGAACATTTTTCATTTGAGTTCTTCAACTACATATATATATAGGAGGGGGAATCCATTTACATTCCTAGGCAATGTGAGGGAATCCATTTACATTCCAAGGCAATGTGGGACTAAACATAAACCACATAAACCACATAACCCATACACTCAAACACATCCACTATCTCTAACAAGGTGCTAGAACCCGTTATATAGTTACCCTAGCTAAAACAGAGGTAAATATTTTAAAGGCTAAGGAAAAATACAAGTATAAGACCGCAAGAGTGAAGCCTGAACCAACAAGGAAAATGAAGATTTAGAATTAAAGCAAACACTATTTAAAGAGCAGGACCAAAAACAGGTAGGGAGACTACATTTGTAATCATTAATTATCAAACTAAATGAAACAGTAACCTCTATAAAATCCACTGCACTAGACAAACTAATCAAGTAAATAGCCAACATTGTAATTCTTAAACTAAATGAAGTAGAAAGTTATATAAGATACACTGCATTAGACACTAATGAGGCCACCAATTTCGCACAACTGTTCTGTCATTGCATCAAAACAATGCATAGCGTTAAATTTCACATTGACCAAACTTAACTTTAGGAAAATAAATTAACATTGGAAGTCAACATTCTTATATTTATTCTGAAATCTGAGGATAAGCACCTAAATTTTGGCGATGTTTTTAAAAATGCTTATGTGTACATCAGAAACATATGAATCATGAATGTCAACTGTTGTAAAACTTGATGTTACATAAAAGTCTGCATTCCAAACAACCAGAGCAAACTTAGTTCCATAAGATTTTCACAAATGAAATAGAGTGAATAAGTTATTTGTGTTGATTTTCCAACACTCCTGATAAGAAATAACATTTCTTTCTTGCCTGAATGCAATCCTTGAAGAACAGTTCCTCGTGTTATGCCAACACCCCATTTGCCATCAAGAGGTTGTTCTACAGCTACAGAAACTGCAACCATATCCCCCTCCTCAACATGCGCACTGCAAGCCAAGACACCAGGAACAAAAACCTACAGATCAAGCATGATAAAGTAAACACGTGTAGCATGCAACTATAAGTTCAAAATTGAAATAACTAGAAAGATACAGAAGATGCAACAAATCTAGTTGACTACTTCCACAACAATATTCATATTTTGAAATTCCTCAAATAGAAAAAGGAAAAAAAAAACAAAATGTAGGAAACACAGGTACAGTATAAATTGAAGTATACAAAATAAATTTAAAAGAGGAAAGTGGCACACAAGTAGAATGTTATGGTTCCTGCTCATGATATCATACAAATAATGTCAGCTTAACACTGCACATGCGAGCATTAAAAAATGATCTGAGTGATCTGACATAATTTCAGGAGAACAATCTCCAGTTCCTCTATGCATGTAGAAGACACATGCTCAATCCCATGGTTGCAGTCCTAGAAGTTAAATGCATATAACAATTGCATAGCCTACAAGAAGAAAAAGGATGTGGCATTTGCTAATGTTAGAGAGGATATAACCCCTGACTGAGCAAAATGGAAGCAAACGATTCATGTAGCAGACCCCAAAATTTTGGGATAGAGGCTTTTAGACTATACAAATAATAAACCAAAAGTGAAAGTTAGTACTAAAGAACACTTTTCCTTGATGGAAGGAAAAGAAAAGAAGAAAAGAAGGTAATACACCAAGTCAAAAAATAAAACTTGTTTTTATAGTCATAATGCATACAAGATATTAAAAGAAAGGTGAAAGTCAGGACAACAAGTCATGATGAAAAAACTGAACAAGCCTGCTAAGAAGCATATAGATTTATATAGGAAAGACGAGCAAAACAGGAACGTGTAGAAATATAAATACAATAAGCATTAAGACAGGTCTGTAGACAGAATTGTGTAATTAAGGCATTGATATCTTCATCAGATTCACCAGGCACACAGAAATTTAAGGCTTACACTACTCAACCAAGCTTTCTGGCTATATCATATTAAAGCACTTCAGAAGTGACAACGCAACTTTCCTATTACTAATCCACATGATGATATACCTGAGCACCTCGAAGAACTGCCTCTGCACATTTTCGACTCACAATTACTTCCTTCAGGGGTTGATCAGGATGAACGCCATAATCAAACTTGTGTGGTCCAGAACCTTTAACAAAGATAACAGTCTCCAGACCAGGGTATTGGCACTTATGAATAGAAGGGCCCTGCAACCTTCCTGTAGGAGCATCTCCATTCCCAAATGTTTTAGACGTTTCAAAGTCAGACGCCTCTTGACAGTTTCCTTGTCCTAGAAGTTGATCACTTTCAGCTACAGCAGTTTGCTTTCCTATGTGCATGTTACTGGTTCCAGTTAAAAGCTCGTTGTCTTCCAATATTGCTACAAGTTTCCCGATGATCGCATCACTTGGAGACAGGAGAGTGTTCACCCGTATGCAAGAGTAACTCGGCGGGTGCCTACACAATACACAGAATAACTAAGCACAGAGAAGAATGAATATTCAGAAAGCGCACAATGTTTTACAACTCTTAACAATATACTAAGGTACATGCTTTGAGCGAGATATTTGCAGTACAAAGAAAAAATACAGTAGTTGTGGATCGGTCTCGTTCGGTTTTTAATAAATAAACCATATTTGTATTTGATTCATGTTTTAAGTATGTGCATGTCATTGCATTGTTTGATGAGCAGTTGCTTCAACATGGTAAAATGATATTCAATGATTAGTAGACAGCATGGCACAGAACAAAGACTAATAGAGAACTGAACGAGAAATGTGACATGATAATATTGGACCTAAATTTATCATGTCGGTCATGACAGTGGTTCGCCGGTAAGCCGACAGGCGCGCGGGTCTCATAAGCTATATCTGAATTGAATATCTCGATTTTGGGTTTGGATTCGGTCCAAATTTAGTTCCATCAAATCTTGATTCATTTTGATTATATTAAATAAATTATGCATTATCTAATTTGATTATATGGTTGTTTTACAGGATAGAGCTCAATTGGTTTGTTAAAAAAATCTGAATTCGACATGAATCCGACATCTGACATCTACAACATTTTGGTCCTATGAGAAAGCCATTTTAAATTGTGATATAAGAGTGGCATAAGAAACCCAATCCAACATGAACTCAAGATTCAACATCTGACATTAAAACCCCAATTTGAAATGAACATGACATCCGACATCTAAAATATTGGTCCTAGGAAAATTTTGTTTTAAATTGCAATAGTAAGATTGGCATAGATTTAATCAACAATCATGTTCAACATTCACGCACAAAAAACTTAGATGTATGTCATCATTTTACTAGGTCTCACATTAGAATGCAGTATGAGTAATGTATGAACCAACTGAACAATAACTAGCTTACATATTCAAAAAAACGTCTGAAATTTAAAACGTTGTCGTCTACTTCAGGAGTTAGGTAGGTGTGCTTGCTATGGACTAGTTGTATGTATAATCTATTTTTTTCATTTTTTTGTTTGTTGTTTTTAGTTATCTTTTGTATTTTTATTTATTATTGCTGGTTTTTAGTTATTTTTGTTTCTTTTGATATTTTGTTGTTAAAAAGTGAACAATTGGAAAATCAAATAAATATAAAAAGGAACATTTTTTCATGTATACCTATTGATTTTGTAGGAAAAATAGTTTTGGGACAGATTTTACTTCTGATATACATATCGAATTAGCATTTTTTTTATTCCTTTCCCAGTGAACTTGTTATTATCCATTTTTGAGGTCATATATTTTTGAAAAATATATGGACTATCAATTATTAAATACTTTGACTTATAACATGTACTAAATCCAAAATAAATTAAAGCGGGACACATAATGTTACATTCTTTAAGAACCGAGTGCTATATTTGAGGAGGGGGGTAGGCGGGCAATTATTTTGAAGTTTGTGGGACTGAGGTTCTTGTAGGCATGTGAGTTGTACATGAAGTTAGATTTGAAGGTGGTAGTAATCCAGCATATTTTTTACCATCTTCTTTATTCTCATACTAGTGTTGCTTGGAAGTTTCTTTGTTGACAACTAGACCCCAAGCCTCATCTTTCGGCCATACATGAATAGCTATATTGTTCATAAGATTTGCAATGAGCACAACAGCAATCGGGAACCACAAGAGCACACATAAACTAAAATTTATTTTGGTGCGGTACAAGGACCTTGGCCACCAGGTGTCGAAGCAGGAGAACCTTGAGACGAGGATACCTTTGCCTCGTTGACATGTTGGATAAACCTTTTCCTATTAACTTGCTTCTTAGGACATTACCATAGTTTTATTTGCCTTTCTTAGAGCAATAAACCCCAATTAGCGAACTTTTGCACTTTTGGTATCTGCATCTTATTTGTTATCTTGGTATAGTAATAGTACATTATTACTTCCTGTATTTGATAATATTCCTCTTAGATAGTCATTTATGATCTAACTTTAAGAGGTTGCTCTTCCTGTATTTGCTAGATTGCTATCATAGTTCTATTTCCTCTTAGCTCCTTATAGCTTTGGGATTTTTGGCTTCTCCTATATTCAATTTTGCTTGTAAGTTTGCTTCTTTCCTTTTCCTAGTGGTGCCTCCACTCCAGCTCAATGTAGATGTCCTAAAACCCTACCTGCTCTCTAGCTCCTCAGGAATCCTCCTCGGTCGGAGACTCCCACATTTGCATTCCTCTACCGAGGAGGCTACCAGAAGAGCTATCTCCTAAATGGCTTTACCATAAACGTTCATCATGTCGGACAGGCACCTCACGCACACTCCAAAATACACTATGACACAGCAAAAATATATGCAGTGTCCATACGTGTCGGTGCAACATAAAGTAGTTGTATAAATGACTTCCTAGTTCCTACTGTAAAATGTTCAAAGTAATGTGAACTTTAGTGGATATCGAAGTGGAAAAATAGGGTTTGATCATAAATTCATAACGAAGAGAGATCAAAAGAGAGGGGGGGGGCTAACGTTAGGGCTTTGGAAATCCGAGCGAAGTGCTCAACACCATAGGCCTTGACCAAGTACTCCTCCACCTGGGGGTTCCATTTGAGGGTCGGGTTGAAGCTGTACCGATCCGACGATGACGATGACGACGAAGAATAAGAAGAAGAAGAATCCATCTGCTATTGAAGAATTTAAAGAGAGATCAATGGACACGAAGAAGAAGAAGAAGAAAATGATGATGATCGGTGAGTACCAATTTTAGGGTTCCGGTGACGGCGGCGGAGAGGTGGCGGTGGCGGTGAGTGACTCGGAGGAATAGTTCCCTCGCTTTTCTCTTCATTCAAAAGGAGGGGCTCGTTGCCGCCATTGATCGAGCTTGTGGAAGCCGCTTCTAATTTTTAGGGTTTTTGATTTTTGCAAAATATTTGAACTAAACAGAAAGCCCGATACTCGGCCCCGCCAAAGAGTAGCCGAAGCCCAACGTTTATATTAAAAGAGTAATGCTACAGTTACAATTAAATTCCTACAATCCTCTTACAACCACTCACCCGTTTTCTGACATGTGGGCCAGGTGGTGGCCTGGCCCACATGTCAGTAAATGCGTGAAGGTTGTAAATAGGTTGTAGGAATTTGGTTGTAAACTTAGCATTATTGTATGAATATAGAGAAGTGCAACATAAGTTGATAATCATCATGAGTCATGAGAACAGTAACATTTTATAAACATGGACTGCAATATTCATAAAGGATTTGTGTTAAAAAAATAGAAATCTAACAACTCTAGAAAAACATATGAACACAAAAAAGAAGAAGACTAATTTGCATCTTAACATCCTTAAAAAATTCAAATTTGCAAGTTATCCTAAATTATTAAAATTAACAACTTATTATCATAAATTATATATTATAATTTAACAAAGTACATTGAAATTTCCAAATTTACATCTCACTACCCCTATGTCATTGACAATGATCCACTTCATATTTATATATTTCTTAATGGTACCCTAACTTACCCGCAAGTTGCAAACGATGAAGGTTCGAAGATATTTAAATGCTAAGGTTGTAAGATATTTAAACGCTAAATTTAATAGTCATGGATTGTAAATAGATAATTTAGTTTAAATCTGAAAAAATCTATAATATTTAGTTTCAAATTAGCCAAAAGACAAAGCAATTATCCAAGAACATGTTTCAAAAAGGGCTATTAGATTTATACCAGTTTAGAGGCATGACATGTCCAATCCAAATGTTTGATCCCTAGATTTTACTTTTGATTTTTTTTTCCTTCCCATTATACCCTCCCTCCCATGTCTAAGAATGAAACTTTCCTATATAGGCTTAGAAGAGTATAAAAAATAAAAAAAAACCAAAAGCTCAAGATCTAAACTTCCCAATTGGACATGTTAGGACGTAAACTCTAAATTGATATAAAATTAAGGATCTTAGTACTAATTAGCCCTTTCAAAAACTAGTCACAGTTGCAACAATAACTTGTAGACTTTGCTGACGAGGATGATGTAATGATCCATTACAACATTGTCCTTCAAAATCTTAAAAGGTAACAAAACTGATGCACAAGTTCTAACCACTACATTTTGTGAAAATCTACCATATCGCCAAACTCTACATACAATAACAATTCATTTGAGGCATAAACAAGTGCCTTCTACAAAAACATTGCACTCTGACGAGGCATTTTAAACATGAGGAGGATCAGATTGGGCAGTTGCAGGTTTCCCACGTCCCATCGCGAAACCCCTTGTTCCATCTGGCATTTTAGGCCCTGGTAGAGCCTTGCTCGCAATGTTGGTGTCACCTGAAGGAACATGCCCATGACCTGCTGGCAGAGTGTAAGAGAAAATTAAGAATGGAAGTATTTGCTATGCACTTGCACATTGTATATTGAGAAAGCCTAATGGTTACATCCAGACTCTTCCGAATACTAGAGAATATAAAATATGATGTCCTTCAACCTAACTCCTCTTGCATCGGAATACTATGTTTAGCTATAAAATTTGAGAATCCTGCATTGCTTTCTAAAAGACTCAGTAGTCCTGGATTACCTTGCCCATTCGCACTTTGCTGGCCTCTTGCTTGACTTTTGCTGTATCGACCCCTTCGCTTACCCTTACCACCAGCATGATGCTCGTCTTCCTGAATGAGCATTATTTATCGAGGGTGTCATAAAAATAATATTTCAGATGGAGTCGGAATCATCAATGTAAAAGAAAAAGAAAAAAGATCACAAATCAGATCAGAAGATTCATCTGCAGATGTTACTTGGAGAACGATTATCCATAGTTGTACTGAATGAATATATGTCAGCTGGATTCTGTAGAATCCACATTTGGTGTGTGGTGGTGGTGTGTGTGGTTGTGGTGGCGGTGGCGGTGTGGGTGTGGGGTGGGGTGGGGTGGGGGTGGGAGGGTGAAGGTTAGTAAATGTGCATTTTAGAATCTTATCTGGATTTTATTTCAAAATCCAAGTGATTATCATTCTGGCAAGATTTTATATACCATAAGTTGGATTACAATCCACTACATGTTGGATTCTGAAATCTATCTTGTAACCATTCTACTACTATTTCAGAATTACTCGAGTTCTACATATTATATCCATTAAATTAAATATTTTAAAATATATTATTATAAGTAATAAATATTTTATAAATTATTGAGTTATTGGTTTTCAAAGTTCAGCTTTCATGAATACCATTAAAAGCAAGACCATTGATAATACCACAAAATCCGATAATGACCGGATTTATTTAGCATTAAAGGTAGGAATGGCAACGGTAACTGATAACCCCTCAACCCGACCCGACTTTTAACAAAGTCAGGTTTGGATGAAAATAAAATCTGAACCAATTTCGAATCAGGTCCACATACAAATGAAAAAAAAAAAAAAAAAAAGTTTGATTCAGGTTTTATAATTAGTAAAATCCAAAAGTCTTCTTTCTATAAGAACAATCAGTTAACCTGACACAGTTGTTTTATTAAAGCCGGGTTCAGTTAAAAACTTAGCATGAATAAAATTTAATCGGGTTCGAATAAAAAATATGAAAACGGAAATATTTTCAAGACGGCTTCAGGTCATATTTTGTTAAAAACTACATTTAAAATGCAAAAATTATATCTAGTATGGATTTAAAATAATCTTCCAATGATTGGGTCCTGAAAAAAAAAATGATCTAAAATGTAGTAGTAATTTGATATTACATAAATTTGGCTACAAATAGTTTAGGAAGCACTAATACACAAAAAAATTGAGCCATGTTGTGTCGGACACACACCAGACACTCCAAAATACACTACACACCAAAAGTAGATATTGTACCACGCGGCCATGCCCTTCCCTTATGGTGTCGTATCCGTCTCCATGCAATACAGGAAACAGTTTCCAAGATGTAATTAAAATGATTATAGAAAAAAAATGTACAGAAAGATAATTTTGCAATGAAGATGGGTTGGAAGAGATTTTGGAAATAGTGAAATACTAAATTCTGCCATATATAGTTATAATCAATTGGTTATAACATCTTTATGGATTTTCCCAATCCAAATTCATAGATTTCCACTAACACACTCTCCCTAAATTAATAAATCCACGTTGACTAACACTCCATTTTAAATCTACTCATTTTTGAGATCCATGTTGACTAACCCCACCCACACCCACACCCACACCCACACCCACACCACACCTAGTTAGAAATGCATGCATGGCACATTCCATACAAACATCGTGCAGAAACATACAGTTACAAAATAGGCATACTTCCTCCAATGTCTATAAGAAGTATATTATAATGTGAGATGTGCTATCATATATATTAAAAAAAAACTAGCCCTCTACAGGGTGGGTATGGCAGTTAAATTCATCAGATATGGACCCTTAACAAACCATGTCTTACAGTCTTTAATTTGCATAGCCGTGTCTTGAGAAAGGATATGATCACAATCATAAAGATACCCTTTCTAGTGCCTTGTTTGACACCAACTCTTGCTTTCATCTTCAGAACTGACTAATAAATATCCAACTAGAAGAATATAATAGGTTACAGTAGCACACAAAACTGGTATGTATGGATATATTTAGTTTACCCTCCATGATATATAAACCTCGACCAGGTATCTACAAAGTACATCCATATATAACTAACTTCAAATTTAGAAACAAACATGTTCGGGTTTTTGATAAGCTGACAAATTATGTTTCTCCCAATTCCAGGGCAACCTTAGTCATTATCGCGGGTACTGATGAGCATGATCTGATATTCTGATCCCAGAATAACAGAAAAAATTAAGCTGAAAAAGACAAATAAACAAAGCTTATAGCATGCGCACAAATTACCAACCTCTATTTCAGTCTTCTCATCATGGAGACCATCATATTTGAACTTCTGTACATCTGAAAGAGCCTCTGATGATTGATTATTATTCTTCTCATATAAGGTTTCCTTGGATCCTCTCCGATTACGACCATATACATATTTTCCCTGTAAGAAGAACATGTTTAAATAAAAAACGGAAGGACCAAGCTAATCAAAATAAAGATGTGGATAGCCTCCATATTACCATCCACTTAAGCAAAATTTCAACTCGCATACCACTCCTCCAGTTCTTTTCATCGTTTAATGTGGCCACCTAAACCATTCAGATAGAACATATGACTTCTTGATGAATTAATTTGTATAAGAAGCTTAAACTAAGGAATAGAAAATGAGATCAAGCATGAAACTCACAGCATTTGCAGCTTCCTCAACTGTCTCGTACTCAATAAGGGCATGAAGCTGCAAATGAACATGACGAGAAACGTAATTTGAAAACATTAGCGACAAAAATGACAATGCACAATTTAACGTTATCTGTAACGCATTTCAACATGGTTATTATTCAAATTCAACTTGATTTCATGTCAACAGCAGTATCCACCTGGTCATATTCTTCACAAACCCTATAAAGATTTTGTTTCTAATTAAAGGATGGAAGTTGGATATGGATCTAGGACAACCAATCATCTACTTACTAGAAGCTACTGAAGTTAACTAAGGGATTAAAGCTAAAGAAACTGAACCTCATCGATTAGGCAATCATGTTCCAAAATAATAAAAATATCTGCAGGTACCACATAATTAATTTTCTTGTATATATAAATTGGACTGAAATGGATCACTTAGCTCATACTTTATTACTGATTATCATTTCAGCCTTCTTGGTCATTGCTGATTCTTCTGTTGAATGTGGATCGTGAACAGTAATATTAACAATCCTGAAAACACAGAAGGTATATTAGTTTGTTGCAAATAACGAAACAACAGTTTATATTGAGATTATATTGAAAAAGATTATGCAAGCCTTACTTTCCAACATTTCCAAAGATTTTTTGGAGATTATCAGTTGAGTAATCATCTGGTAGATTTTCAACCATCACAGTGTGGGCCTGACAGAATATTGCACAGATAGATACCAAACAACTCTTACTGATAAAGTGAACTAGTAAAGAACTAATGTAGGAAAATAGTCAAATACCTTCTTGTCTACCTTCGTGTCCACCTTCGCGTCCTTTACTTCAGCAACTGGCAAGGGATTCAACCTCGTCACTTTTTTCCCATCCGCACTAACAACCTGCTCTTGACGTATAAGCGAAAGAAAACCAGAGGGCAGATGCCCATGGAAACGAATAACCACAAAATAAAGCAAGACAAAATCCTGAGTACATAGGGTTTATCTAACTTTTACCACCAGAAGGCTCCCTGAGCAAGTTAAATAGTAAAAGAAAGTATGCACAAAAAAAAAATCCTAGAAGGTTAAAAAGACTTGCAAGTTGGGATGATGTCCTGAGTGCAGCTTCTATCAGAGAGATGTCCTGAACAAGCCTTTTCATTCTTCTAAAAGATGCAATAACTGGAATGGGAACTGCAACAACGGAAAAGTCATTGAAAGCTCAACTGCTATGAAATAGAGATTGAATTCATTTCACTAGACTAGGGACAACATTAACACTTATATATAAGTAATTATGTATTCATATGACTTTTTGATTGCTGCCACAGTTTCCACTTTCAAGTTTTCCTTGACAAGAAATATCATCACATTTTTATACAAAGCTTTTTTTTCCTCTTTCCTCAAAATAGTCTTCAATGCACACAATTTGAGTTCCAAACATGAATCCCCTTAACCCTACATTATGCAGATCAGATGAAGATGTGTTCTTAACCTGTAATTACTAAATTCTATGAAATATGCAGATGTTCAAGGAGTACAATGAGTTTCTACTGCCGATGAATATTATGTACACCATCCAGGAAGTGTGAGCCGCGTAATAGGCGACCAGAACTTGCATATCCCACCATAAGGTGACGCGACTGGAGTGTTTTTATCAAATGATGAATTTGCGCTGAGCCACTCCTATCCAAGTAAGTGTGGCAATTTGGGCTTGACCCGCCAACCCGACTGGCCATGCCAGTTAGGGTCGTGTAATAGGAAGTGTACAATGAGTTTCTATAGCCGACGAATATTATGTACACCATCCAGCAAGTGTGAGCCGTGTAATAGGCGACCAGCACTTGAGTATCAAATGATGAATTTGCGCTGAGCCACTCCCATCCAAGTAAGTGTGGCAATTTGGGCTTGACCCGCCAACCCGACTGGCCATGCCAGTTAGGGTCGTGTAATAGGAAGTGTACAATGAGTTTCTATAGCCGACGAATATTATGTACACCATCCAGGAAGTGTGAGCCGTGTAATAGGCGACCAGCACTTGAGTATCCCACCATAAGGTGACGCGATGAAGTATTTTTATCAAATAATGAATTTGCGCTGAGCCACTCCCTTCCAAGTAAGGGTGGCAATTTGGGCTTGACCCGCCAACCCGACTGGCCATGCCAGTTAGGGTCAAGTCTAAAGACTCTAAACAGGTTCTGCATAAATGGGTCAACCAGTTCGAGTTGAAGTTAGTGACCCTTGTGATCAGATGTGACCTTTTTATTAGTGGGTTCGTGTATAAAGTATAAGCAGTTTCTCACAACAGGTGAGGAGTCTGGGATGTGGAGAGGGTGAAGCTACGTTGTATGTCCTCTCTTATGGGGCCAGGTAACCTACTTTCATTCATGGCATGACTTTAGTATAGCCAAGGTCCAGGGAACTCACTGACTATCTTTTTCTCCTCTATGACTGAGAGAGGAGAAAGAAAGACCTTCATCTCCTTCTTCTGGGTTAAATCAAGCCTCTACCTTCTTGTCTTCTTCATCAATGAGTACATCCTACATGAGTATCTCATCATATCATGGTGTTGCACACTGACATGGACAAGAAAACCTTATCGTCAAGGGAGGTCCCTAGTTATGAATAGCGCACCTCGGGAGTGAAACTCACAAGGCTCATTCCTTAATGCCTCAAATGTAGGAGGCTCCCTTCGTGATGCCCACACCTCATAATGACTCTTGACGAGGCTCAAGCTCATTTGAAGTGCACCTCACACATTATTATTTTTTTTACTAGCATACGTACTTTAATTGCATCTTACTTTTAATTTGGATTCTTGGTATTGCTATTTGAGTGTTAGTATGCTATTTTCTATTGTTCACGTGAACAAAACATTAAACAATAAATTAGTTATATTATTGTATAATGAAGAAAACAACAAATCATAAATAATTTACCGATCATTTGCTTACAAGTAATATTCGTTACATATAATATGATTTATATTATAAAATTTACATAATCTTGAATAATTGTGTACTTTGTCTCATGAGGCTCGCGCTTCTCGCGCTGCGCTCGAGTGTTGAACATCCTTCGCACCGCATTGTGCCTTGTGTCTTATTAAACTATGAGGAGGTCATATATGGGGAAAAAATGCACATCCATTTGTGTGATAATTTTGCTTTTCCTTCTTTGTTGTTGCCATGTTTTGAAACTTTTCGTCCAATTTTTGCTGATCTGGCAATTGATTTACCATTTATTGTTTTTTTTTGGTATTAAAATGGGTCAAATGGGTTTCTCTGGTCCCATGCTAGCCCACCCAAATAAGTCTATGGACCTTATTTCAGTAATTTGTTAATCATGGCAAAAGGGCCGGCTCGAGCTGACCTGCTATGTGATGGATTGTGTCTGACCTAAACAGGAAATGCGTAAATGGGTCAAGTTCGGGATGAGCGTTAACGGGTGACCAAAGTCTGACCCAACTCAAATCTGACCAGACCTGATTGCCGCCCAAAATCCCAAGTGGTGGAGCCTTGTGGATGTTGGTAATCTCATCATAAAAAGGGTTTGGCTTCCAAACTTGAGTGGCTGAAATTTAGGAGACACTTCCATGTTTATTTACAATTACTACAAGTGTTCCCCACAAAAATCACACATTTATCCTGAATAAAAATTCCAAAGTTAACATGGGTGATATTTATAATGACCAATTGTAATAAGCATAAATTTAGGCAAGGGAGAATTTTTCCAAATCTATTAATGGGACATGCTACTCCACCATTGTTATTATATACTAAATTAATGCATATCAGAAAATGTTGGCTTTCTAACCAAAATATCAAAACACGGAGGTCTTTACTTACCAAAAATTGATATAGGAATTGTTGTTATTCTAAATGTTAAGTTAATTTTGAATATACATTTTCACTATAAAAATTTATGTTATATCAAATTCGTTTCCCATATCCATCTAATGTTTAAATTGATCATGAGTTAATTGGTAAAGGAATTATTGTAATAATATTTAACTTAATGAATGATTTTTCTACCATCGGTTTATAGTAACCTACCTTTTGCACCTTGCGTAATTTGTTGTCTAGATATTTGTTGTGTAATTAACTTCTTTTCAGGGTGAAATATGCTCAAGTTATTATGAGAATGGTGTGCCCCAAACATCCGCATTTACAACATATATCCATAATTGCTGCTTTACGTCAAAGATCATCAAAAACTAGAAAATCCAACCCATTGATTGCTAGGTTAAGCAAACTAATTTTGATCCTCGTCTCACCAACAACTAGAAAGTGAACCATTGCAGTGACGAAATTACTCAAAACAAGACTTTGTAATAGGATGTAATATGAATTTCTTAAGAAAACTTTAGTGTTGACAAGAAAATATGTTATTTTAAGTTTTTAACTCAACGAATGAGTGATGTATGTAACTCAAAGAATGAAGAGATATTGAATTGTACCATCATGTTCTTTATTACAATTGTGCTTACGAAAATTCTATAATAATTCAGTTATATAATGTAGTTTTGTATTTAGATTTGCATGTCTTACTTCCGCTATTGGAATTATAGGAAGTAAAATTAGATATACAATCTCACAGGTCAAGTTAACATTGGCAACCACCCATTGTAAATCCTAGCTAAGTCAAATCCAACTTGATCCCAATCTAAAAGGGTCTGTCAATGTTGGCAAGTTGGTTCAGGTCCAAGTCACTAACCTGACCTTAAATCAGGGTTGGCTTCATGTCAAGGTGTCAGGTAAACCAGAAACCAAAACCACTCCTAGCATGTTAATATAGCCTATAGGTCTTTCAAAGAAGGGAGCAAGCTATGACCACCCTTATGAATAAGTTAAAGTTTCTTCCGATATTTCATATTTATACATGTTCTCTTGTACACAATTTATACTGCACTTTATCACTACCATTTTTTCTCTTTCTTTCTGCCCAATAAATATAGCTGTATCCAACATAATCTTCCTCAACCTCAAAATAGAGCATTCTCTTCAAATCAAAGGCATTCTCCCATCTCCTGCTGCTTACATCGGCTGAAGGAGCAAGCAAGACTGACATTTTGTTCTGGCGCATGCAAGTCATCAGGTTTACACTTGCACAGTTGTAGACAAGGTCCAAGGTGATCAGAATATCACAAGAGGATACTGGATTTTTTGTCCCTTAAACCAACTGGGGTGCCAAAGTCATAGCTCAATTGACGTACTTGCTTCCACAATCAGGTGTTAGTCAATTGTACTTTCTAAACAAAGGCGATAGTTCTCAAATTGGTGTAGGGACTTTGATTGAGGTTTTGAGATTTGTTCAAATTTTCCATGGCTGGTTAAATTGTGATTTCAAAACCAAGAGGAATTTGGTCAAGTATTAAATAATAAACAGCACAATTCTATGTTCTCCATTTCCATCCACCAGCTTTCCGTGCTATGTTTCTAAAACAACTTGCATGATTCTATGTTTTATCAAGTTCCATCGACAATCCACCTGCTAGAACTTGATTTGCAAGTGTGATTATGGCAACAAATGTTGCATGGAAAATCCACTTATGGACAACCAAAAACCCTTTGGTGCTAAGTATATATGAGTTGGTAAGCATATTTTTCCTTGTCTAGTTAAAACCTTAGACCATGAAGTTATCTATTGAAGGATCTAAATATTTTTTTACATTATCGTTTGGTATCTTCAAAGTTCAAACCATAGAACTGAATTTAGATAACGAGTAAAGATAGAAGAGGAGATCTCTCTTAGTGGTGGAAGTACTCAAGAGGTATCCTTGCAGTTCATTCTGTTTCAGCAAGACATCAACAAGCAGATTCTCTTTGCACCAACTCGAAAGCAGTGACGAAAGAGGTGCGTCTCCGAGGCAGACAAGGAATCAACAACGGAACCTTCCAACAATGCTGCCCAAAGGCCCTAAACCTTTACGGCTTTACCAATAAGGGTAATAATCTTTTCTTTTCTACAATGCTATTATCATTTCCTGTTACAAGAACATGCTTATCCTTGTGATTCATAGGGGATCTTGTTCAGTTTAAGGAGAAAACAAATGAGGAAAAATCCCAGCCTTTTGTCCTTGCGACTTAGAGGTCATTGTTGCGACTTTTCCTAGTGCTTCTGAGTTGTCAATCAACATGTTGTCGCTTTAAGGAGTTGGTCTCTATTGTAACTTTTTTCCCTCATTGGTGTAAAGAGGTGTTTCGGGCATAAACATTAGTCGCTGCAAATTCTATTTAAATAGTAAAGTTTCTCGAAATTTGGCCTTTGGTTTTTTCCATAATGCCTGGAGGCTTTCCCACATATATTCCATGGTCTTCTTCTATCTTGCTTTTTTGTATTTTCGCACTTATATTGATTATCTAAGGCAGTGAGAACCCACTTAAATCCAAGCAAGGATTGCAGTACCATAATGACCAAATTATGTAAAGAAACAGAGTCTAGAACTGTCCACGCCTCCAATATATCAAGAAACATAAATTTGACATATCAGGGTAACTGGTCACAGCGTAGACTTTCTGGTAAAGCAACTTTGTAGGTGCTACTGTTAGTGGGGAAAAGAAATGCATATTTCAATAAATAATCATACTGAAATGGAAAACAAACAAATACATTGAAAGCACAAGATAATATGGTAAGGAAAATGCTCTCATCTTATAAAATCCAAATCCAACTCGATAAATACTAAACAGCTAAGTACGCATTTTTATTATGTATTAAACAAAGGCTGAAGCACTTACCAAACCATTCCTTGTTCCTCTTCACATACTTCAACAGAAACTTGTCAGTAGGGAGATTTTCATCACTGAAATAATACTCAACCTGCAAAACTATCAATCTTTAGTTTTGGGGGAAATCATAAAGGACCACTTTGCAAAGTTCACTATCAATTAGAACAAAATAAAAGGCACAGACATCAAATATCCAGTTCTTGGCATTCTCAACAACCTACCTAATAGCTAGACGTCCCCCACTCCCACCCCCCCCCCCCCAACCCCCCCACCCCCCAAAAAAACAAACCCCACAAGTCCTTCCAACAAACATAAACCAAGAATTGTTCTACCAGAAGAGTGAATCCAACAGACATTTTTGGTATTTTGAAGAAGAAAGCAATGCAGTTATTTTAAGTGTAAACAGTTCAATCACACAATCATATAAGGGCTAACAAAAATTCATTGTAAATGACATCACCCACGTACAACTAAGTTGAACGTAAACAAGATCAAACAAATATTTCTAGCACAGTAACATTCAAGTAAATATCTAATTTGTAGCTTCGTGTGGATGCCCAAGGTTCTAAACATCGGTCGTACTTAGGATTTGGCACCGGGTGACAGATTATGGACAATCTACCAATGATTAGTGTAAATATTGGGGCATTAGTATCAGTCACATGATACCCTAGATGTCCACAATGCTATCATGTCTAATAAAGTAACTAAACGAGTAACCATATTGTTGAGCACTTGTATTGTACAAGGGCAACATATGAATATATAAAGATTGAACTGTAATGAAGGAATCTACTCGCTTATATACTAAGACTACTAAGACAAAAGTGGATCGTCTCTACTCCAACTGAGAAACGGCTATCAATGTTTTCATTTGTTACTCATCTACACACTAAGAGTAAAAGTACCAAAGTTGTCGGTGGTCATCAATGGTGCCGAAAGACCATACGTACATATAATAGGGGAGAGGAAGAGAGGGACAAAAGTTGGTTATATCCACGACGGGAGCTGGACGAGGTACCTTTTTTCAAGTCTTCGTGCTTTCTAGATCCCGCACAACTATTCCTCTGTTTTGCTGGGGTTTTGGGGACAGGACACAGGAATTCAAGATCTTATCTTTGGCGCCACATCATCAATATTCCCTTTTTCCATGAACTCAAATCCTGTTTCCAATGACGGAATTGCGCACAATGTTGCGAGAACTAGCCCTTGTTAGCAATTGTTCATTAAATGAAATAACAAAATTTTCTTTTTAATATTTTCCATGCTAAATCATATCTCCTAACTTCCCTTAGACCAAAAAAGTGGACTGATTTCTCAACTTGGGCCCACCAAATCAGATTAGGAAAATCAATATTTGGTTCAGTAGCTATCCCTTCAATTGCGTCCTTTCATAGCTTTCCTTGATCCAATGATAGGTGGGTCAAGTGAGGTGCATGTAAAGCCAAGAGTTTTTGGGGCGCATCTGCCACTGGAAGGGAACAGGCAATTGAGGGGCTGGTGACTGAGTGGAGCATTCCTCGATTTGGATCCATCCACTTCCTTCAAGTTCATGCCTCGTTCCCAAACCCTTGAACCAACTGGTACTTAATACCCTTACCCTCATTCACCAATACACAAATGTTCTCACGTCTAAAGTCCAACTCATAACTATAATTTATAGCAAAACCAAAACATAATTACATATCCAGTTCTTGAAATTCAACAACCCTTCCCACCCCACTCCCACCCCCAACAAATCCCACGGGTCCATTGAACCAACATTAAATCAAAGATATTTTCTACCACAAGAGCATATCGAAATTTGTGGCCTTTTGTACCAGTAGTTAAGAAATGCGCTATTTAAGTCTAAAGAGCTCCATGACACAATCATATAAGGACTGACTAAAATTTGTTGTAAACAATGTCTCCCAGGTACAACTAGGTTTCTGAACGTAAACAAGATCTAATGATTCCTAGCATTCAATTAAAATATACAATTTGTAACTTCCTGTGGTGCCCAAGGTTCTAAATAGCGGTCCTATTTAGGATTTGGCGTATCGAGTGGCAGATAATGGGAAATCTATCGACAATTAGTGTAAATATTGGACATTAATATCAGTCACACGATACCCTAAATGTCTAAAATGCTATCCTGTCGCACTTTTATTGTATAAAGGCATCATACCTGTATACAAAAATCAAACCGTAGTGAAGGGATGTACTCGCTTATATACTAAGACAAAAGCTGCTCATCTCCATAACTGTTAAAGGCGCCAGGCGCATGCAAAGAGTGTCTGGAACCAAGGCATGAGGCACAAGGCGGTTGCAAGAGCCTCGTGAAGGCGAGACACGCATTTATTCCAATTATTTATAGATCATGTGTAATAGATACTTTTCGTAAGCAAATGATTTCTTGTTTTCTTTTTTCACAGTAATATGATTAGTTTATTTTTAGGTTGTGTTCACGTGAACTATGGACTTGGCACACTAATACTCTGATAGTATTTTCAAGAATCCAAATCAACATGAAAATAGGATCCAAGTGCTTAGTTTCAAGGAAAATAACTTATTTTTTCAAACAAAACTAGAAGAGGACAACAATAAGAGTCGAACAAGAGGGATAGAAGAAGAGGAGAAAAAAGGGGTAAGACATAAACTTAATTCAATTGCTTCATGACTGAATGAAAGGTAAGAATCATGACAGAGAGAAGGCAGATGGAGGGACTTCTTATTTCTTTTTATGGAAGTTTTAAATCCTTTTATTTGTTCTCATACTTTTCTTGTCAAAGGGATATTAAAGGAAAGATCCAAGAATAATTTTATATGCAGAATAAATCTAATCGTAAGTAACAAATATAGTAAAAATAACATATAAAATAGAATATGTGTGGGATGCGCTTTAAATGGTCTCAAGTCTTGACCCATCTACATTGAGGCGTTAGGGGATGAACCTTGTGAGACCCGCGCCCGAGGAGCAATTTTCACAACTATGGTCATTGAGGTGTTAGGGGATGAACCTTGTGAGACCCGCACCCGAGGAGCAATTTTCACAACTATGGTCATCTCTACTTGATATTGTCAAGGAAAGGCTATCAATGTTCTCATTTGCACTCATCTACTATATACTTGGATAAAGTACCAGCTGTCATTGGTGGTCATCAATAGTTTTGAAAGACCACATGTACAAAGAATAGGAGAGAGAAACAGAGGGATAGACAAGCATATTTAGGACGGGATGGACGAGGTACCTTCTTCAATTGCCATGCTTTTGAGGTCCCACGCACAAGTATCCCTTTGTCAAGATGCGGTTTTAGTGACATGGTGCAGGAATTCTAGATTTTTATCTATGGCAACACATAACCAATATGCCCTTTCTTCCACATACTCAAATCTTAGTTCCAAGGACGGAATTCGCACATTGTTGTGAGAACTAGTCCTTTCTTAGCATTTTTTTCATTAATGGTGTAACGTCTCAGAACCAGAATACTGGAGAGCGGGGGCGTACATAGCCAGCTACGCATATTGAAGTGCAACCCACCTCGCTATACGGTCACGGCTGTCTAGATACATGAGGGTTTAACTACAAGCCAACAGTCTCCTATGGTCATGAACAAGCCTATTGTCTCAATCTCAAGCAAGCAATAATAGTTACAAGATGTCAGAGCACCAAATATATAATAGCAAGGCGTCCCATACATTACATATTGGATGATCATGAAGCTAGTCGTACAAAATGTCAAGACTAGCAAGAGTTCAGTCATACATGATCAACCCTAGGATCTGTTAATCATGTTACAGCCCGTAGGCGGACAGTAAATAAAGGTGCAATACGAGCTAACACGTGCTCGTCGGCTAAACGCCTCAAAAGAATAATTTTACAATAAGTGGGAGGACAAAAGAAACCCACTCGTTGCCAGGATTACGCCTGGTGGTCACCATCTGGCTGGAAGACAGGTAGATCCTCTGGTACTGCTCCGATATCTGGCCATACAAAACCAGCTGGGTCAGACCCCAGAAAGAGCAAGTGCCACAAAGGAGGCTTCACTTAGGAACTAAAAACCAGCATATCATAATATAATATTAAAGATAATAAATAAGGAGCTAATAATAATAGAGATAACAACAGTAAACTGAGTACGAGGAAGCCATTCAAGTAGCCAGGTCACAACCCTTAAACCAAACAAGGACCGGGGTTGCAGCCCTTCACCTGAATAGAAACCCGTCTCAAATACTATTGGTACAGTGAAGACAATAAACGAAGAGGACACAGAACTGCTTTGGGAGCCAGATTACAACCCTTAAACCAAACAAGGACCGGGGTTATAACCCTTCGCCTGAACAGAACTGGACCCCTGATCTTTATTGCTAAGGCCAGTATAAATAATTATGGTATTAAAGTAAGGTAAAACATGACGAACATGGCATGGGGTTGAAATAAGACAATAAACGAAGAGAGGACACAGAACTATTCCGGGAGCCAGGTTACAACCCTTAAACCAAACAAGGACCGGGGTTGTAACTTTTCGCCTGAACAGAACTGGACCCCCGATCGTTATTGTTAAGGCAAGCATCAATAATCATGTCATGTCACAACCTTGCACAGGATCATGATAAGACTAAGCTGGAATAAACTCCATCCAATCAATCACGGCCAATCAAGAGTACGGCTTGATAATTTAACTAACTAGG
Organism: Iris pallida; assembly: GCA_029216955.1. NCBI lineage: Eukaryota > Viridiplantae > Streptophyta > Magnoliopsida > Asparagales > Iridaceae > Iris > Iris pallida. The sequence continues at coordinate 344,671 of JANAVB010004799.1, forward strand.
GTTATCACAGGCCTAGTTACTAGCAAGATGCAATGAGATTATTCCAACAGCTACCAGCCCTGCAGACCATCCAGGTTATCCGGGTCGAATGTCCGTTTATGAAGGGTGCACCACATGACTGTGTGCTGGAAATGTGCCCTACTCGTCGGTAGGCTACAAGTCCGCTAGTGCGCCCAGATAACGGGATTGCTTGTAGCTGAAAAATCTCTTCATGACTACTGAATTATTCTAGTTATTAGCCGTAGTTGATTTCAGTAGGTACCCCTGACCGTGGTATTCAGGATTTCCTGTCCTAGACATGATGCAAGACAGTACTGGTTTATTTGTACAAACACAATCGTCCACGGTGTCCAAATCAATCATGCTTGTCAGGTCATGTTATGTTAGCCATCGTAACAGCAATTCGAGATAATCATGTCAGATATACTTGTCATACCATGCCATGTTCAATTTATCATTTCCAAACATATCAAATAAATTCGTGATTATCAAGTTCATGACAAAAGGCGTAAGGATATAAAATGGGCATAAAAATATAAAAAGGGGTAAAGGTGTACGCCATAGGAACTCAAGTTTCTACGCGCGTACTACTACGCTAGACCAAGGGGCCTTCAAGCGTAAAGTGGCTCACGCTAGCAAGAGCAAGATAAGATAGCTCTACGCGAGCAAGGGTACATGCGGGTGGGGTTTTACGCTAGCCGGGCTTTACGCTCGTAAGATTTTACGCACGCCAACCCTCGAGCAAAACTCTACGCGAGTGAGTTCTACGCGAGTGAGTTCTACGCGAGGAAACACTCGGGCAACTTTACGCTCGCGAGAGTCTGCTCGAGCCAGGTTCTTTTTACGCGAGCACGATTTTACGCGAGCGGGAAGGCCCCGAGCGTAAAATTCGTGGGAACTCAGCGTAAAACAGAGTACGCTAGCACGCAATGCGTGGGCGTAAAAAGGAATACTACGCTGGCACGTGAAAACGTGTGCGTAAAAGGTTGATATAACACGCTGACACGTAAAACGTGGACGTAAGGGCTAAACACTACGCTCACACGTTAGAACGTGTGCGTAAAACTTCATCTTCTTCCCATGGCCAAAGCAAGCAGGCGTAAAAAGCTCAAGAGCTCAGGAAACCCCCATCTCGGCCAAGACCCAATAAAACCCAACCATTCAAGAGCCAAACTTGTGTGAAATCAAAACCCCTACTACATGGAACTCTCCATTTCGGAAACATCCAAGTTTCGGAAGATCAAACCATGAAGATCAAAAATACTAAAACTTAGATCTACATGAAATGAGCCATGGAATTCGAAATTGCTAAATACTAAAGTGACTTAGAATGTTGTGAGGAAGAGAATGGAACAATAAAAATTGGGTTCCTCCATGAAGCAAGATGCACTTGCCTACGGTGGGGGTTCGGTGAGGAAGAAGAGGAAGAGCAGTAATGAGAAATTGAATGAAGAGAGAGAAAGGTGGTTGGGGTTAATAAATGGAGATGGTGGTGGTAGGTAGGGGTTCTCCACTTGGTTCATGATGAACCAAATAAGCAAACCCAAGCCTAGCCGAACCAATCCCAAGGTGAACCAAGCAATGAAAATGACAAATAAACCAAGCAGGGAGACATGCAATACGAGTCAAAATACGTACACGTATACCAAGATACGTAATACGAACCACAGGCATTACAAAGGGAAATAAAAAATGCTTTCTAATATTTTCCATACTAAACCTATCTCGTAACTTCTCTTCAACCAAGAAAGTGAATCTTGACCTACCAAATCATATTAGAAAAAGTAATAGTTGGCTTAATCATTGTTCCTTTAATCGACTCAGTCAGTCACTTTCATTGTTCGAATGGTCAAGCCAAGTGCGGTGCATGCGAGCCAAGAGTTTGTTGTCACTCATCAGTCACCGGGAAGGGAACATGCAATTGAGGGGCTGGAGATTGAGGGGAGCATTTCTCGATTTAAATCCATCAGCTACCTTCAAGTTCATGACCCATTTCCAAAACCCTTGAACCAACAAGTACTTAATTCCCTTACCCTCATTCACCTATACAATTGTACCGAAGTCCCAACTCATAATTATAACTATAACAAAATTGTAACTTTAACTTGCCAGATTAATCACGCAGAGCAAATGTTAACAAGTACCGATAATTCTCGATCAATCAAATAACATGGCAAATTCACCGCAAAGAGCAATAATAATTAAGAGAGAAATTCTCGATCCTTCGGCCAAATTGTTCGATTAATTATATGTCGTGGAATCAATAATACACTTGTTAAAAAAAGTGAGGGGCTAGGTATGAATCGCAGCTAAGCAACGGTCAGCGCCATGAGAGAGTTCTTTGTCTGTGTATGTGGTGGTGGTGGTGGGGGAGGGTTACAGTTGCTATTTATCGAACTTTTACTGATCTATTAGCATATTTGGATCTATTAGCACATTCATCCACTGGCCATGATAAAGTTGATACTTTGCTCGTGAGGGTATTTAATTGACTGAAAGGCTAGGATGAAGAGGAGTTGCACAATATTTATTTATCTTTATAAAAAAAATATATAAAACGAAACTTCGAATAGAGCTCACACGTTACTAGAGCACATACTTCTCCCGGGACAAACTAAAGTTAACTGCCGCCTAAACCTGCTGCCTAAACCATGAATGGGGTTGTGGTAGAGCAGTACAAGTATTGTGTCTGCTAGGCGAGGGATGGAGTGTTGCACCCTAAATGGCAATAGTACAGTAGTCGAAAGCATCACTAGCTTACGCTTTGACCCGAATACCATAGGGCACGTGGAATCCTGTGTGAATTAGCAAGGACCACCTTGCAAGGCTAGATACTCATGGGTGACAACATCCACCCTACCGCCCCAGGGGAAGAACAACTACTCTCAACAACGACTAGAACATGGTGACCACCCCCTAAATCCCCCTTTCGCTAGTAGTATATTAGGAGGACTTTCAACAACCATAATGACGGACTCATGCGTCTTTCCATAAAAGCACAAAGCCTCCCTTTCATGGTGTAGGGGGGAGGGAGGGTTTCCTCTAAGGCCATGTTTGGTTCACGGATTTAAGGAATCAGGAAAAGAAAGTCGTTCCTATCCTTTGTTTGGTAGCCACAAATTTGGGAACTATTTTTCTAACAGAGAAAAAAATAGGGAAAAGACGATTCCTCTCAAAACCTATGGGATTGATCTTCCCTTCTCCTTTTCCAGCAGTTATAATTTAAATTTAGGATGACAATATACCTACTCAAATGTGTTATTGCCTATTTTAACCATTACTTTTGGATTTCCATGACGTTATTTTTATTTTAAAATGCAAGAATATTATTGGAACATTGATATTTTTTTTTCCTTTTATCCACCAACCAAATGGTCTTCTTCTTGAATGCTTTCCTTGATTTGCCAAATACAGGAAAGAAAATCTGACAGAAATTCTATTTTCCAATCCCTATGGAAAAGACAAGGGAATTGATTTCCCTTCCGAGAACCAAACGAGACCTAAACTTGCATCTCTCCCTTGCAGCAATGCCTCAAATTTCCCACTCTTTCTCCCATGTGGGCCCCGCCACAGCATGCAAAGAGAGATGTACCGACTACTAAGCAACAAAAATAAAGAAAGAGAATTCTTGGTTCAGTTCTCCACAGAAAAAAAAAAAGGATTGAGAGCACAAATGAAATGATGATAGCCAAAGATCGAACCTTTTCCGATCAAACAAGCATTTGAGTGGTGTGCAAAGAAACCCTAACCATAAAAAACTGAAAATAAGAGGAGAGAGAACAGGATTAGTTACTTGACGGACGATCTTGTCACGAAGATCGTCGGTGAGAAGCTCCTTGGCGGCGGCGGCCGCGGCGGCACCGGAATCGGCAGCCGCCGACTCGTTGCCGGCGCCGTCTCCGGCGGTTTCCGATTCGCCGGCGGCTTTGGCTTCGGCTCCGGCGTCGGCGTCGGCGTCGGCGAGAGCCTCCGTCTCTTGAACCCCTTCTTCTTGTTGATGATCAGAAGGAGGAGGAGCAGGAGAGCTGAGGTGTCCGGTCTCCGTTTCCATATTTGGAGTCGAAACGAAGAGAGGGAGAGAGGGAGAGTGAATGTGGGTTTCCTTCTCTTCTTCGTCTCCCCAATTTCTGTTGCGGTGTTCGTGTCTGCCTTTATATAATGAAATTAAAATATGAATTTATTTTAGGGATGGGTTTGTGTACTGACAGTGTGACACTGTCTCTTACATGTTCAAAGCGGCGGGTCGGTGGGGGCCAAAACCACAAGTTTTCAAGTTTTGCATGCCCTAGATAGTAGGTATACTTAGTTGTGGATTTGCACAAGGAGCTTTAGATTTCATGACATTTTTAGAATGTGAATCTAGGAGTCCATTTGGTACTATATTATTCATGTTTGGATCTAGATGAGCCGTGTTGGATTAGGTTTTGGTCTACTTGATTTGAGTCAGATTTGTGTCGAACTCGTGTTTGGGTGAGTTGGGGTCCGAGTGAGGTTGGGTCTAGTCAAGTTTGAGTTGTGATCAGTTATGGTTTGATCGAGTCAGATTGGACTTGTGTCCATTGAGTTTGGGTCCAAATGTTGATATGGGCCGGTTTGAATGATTTCAAAAACATCGTTATTCTCAATAACCACCTCTCAACATAAAAAAAAATTTATAGAAAAATGATGCCCAAAAGAGTAAATTATTTCAAATATTCTTGATTTGGCTTATGCTAGAAGCGGTAACATGGATAAAAATAACAAAGTCATATTCGTATCATCGTGCAACAAACTACCCTAAGGCCTCGTTTGGTTCACGGATTTAAGAAACTAAGAAAGTAAAGTTGTTTCTTTCCTTTGTTTGGTAGCCACAAACTTGGAAATCAATTTCCTGACAAGATAAAAAATTAGTGGGAATATGGTTCCACTCAAGGCCCATGGGATTGATTTTCCCTCCTCCTTTTCCAACATTTATTACAAAAGTTATAATAAAAGTAACCATGTGTCATTGCTTATTTTACCATTAATGTTATTTTAATAATATTATTTTTATTTTAAAAGGTAAGGATATTATTGGAACATTGTTATATTTTGCTTTCCTTTCCTAGGTAGTTTTCTTGTTTTACCAAACAACGAAAAGGAAATGTGACAGGAATCCTACTTTCCCATTCCTATGGAAAATAGAGGAAAATTCATTTCCTTTCCGGGAACCAAACGAGGCCTAAGGGGTTGTTTGGAAACCTCAAAGTAGAGTTAGATTTGGGTTATCACTTGAAAGTGGGTTGGATCCTTTAACATCCAGTGTTTGGATGCAAAATAAAAGTGGGGTTTGGGAACTCCTTCTCTGACACATCACTTCATGTCTCATATATAAGTCGTCTCTCCACATTCTTTCTTCCAGTGCGGATAAGGGTGAATTTTGTAGATAATGCTCTTGACTTTGGTGGATTTCCATCCAATTTCACTCACTGTTGTTTTGTTCCTGTATTTTCGAACTGTAAGAACTTCCTTTCCCAAGCTTCTCTTGATTTTTGTAAGCAATCTTTCAAATACAGGCTTCGATCGTGATTTCTGTTGGAGAAATCAAAACCAAACTACTATTAGATGCTTTTGATCTTCTGTTTGATCGAGGAATTTTCTTTGAAGATGATTATGAATCTATGGATATTTGGGAGGAGAAAAAAAAATTCCCGATATGGGTAATATTTGGTTTGGCATTTTACCTCTACCCATATTTTTGGTTGAATTATTTCCTCTATTTTTTGTACATTTAAGATTGAACTAAGCTAATTATTTTTGCTTAGATGTATGATTTTGTGTATGAGATTGATGTTTGTTGTACATGATTTTCTAGACATGCATAGATCTTTGAAAAATTATGAGTGATCTCATACACAAATTATGAATGATCTGTAAATTTTCCAGATCACTCATAATTTTTCAGATTTAACTAATTTTCCTCTTGTTAATTTTTTTTTCCTTGGAAAATTATGAGTGATCTGGAAAATTGTTTTGAAGGATACATATAGATCTATAATTTTTAAGGATTAATAGATCTGAAAAATTATAAGTCGTGGAAAATTAGTTCAATCTTGTTTCATATGTTTGTATGGATCTATGGTTCTTTGTGTATGAGATTGGTTTTTGTTGTACTACATAGATTCTTGAAGGACATGCATTGCAAATTATTGACAATTAATCTTAAAATATAAACGAAGAAGCTGGATACTGTTATTCGAATGATACAAAATTGTTAAGCATGTTGGATACTCTAAAAAAAAGACTATAAGCATGCATGTAGTTTGATTGTTATGTTTGGGTTTAACCCTAATTATTTAGGTTGGATACTTGAAATCTTTGACAATTAATCTAACATGGTTATGAATTTTTGATTTTGTAGATGAAATTTTCAAAATTTAATGATCATATGTAGGGGCGGAGCCAAGATTAAAATTATGGAGGGGTCATCTACTACATATAGAAATCCTTAAAATTGTCATGTTAATTGGACTTAAATAACAAAAAATATACTAAAACTCAGACAAGGGTGGGCAAAAAAATAAAGCCAATATATTTAAATTGTTACAGAGGAAGCAAAAAATATTATAAATCAAATTTTTAAATATTTGATTATGTGAGAGGTGAGATTTGAACTTGCAACCTATAAATTGAAAGCTCAACACACTACCACTTGAGCTAACTTGTTCTTTGTATACTATAGGGTCAAACTAATATATATTGTAAGCTTGTAAAAAGTTATGTTTACTAATCAACATTTTTTAAACAAAATTTTTTTTTTTTTGGGGGGGGGGGGGGGTGCTGTTGCCCCCCTTGGACATAGATCCGCCCCTGATCATATGATACTAGTTGTTGTGTCCAATACCCTTTGTGTTATAAGTGTCATTCTAACTTTGATGGCCCGCGAGAAAAATGAACAAACATGCATTGGTAAGTCTTTTGAAATTACAACAATAGAGGGATACACATATGTATCAAATATTGTGTGGAGGACAAGACAAATGCATAGCTTATCTTAGGATGATCGCATGTGCCGTCTATATTTAGTAGGTATGAGAATGACCAATGGGTCATTTCGAGATACACGTTGGGTTTGTGAATGAGCATGTGCACTGGCATATTTTTATATATGCTAGGATACAAGTCCATGAATAAAGTATGTGCGGTTGATTTTGTGTATTCTAGAGAGAGAAAAAAAATCTCTAGATACTTCAATCTTGTACTTTGTGCTATGTTTAGCATACGAGATTGAGTGGTGAAGCAACATGGTTTTGATATTCAATAAAGTTAATAGTAGCTTCTTAATAATATATAGTAAATAATTAGTGTTCTAAAAATTGGACAAAATCAGCGCTCCGGCGCTAGACGACTGTCACGCCCCCGAACCAGAATACTGGAGAGCGGGGGCAGACACAGCCAGCTACGTATATAGAAGTGTATTCCACCTCCATATACGGTCACGGCTGTCTAGATACATGAGGGTTTAGCTACAAGCCATCAGTCTCTTATGGTCATGAACAAGCCTATTGTCTCAATCTCAAACAAGTAATAGCAGTTTACAAGATGTTAGAGCACCAAATATACAATAGTAAGGCGTCCCATACATTACATATTTGGATGATCATGAAGCTAGTCATACAAAATATGAAGACTAGCAAGAGTTTCAGTCATACATGATCAACCCTAGGATTCGCTAATCATGCTACAGCCCGTAGGCAGACAGTAAGAAAAATGCAATCGAGCTAACACATGCTCGTCGGCTAAATACCTTAAAAGAATAATTTTACAATGGAGTGGGAGAGCCAAAATAAAACCCACTTGTTGCCAGAGTTACGCCTGGTGGTCACCATCTGACTGGAAGGTAGGAAGATCCTCTGGAGCTGCTCCCGTATCTGGTCATGCAAAACCAGCTGGGTCAAATCCCAGAAAGAGCAAGTGCCACAAAGGAGGCTTCAATTCAGAACTAAAATCAGCAATTAGCATAAAAACATAATTATATAATAAAAGACTGGAAATATGGAGAATCGTGATGATATACGATAAGATAACCATGGGACTATTCAGATAACCAAGTTACAACCCGTAAATGAAACAAGGACCGGGGTTGTAACCCTTCGTCTGAACGGAACATGGTTTCCCACCATTTATCGATAAAGTAAAAGCATAAGCAATCAGGTCATGTAACAATCTTGTACAGGATCAGGACAAGACTAGACTGGGTTAGACTCCATCCAATCAATCACGGCCAAGCAATAAGTACGGCTTGATACTTTAACTAACGGGTTATCACAAGCCTAGTTACTAGCAAGATGCAATGAGATTGTTCCACAGCCATAAGCCCTGTAGACCATCCAGGCTATCCGGACCCAAATTAGGGGTTGAATTTATGTGGGTACATCGTCCAGGAAACGAATGTACCCTTAAGTAGCTTGAAGGGTGCAATACATGACAGTGTGCTGGAAATGTGCCCTACTCGACGGCAGGCTATAGATCCCAGGTGGGGCACCCAGATAACGGGATTGCCTGTTGCTGGAAAATCTCTTCATGACTACTGGATTATTCTAGTTATTAGCCATAGTCAGTTTAAGTAGGTACCCCTGACCGTGGTACTCAGGGGTCCATGCCCTAAAAATGATGCGAGAGAATACTGGTTTATTTGTACAAACACAATCGTCCACGGTGTCCAGGCTATTCATTCTTGTCATGTCATGCTAGCCGTCGCAACAGCATTCAATAGTTCCCATCATGCTTACTAGTCATGTCTTGTCATGTCATGCCATGTCATGTCAGTTACTTGTCATACCATGCCATGTACAATTATCAGTCCAGTCGTGTCAATCAATTTAAGGTTATCAAGCTCATGACAAGAGGGTGTAAGCACAAAAGGCACACGGGTACGCATAGGGGCTCAAGCCTCTACGCGAGAGAAACTACGCTAGGCTAAGGGGGGCCCTGAGGAAGGCCCCATCTACACGTGCAAGACCTGAGGAAGGACCCCTCTACGCGAGCAATCACCCAACGCGAGCAGGCACTGCATGCGAGCGGAACTCTACGCGAGCGGAACTCTACAAGAAACTCTACGTACGCGAGCGCCCGAGCGAGACTCTACGCACATGAGCGTCTGAGCGAGACTCTACGCACGCGAGACTCTATGCGAGCGGGAGTAGCCCCTGCATAGAGCTCGAATGAGCTCGACGTAGAACGGGTTACGCTGGCACGCAATGCATGTGCGTAAAAAGGGAAACACTACGCGGGCACGTGAAAACGTATGCGTAAAGGAGGAAAATGCTACGCTGGCACGTAAAACATGGGCGTAAAGGAAAGTTACTACGCGAGCACGTATGAACGTGTGCGTAAAGGGCTCGTCTTCTCCCCCAAGGCCGAGACAAGCAGCTATAGGACTCGAAAACTCAAGAAACCCCATCTCGGCCAAGGCTTGATGAAATCCAGCCATTCAAAAGCCAAACTTGCGTAAAATCGAAATTCCTACTACATGGAACTCTCAATCTCCGGAAACAACCAAGTTAGCAGATCAAAACCATGAAGATCAAAAATGCTAAAACTTATATCTACATGAGATGAACCATGAAAGTTAAAAAATGCTAAGTACTAAAGTGTCTTAGAATCTTGTGAGAAAGACAATGGAGCAATAAAAATTGAGTTCCTCCATGAAGCAAGTTGCACTTGCCTACTGCAGGAGGTCGGTGGAGCAATGAAGAAGAAGAGAGTAGTAAATGAGGAATGAATGAGGAGAGATAAGGGTTGTTGGGTTAATAAATGGGGGATGGTGGTAGGTAGGGGTTTGCATACTAACCCAAACCAAGCCAAACCAAATCGAACCCAACCGAACCCGATGCATGCCCAAGCCAGAATAAACCACACGAACCATGAAATGCCAACTAACTCATACCAATGCAAAACCCAAGACTAGCCAGTCAGGACAAGTCAAAATACGGGTCCGAGATACGTACATGTATTCTAAAATACGTATAACGAAAATCGAGGGTGACAACTCTATCCACCTTAAAAGAATTCTGTCCTCGGAATTTAATCAAGAGGCTAGAGATGCCGAACAAGCTACGCTAATCATAAGCAAGATATAATTAGGCAATCAATCAAGCAATCAGCAAGCAAGAATTCTAAAGGCGTGAGGCAGAAGGAAGACATCCTGCTAGAAACCTCTCTGCCGGTTTTGAATCTGAGCTTGGACCTGGGCATACTGCTGCGGCCTCTGCTGCTGGAATGCTTGAGCCTGAAGCGACAATGGCCTCGGAGGCTGGTACTGCTGCTGTACTGGTGCTGGGACTGGTCCCCTAACCGAAGGACTAGTTAAGTTCGATGATGAACTGGCTCTATTCGGACAGGATCCTATCTTGTGGTCCGGTGCCCCACAAGTCAAGCACAATCCCTGTGCTCTGCGACATTCTGATACTACATGCCCTGGCTTCCCATAATGAGTGCAGCCCATTTCAAAAGACTGCTTCTGCTTCTGTTGCTGAGGGAACGTCGGTGTCGAGTACTGAACCGACGAAATCGAATCTGCCCTTCGGGAAACTCCAATAGTCAAAGCCCTAGCTGTCGGGGCTGGTGCTGAAGACTGGGTCATCTGGCCGTGAGACCGCTTCCGACTTTCGGTTCGGTCCACAATCCTCTGGAAGGTATACTCATGCCTCCTAGCTGCTCTCAATACTGCATCGAAAGTCTGATGCTCAAACTGCTCCACCGCTAGCAAAATCTCCAGGTGGAGTCCCTGCTGGAACAGCTGAGCCCTGTCGAACTCAGTTGCCACCAAGGTGGGAGCAAACCGACTAAGCCTGAAAAACTCGGTCGTATATCCATCGACCGTCCTGCCCATCTGCTTCAAATTGGTAAACCTCGTTTGTAGGTCATATCGAGCTACTGCGTCAAAGTAATTGGTCTGAAATCTTTTACGGAATACTGCCCATGGAACAGGCGTCGCCAATCTAACTGCTATCATCGCCTACCAGGTACGGGCTAGGTCTAATAACTGTAGGCGCATTACAGCTACCTTCTCTCCTTATGGAGTCTTGGCTGCATCCAAGATAATCTCGATGTCCTGGAGCCACGCATCAGCTACAATAGCATCTTCACTACCGTCGAAGAATGGAGGGTTCAGACGCTTGAAACTGTTGGCTATATTGTTACCTTGGTAACCCACTCTGTCCATGGCCGTCTGTACTGTCTGGTGTAGGGCATCACCTCGACGATCCTGTGATGCAAGTAATTCTCGGATAAGTCCAACCAAGACTTCATCATCCTGCCTTGCAGGCTGGGCTGGCTGCATTGGGGGTTCTGGACCTCCGGGAAGCATGCCTCGGAAAGCTGCTCCTGAGTGCTGAGCTTGATCTTCTTATTGCGGGAGTACTCGTTGAGCTCCTTTCGGCTGATCGGCAGCACCAGGAACAATGCTGCTGAAGAAGACGACACAGGGAACAATAAGGAAGGAACATGATAGATCAAAGATATAAGCATGTGATCAGGTCAAGATTTTAGGAATTTAGAGGGTACGAGCAGAGATCAAGGGCGAGTGCTGATTGAGACATCTATTCGATAAATCCTCATATATCTTGATTTACAAGACCTGCATGGGCCACCACTTAAACCGTGTCACGCCCTCGAACCAGAATACTGGAGAGCAGGGGTAGACACAGCCAGCTACGTATATAGAAGTGTATTCCACCTCAATATACGATCACGGCTGTCTAGATACATGAGGGTTTAGCTACAAGCCAGCAGTCTCTTATGGTCATGAACAAGCCTATTGTCTCAATCTCAAATAAGTAATAGCAGTTTACAAGATGTCAGAGCACCAAATATACAATAGTAAGGCGTCCCATATATTACATATTTGGATAATCATGAAGCTAGTCATAAAAAATGTGAAGACTAGCAAGAGTTTCAGTCATACATGATCAACCCTAGGATTCGCTAATCATGCTACAGCCCGTAGGCAGACAGTAAGAAAAATGCAATCGAGCTAACACATTCTCGTCGGCTAAACCCCTCAAAAGAATAATTTTACAATGGAGTGGGAGAGCCAAAATAAAACCCACTCGTTGCCAGGGTTACGCCTGGTGGTCACCATCTGGCTGGAAGGTAGGAAGATCCTCTGGAGCTGCTCCGGTATCTGATCATGCAAAACCAGCTGGGTCGGATCCCAGAAAGAGCAAGTGCCACAAAGGAGGCTTCACTTAAGAACTAAAACCAGCAATTAGCACAAGAATATAATTATATAATAAAAGAATAGAAATATAGAAAATCATGATGATATACGATAAGATAACCATGGGACTATTCAGATAACCAAGTTACAGCCCGTAAACCAAACAAGGACCGGGGTTGTAATCTTTCGTCTGAACGGAACTTGGTTTTCCACCATTTATCGATAAATTAAAAGCATAAGCAATCAGGTAATGTAACAATCTTGTACAGGATCAGGACAAGACTAGACTGGGTTAGACTCCATCCAATCAATCACGGCCAAGTAATAAGTATGGCTTGATACTTTAACTAACTAGGGTTATCACAAGCCTAGTTATTAGCAAGATGTAATGAGATTGTTCCATAGCCACAAGCCCTGTAGACCATCCAGGCTATCCGGACGTAAATTAGGGGTTGAATTCATGTGGGTACATCGTCCAGGAAATATATGTACCCTTAAGTAGCTTGAAGGGTACAACACATGACAGTGTGCTGGAAATGTACCCTACTCGACGGCAGGCTACAGATTCCAGGTGGGGCACCCAAATAACGGAATTGCCTGTAGCTGGAAAATCTCTTCATGACTACTGGATTATTCTAGTTATTAGCCTTAGTCAGTTTAAATAGGTACTCTTGACCGTGGTACTCAGGGGTCCCTTCCCTAGTCATGATACGAGACAATACTGGTTTATTTGTACAAACACAATCGTCCACGGTGTCCAGGCCATTCATGCTTATCATGTCATGCTAGCCGTCGCAACAGCATTCAATAGTTCCCATCATGCTTACTAGTCATGTCTTGTCATGTCATGACATGTCATGTCAGTTACTTATCATACGATGCCGTGTACAATTATCAGTCCAGTCGTGTCAATCAATTCAAGGTTATCAAGCTCATGATAAGAGGGTGTAAGCACAAAAGGCACATGGGTACGCATAGGGGCTCAAGCCTCTACGCGAGAGAAACTATGCTAGGCTAAGGGGGCCCTGAACGTAAAATGGCTTAACGTGAGCAAGACCAAGGAAGGACCTCTCTACGCGAGCAAGCGCTCTACGCAAGCAAAACTTGAGGAAGGACCCCTCTACGCGAGCAATCACCCTACGCGAGTAGGCACTGCACGCGAGCGAAACTCTACGTGAGCGAAACTCTATACGAGACTCTACGCACGCGAGCGCCCGAGCGAGACTCTACGTACGCGAGCGTCTGAGCGAGACTCTACGCGAGCGGGAGTAGCCCCTGCGTAGAGCTCGAATGAGCTCGCGTAGAACGTGTTACGCTGGCACGCAATGCATGTGCGTAAAAAGGGAAACACTACGCGGGCACGTGAAAACGTGTGCGTAAAGAAGGAAAATGCTACGCTGGCACGTAAAATATGGGCGTAAAAGAAAGTCACTACGTGAGCACATATGAACGTGTGCGTAAAGGGCTCGTCTTCTCCCCCAAGGCCGAGACAAGCAACCATGGGACTCGAAAACTCAAGAAACCCCATCTCGGCCAAGACTTGATGAAATCCAGCCATTCAAAAGCCAAACTTGCGTAAATTCGAAATTCCTACTACATGGAACTCTCAATCTCCGGAAACAACCAAGTTAGCAGATCAAAACCATGAAGATCAAAAATGCTAAAACTTATATCTATATGAGATGAACCATGGAAGTTAAAAAAAGCTAAGTACTAAAGTGTCTTAGAATCTTGTGAGGAAGACAATGGAGCAATAAAAATTGAGTTCCTCCATGAAGCAAGTTGCACTTGCCTACTGCAGGAGGTCGGTAGAGAAATGAAGAAGAAGAGAGTAGTAAATGAGGAATGAATGAGGAGAGAGAAGGGTTGTTGGGTTAATAAATGGGGGATGGTGGTAGGTAGGGGTTTGCATACTAACCCAAACCAGGCCAAACCAAACCGAACCCAACCGAACCCGATGCATGCCCAAGCCAGAATAAACCACACGTACCATAAAATGCCAACTAACTCATGCCAATGCAAAACCCAAGACTAGCCAGTCAGGACAAGTCAAAATACGGGTCCGAGATACGTACATGTATTCCAAAATACGTATAACGAAAACCGAGGGTGACAACGACCATGCCCCGCCCATAACAATCGAAATCGGGCAACTGAACGGTGGTCTAAAATATCGACCGACTAGGCAAGCAAGGAGGGTAGGTGGTCACTAGTTGTAGTCACCAATTTCACTGAGGCGAACACCTAGGTGGTTCATAATTTTTGTTTTGGGTATGGATTTGATACTTGACTCGAAACTCAACCCGATGACTATTGTCCCAATCCCAAATCGAGAGAGACAATAGGTCTAACCTAGAAAAAAAACTTACCTCACAACCGTCGACAAGTAATGGTGACCGACCAAACCAACCACCGGGGAGCAAAGAAGACATCAACGGTTGACCACAGGTGAAGCTTTTTTCTTCTTCTTTTTTTCCCTTTTGCGAACCCTTGGCTTTGATTAGGAGAGAGCCTTGAATTGAGAATTGAAAGATACAATGAGACTTGAAAGAGACAACCTGCATATGATCCTTGGCTTTGATTAAGTTTTTTTTGACGATACAAAACTGGTCAAATGAGGGACGGGACGATATGATCCCGACCCACTTTATATCTAAAGCCAATCCTAGTATATACGTATATATTGTTGTTACTTCTCTGTCGGGTTCAAGTATGAGCAAAGAAGGTCAAAAGAATAGTCTAGTGTGGGCTGTGACTTTGTACCTTGAGGTTGATAACAATGAACTTTTTACTCATTGAGAATAAAAAAAGAAACTCTCTAGCAAATAAGACAGCTTCCTCGCTCGTTAGATTGCGGCTCAATTGCTTCGGTGGTCCCCCAAGTTAGGCCCTATTAATAGTAAAGTACCTCATTTGTTATTTCTTACTTAAAAGTAACACACGTTATAAATAAGGTGTATTACAGTCCCTGTACTAACTTTTCGTCAAGTTGCTAACTGAAATATGATGTGGCAAGCCAACTTCTAAACTAAGTGTACACGTGTGTAGTCCACGTGTACACTCAACTTAGAATAACCATATTTGACATTTTTCTTTCTTTCTCTCTATTCGATTGACACACTCCGACGAGAAGACGAGACTGCCGAGAGACGCGGACGACGATGAGACGAGCGGTGCGGCTGAAGACGAAGCTACTGGAGCATTCGTAGATGGGTACCTCTCTCCCTTGGTATCTTCTTCTTATTTTTTTTTCAAATCTCACTTTCTTTCTCTTTATTACGAAAACCCTAAAATTTGAAAAACCCCGAAGTAAAGCAACAGTAGAGGAAAACCCTAACCATTAGTTATTATTATGGAAATCCTAAAGTAATTTATTGTGGAAATCATGCAATAATTTATTATGGAAACCCTAAAATAAAGAAGAGCCGATCCTAAAAATATTTATGCTCACAAAATTATAGCAAATAAAGCAAGTGAAATGGAATAGGATCTTGCGAAGATCCCATGTTATTTCGAAGGAACTTCTCTGTGCAAATTATTCACTGCAAATACACCTTGGAATCGTGGGCGCCAATTTTTAAAATGTGCAAAGGAGCTAGGATATGATTTTTGGTGTTGGACTGATGAACTTCGGTTATGTCGTTGCAAAGCCGGATTTTGCAAAATACGAACATCAAAGGTGCCTAGGAGCTTAGGTCAAAAATTCTACTGTTGTCCATTATCTACTAGTATAAGTGAAACCTACTTTTCTTTGTACATTAATATAAATTAATTCTTTTTTTTTGCTATTAATGTGTAACTTACAATTGTAATTTCTTTTTTCAAGACGTGTAGAGGGAAAATCCCAGTTGTGAATACATTGAATGGATGCAACAAGCTAAGGCCTCAAAGACAAAGAAGAAAATGGTGGATGATGGAGCTACTACTTCTTCGGGACAAGGCAAGGATATCATGAAGGAGATCCTATTAAAAGTTGAAATTGAACACCGTGTAGCGCAACGACAACTTGAAATGTATGGTTCTATTTTGAAGAAATTTGGAAGATTTAAGATGGAGTAATTGTAAACTCGTATTTGTCTTATAATGACTAAAAACATACTAGTTGAAGTTGTAATGGCTAGAAAACTTGTAGTTTATGGATCGAAGTTGTAATGGCTTTGCAGTTGTAAACAAGTTCTGGATTTTCATCCTCTGGAATTGTGACCCTTTTTGATGTTGTATTGAATGATGTATTGAATGGTTCTGGATTTTCATCTCTCTGAGATTCAAGTTTATTGTAATGGTTCGCTATTGAATGATGAAGTCATATTTTGAGTCATGTTTTTGTTATCAAACACTACATGATGCTGAAGTCATCAAATTTAACTACATTTAAAAGACTACAATTGAGTGATGTCAGGTAACTGCTACAAATACTGATACATAATGCTATAATTGAGTACTACAATTGAGTGCTGTCTGTCAGCCCCTGTTTTCAAAAATTGAATTAATTAGTGTTAATTAATTGCTAATGGCCTAATTAGCTTTAAAATAATTTATTATGATTTTTAGAAATTTTTTAAAAAAATTTATTAAATTTTTAAATGAATTTTATAGCTTAAAATATCAATATGCAATTGTAGAATTATTTTAATATCAATATGCAATTTGTTGAATTGTTATAATAGCAGTTTGCAATTAATAATTTGTTTTAAATTGCGGGTTGCAAATTATATTTGCAACTATTAGGCGCAGGGCTATTTTTGCAAATTCCCAAACTCTAGGGGTTTTCTGCTAAACCTAACCCTGACCCTGACCGACCACCGCCTTTGCGCTGTCGTCGTCTCCGGCAATCCTCACCGAAACCCTAACCCTAACCTAATTTCAACCCCTAATCCGACTGACCTACGGCTCTATAAAGCTACCCCGACCCCCAAAACCCTAACCCTATTTCACTTCGACCCCCACGACCACCATCTTCCCCACTTCCCCGTCGCCGTAATCCTAGCTCCGACGAACCCCGTCCAACCTCCACGACAGTCGCCACCCCCATCCACCACCACCGATCGATTCGCCCCACCAAGCTGAGCCCAGCGCCACCAAAGCGCCACCGCCACGACGCCTCCTCCGCCCAGTCGCCGCCCCAAATAGCACGCACTGGTCGACACGTACGTGTCAGTTTCGTTTTCGTGTCCTATTGTGTGTCGCTTTCACTTATGGGACTCGCGAACACACGACGACTTTAGTGGTAAGTGTGGACACAGCAAACTCGTGTCGTGCGTGTCGTTAATGACCCGGACACTTGACTCGACTATACTTCGTGTCCTTAACTGTCAGGACACGAAGAATTGTTATCGGGTTACAACCCGTTAACTTAAAACCTAAATAAATATAATCTAAACCTTTTCCTAACAGCGAGCCCGAGTTGGCCCCTGGTCAGGGAGCGAGTTTAAACCCCCCCCCCCCCCCCCCCCCCCCCGCGCTCAGTGACCCGAGTTCGAGCCTTAGGCTCTGTTTTGTTTTATTTTTTCTTTCTTTCTTTCTTTGTTTAATTATATATATATATATAATATATATATATATATATATATATTTATATATATTTATAGATAT